>KZ308457.1:296656-530141 GCA_000376725.2 Ladona fulva | reverse complement strand
TATATATATATCCATACACAACCATATACCATACCACATACACGCTTAAATCAAATGTAAATAAAACTTATATAATCAAGCGGGAACTTAGTGGAACTTCACACGAATCTTTAAAGAAAGAACACCTCGTAATTCCAACAGCAGATTTTTATCGACTTTTTATCAACGAGTTGACATCTTCAGATGTCTTCTTCTTTGGCGTCTTCACTTGAAGATGTCAACTCGTTGATGAAATTAGTCAATAAAAATCTGCTGTTGAAATTACGAGGTGTTCTTTCTTTAAAGACGTGGCTATCACACCTAAGACAAGGCTATCACCATTCATGCTGAATATTAGTCATATCACGTATTTCATTGCTCCTTCAAAGGTTTCTGCGTTGTTGATCAGATTATATCTGCATATCTCCGAACTTCACCTCGACAATTTCTTAGGCGGACATCATTTTCCCCAACACTGCAGCCAATGTCTTCAGGCCGAAGAGTTCGACGAATAAAATTAACTTTCCTTGCAAATTAGAACGTCTTCGCTTATTTTTTTGCGATTAATCGATAAAGCTATTATAGCTATCATCATAATCAATGTTACACCCACGATTATAATGCGATTAAAATCTATAATGAGCTATAATTTCATGAAAAAGGGATACTATCTTCTTTAGATTCGGATCACCTGCCAATTTCCAAGTCATTAAGTTGTCATTCTTTCGATTTTGGGTCCACAGTACGAAGGTATCAAAGTTTTCGATTGAACTGGTTATTTTTGTAAAGATAATGATTCGATTGAATTGTTATCTTTGCTGTAAAATTAAAAATATTTGTTCTAGGAACGCATAGGAAAGTTCTGCTTCTACGATATTAGACAGCGATTAACTTATTCTCTCAACACAAGTAAGCAATGGCTATACGTACAGCTTCGATAGGCAAATCAATTGGTCTGTTAGGATTAAAATCAGTAATATTGAATCAACCAAGATCTTAATTTTTAGCTCATGCCTACGTCATCTTCAGCACGAATAAAGTTGAAAGTAGTACCTGACTTTCCTAAGTCTATGAAGTAATTATATGAACGTTGGGAGTAAGTATGTATTCTTAAGGTAGGGCTGGCTATAGTTTTTATCGTAAAAACAATGTAAAACCTTAGCATTCTTTATGTATCAAATTCCATCCCGTTAATTTTTCGTGTGTAACACTCAGTAAAGGATTTCCATTTCACGTATTTATCGCAATCTGATAGAAGTAAAACATGGTGCTAATCTAGATAAAAGCAAAACAGCTTTTTTTAATGCTTACCTTTTAAATCATTTTGTGCAAATCCTCCGAATCTATGAGCTATTTTGCTTTGGTCATCTGCTTTGATTTTGATTCCACTTTGGATGTGTTATTTTATTTTCAAACTTCTCCAAGTATAGTCGATCCTTTTTGGAGAATGAATGGAGTTCACTTTTCTTCAGTCCGGTGTAACTAAGCAAACAACACCTATTTTAAATCGGGAAGAGTCTGTTGTTTACTGATCCTTATATGGGATGACAGAGGATGCCTTGTTTGCTCTTGGATTCTTTGTGTTCCATGGGCGATGGACCGATGCTTTCCGTTCATGACTCGACATATTATCTCTGGATTTAATCATAATTTAACAAAACTTTTCTACTACGCTGTAGCGGCGGCCATATTCAATTGCGAACTTTGGGTAAGAATGTGAAAATATAAATGCAGCCATTAATTAAGTAAAACGATACGATAATTAATGTAAGTTTCTGAATTATAAATGCACATTACTGTTCAGTTAAATTCCCTCACGTGTTACTGTATGTTTTCGGTTTGGTTACCGTAATAACAATATGGTAACAATACAACAATGTAAACGACACAGAAACAATGTACAACAATATAGAAACATACTAACACCAAAATTTCATTGTTGCCGAAGTATTAAATAGTAATTCTATCTACCCAACGCAGTGAGAAGGGGCATAACTGAACATTGTCGTAATTTTGAGCTGTAACAAAGGGGACGATACTAATTTATTTATTTTTACCTAACAATGAATCAACACTGAATTATTCTTTTGATCATTTTTCAATTTTTGACGCATCAGCGCTACACCGATAAACCTCTTGAGGTAATCGAGCTTCAATGTTCTGTTTTATTGTTAAACGAAACGTAGATCAACTGCAAGAGATTAAGATAGACGCGTAATAACGAATCGTTCTCCTTGAAAATGGCGATAAAATAATTCAAAGGGGAATTTCCATTTTGCCTTCGGCGGTGCGATCAGTTAGTGGAAATTATGAAATTATTCAATAAGGAAGGGGCGAGCTTTTCCTAGTTCTTTCTCCGTGATCGCGTGTCTTTCGCTTAAGTTGGTGTCGGGCCTATTATCCGACATCGCGCTCTTAATCAGTCGATGGCCCTCGGAGACGTGAGGAAATACGCTTTGCCTTCGAATGCTAAGGAAGTGGAAGTAATCTTATCTGAGTGACGCATACTCCCGATGGAATCGAAATATAGATGTTAATGTGTTACTGTACTGAATTCTGTAGGGCGTTGCCTATATGCGATATCTCTCCATGGCGCAATTATTCTGATATTCGTACGTGCGCTACCGAAGGTGTATGTACATTTATATTTAGCCAGGCAATTAATGTATGCGTTGAGTATTAATTTTATTTACTCCTGGTCTCGTTAATTAATTAATGGTTTGTTATCAGCGGTGGATAACATGTATGTTTTAATGAGGTCAACTTCGGTTAATTTAATTTTAGCGTTGCGATTCGAGGCGTCGGAACTTTCCATTGCGTTACCAGAGTTACCAGATGCAAATTCGGTTCTAAAAATTGTAAATCGATAAAATTTTGATGAAAACTTACGGTGCATCGGAAAGTATCGGATAAAACAGTTTTTTATCAGCTTTATTCGACGGAAATATATACTATATCATTTTGAGGATGGTTATTAGTTGGTAATTGATTTGAGTCATCCGAATTCCTAATGAAGTAATGTTGATTAATTTAATTAAAAGTGTGATATGGAGCGTAACTATGTAGCTTTTGATTCAATCAGCAGATTAATTTATTTAATCTAAAACTGGGAGTCAATTATTTCTGTGATCATTCATGAACTGGGAAAAGAAAATAAATGTATTTAATTTTTGGAATTAATTAACTCATACGCTACTTTTCGACCAGTTTTAAGGCGTGGAAATGTTAATCTAATAATAAATATATTATGGCGTAAAGTTTGCAAGAATTAAATCTTAGCTCTTGGGTAATGTAAATGCATAACTGAAGATTCGAAGTTGTAAACTCGCTTTTTAGTACGATTTTGGAAATTTCTTTAAATTTGTATAAATATACAGTATGCAAACCTTTAAAACCTGGTATTTTCCGTTATTCACACAAGTGACGCAACAATTAACTACTCGCCCAAACATTCTTTGCTAGTGCGGACTCGATAACAGTAACAATGGCTGGAATCTTTTAGTCCTAGATTAGAAGCTAGGCTGCGATTGCTTGATAAATTCAGAGAAAGCACATTTGTGGAGGACGTAATCGGTATTATGCGCCCCCCTTTCCGGCCGATCCCACAATGAGCGTAAAATAAGTGAAATAAATGCGAGGACAAGTCGTTTTAGGGTCTCATTCTCTCCGCGAACGATACGCGATAACAATAAGCTAAAGAGGAAACTCGAACATTTTGTGTTCACACCCTCTGCCACACGCCGGCAGGCGGTTTGCAGGATATTTATGTAGATGTAGAATCTTCACAGTAAGCGCGTTCTTCCAATGAACAGTATCGGCCCGCTAATTGTTGAATAAACCCAACAATCGTAAATGTAACTGCGGTGACGATCTTCTTAGCAACAAATACGCGTTTGATCCGATGAGGTAATTGGAACTCGCAGGGTGAGGTATGAGAGAAGAAGGGCGTCCAATAAGTGTATGTCCTCTCATAAAGAACACGCTTCCCTCGTCGCTTGACACGAGAGGCGGGTCACGCGAGCGTCGCAGACACAGATTCCTCCCAACTTCTCCGTGTTCAAGTTTTACGCTTTGATTTATTAGTGTGGCAACATCTGGCTAATGAGCTCGCATATTCCGCTTAGGGTAAGTGGCTCTTCTTTGTTTATGAAATGACTGTGTTCTTAGGCCAGCTTAAGGGGCGGATTTGGAGACGCAATCCTCCGATGGGGAAAGCGCGGATTAGCTGTTAATACTGCTGTGAATAGCGCGTAACTTGTTTTCCGTGAAGTCGGTGCTGAGATTCGTGCCGTGATCCGTTTTCAAAGTCGAACGTAACATTTTCAGATTTTTTGGAAACGTAATGCGAAATTTGATTTTATCGAAGTTGAAGATGATAATGAAGAGTATTTCTTTATCAACCCAACGATAAAACTTATGTTATTTCTCAACCATTTTTTATCTATGCCGATATTCGTTGCATAAAGGAGTGAATTCTTTTTTAAGAATCTTAAAAGCAAGATAATTTAAACCCTCATTCTTCAATATGCGTGTATTTAGGCAAACCGCGGTGGCTGAATGGTTAGTGTACCAGTGCTGAAACCCGTCGGTCTCGGGTTCTAGTCCCGGAAAATCTTATTTTTTCGTTAAGGAATGGTTATTTGTGTATGTAAATAAAAATAACCCTAAGAAGAAACATCCAGAATTCAAAAATAATTATAGTAATTGGGGATTTTCTGTTTCCATTGAACAAGTTATTATTGATAATACTAATGTCATTTTTATTATCATAATAATCATCTTCAATATCATCATTATTATTATTATTATTATTACAATGTTATTTGTTGTCGAATTTACTATCTACCCTCACAATATCTCTACTATGTCATGTCAGGTGTTCTGGTAATGGTTCACCGTTACCATGGTTTCCCGATTAAACTAAGCCCACGTAGTTACCATCTGATGTGCGAACCGATGCTTCGCCAAAGATTCCGTTTTTCAAGTTTCGATCTGAAAATCAGAGAAACGCGACGGCGTTACATTCGCAACTGTTGTCGCCATTCTTTTTTTTCCGTCCCGCGTAAATAAGCGACCGTAACCGTGGAGAACCCTTTGACCTCTGCCCTCCTAAATGGCAGTGCTACCGGATTGTGGTCAGAAAAGGGTCAGAGGAAAGCAATATATTTTTTTACTTATGGAAAGCGTTTATCGTCCCTGTGATGCGTCAGCGCGTGCGGCACGTGTTGTTGGCGGAAGGCACGACCCTCGATAGCATGCGTGCGTGGGAGACACGTTTCGGGCATTAATAAGAGCTTATATTCGTACCAATTACATTTCGCCGTGTTATATTCACTTGTGGAGTCTTCGCGTCCGCCAGTGCCAAGGCTCATTGTTAGCAATATGTATGCATTGTTGGTAGGCCACGTGGTTTCTTACTCATAAAGAAGCAGACGTAAATCTTTTATATGTGTAATATTTTATTCATACGCGACCTTATGGCTCAAGTTATGGTTTCATCTGTGCGTAGCTGTATGAATTATTGTATATAATTTAGGCGTGACTTAAAATGGTAGTAAAGGAAGGATATAAAAAGTGTGATTACGTTACTTAAACGTTTCATAAATCTTAATTAAGTTGAAGTTATTTATTCACGCCGGAATGCGGTGAAAATCATCGAGCCATGCTAAGATAGTCGTGGCAATAATGCGAGTAATTAAAGTAACAATCGCTATTTAAAAATGATCGATTCGGAATTAAGAATTGTGATGTTGGAGGTTGCTTCAATGTAATACGTCATTCTGGGAGAAAATGGCGTTACTTAAAAGTACCGAAGATTTAATAATCCTTAGAAGTCTATTGCTATAAAAAATAAAAGTGTTATTTCACTTTGAAGGCATGTCTAAACATGGATTTATCTGTAGCAATGGTCTTCTCGTTATTGTTACTAGCCGACTGAATTTTTTCAGGTTTGGGGAGTAAATGCCAAGAATTTCACGGTGTAATATCTAATCTACGACTCTCATTAATTTTCAGCGAAGTAAATAGAAGTATAAAATAAAGGGGAATCCTCGAATTTCAAAGTTGCTCATGTAACAGAAAAACGTGAAAACGGATATCAAAAGACTTTCCTCGAAAAGTGGACTAAAAATCGAAACTATTCCTCGTCACAAAGTAGGGAAGGACGGGAAAAAATGATAAAATTCGCTCTTTTCGGCTTGCGTTCAAACACCTCGCCCACAGTCACGCTTTCACGGCCAATAATCCGCAAGCACGGATTAAGGGCAGATTACTCTAACATGCGATACGTGAACGATTCACTCGTTTGACGGAATATTTTGCGATTTTTCCTTTCACAGCCTCGGTATCTCGTTCCCAAGAAAGATCAAAGCATCTCCGCCTATATTATCACTGCATTGTCCCGACGCCCAACTCTTCTTTTTGTCGCATGCATTTTCTGTTAGCACGTCACCGAACGGGACACTCTTTGGAAGTTTCTCCCTTTATTTTTTTCTCCAATACTCAAGAGCTTTAGCTGGTGAATTGCCAATAGGGAATTTGGGCGTTAGAAATATTTATAATTCCAGAATACTTTTTTTTGCGACTACAGAGTTTATAAAGGGCTTTTGTTTCTGTTACCTTCAATCTACGATTTTGCATTCATCAGGGTTTATTTAGTATATAGCATTACGCAGATATGTAAACGTAAGTTAAGTTGTTATATTTCTGCGCCGACGAGAGATTGTAAAATATCATTTCATTTCACAAGACATTAAATAGGTTTAATCTGAAGATATTTGGTATTCTTGTACAATGTTTATCATTTTCTAACATTTTCATTTTTTCATTATTTAGTGGCAACCTGCGAGGTATTGTTGTTACAATACCTGCCCGGAAAGTGGGAGACCTGGGTTCGCGTCCCAGTCATGTCACTATTTTTCACACTTGTTATTCCTTGGGATTCAGCCGTACGACTTCATTGTGCAAAGTTAACACCTTTACCTCAATCCTTCATCTTTCATTTTATTATTTATCTCGTTTGATTTTTTGGTGCTGAGATACTCCTTAATTCATTCCATTTTTGACTCCAAGTGTGTTGTTTCGATTGTTGAGAGGCAATAGAGCTTCCATCTGATACGGTTGCAATCTTACGAGGAGTGTTTATGTAATTGTTTACCTAGATTCTCGATTGTCGAGTTATGCCTCTCGATTGTTGTAAGGCGATGATGCTTCGAATAATCGTGTTGCTAGCTTGAGGTGCGGAAGGAACGAAAAAAATAAAAACGTGTTTCTTTCCTTCGTTTGTTTATGCATTGTTGTTAGTTGTATCCCCGCTCATTTGAACATCCGGTAATTATAGGAGAAGGAATAAGGCATCTTTTGTGTGGAACATGTCTGGAGTTTTTAACGGGAGACTCTACGGCAGAGTCGAGGTCGTTCAACGAATTTCCGTCAGGCGATTGCTTTTCATGGTCGCGTGTCCTTCGGAGTGGCTGTTGTGTCCCTAAGGCGCCTCGCCGTGCTCCGCTGCCCACTGCAATTCTATCCCAGATAAGTCTACTGCGAGTTTCTCCGTGGACAACTATTCAGATCGGAATTCTCATTTCCCACTTTTGATCTACTATTGGATGTACATGTGTTTTCATTTTTATCGTTATTTGGCCGTAGCAAAAGTCCCTAGGTTATATTCTGACTTTAATGGAAAGAAGTAAACCCTGATCTTTATTATAATTGTTATCATTCCTTCTACTATTATAAGGTTACAAGATCAATAGTAGTTCCGAAGTCCTATATGTATGGAAAACAATGGTATAAAACAGCGGTCGCCCACCAGTTGGTCCGCGGACCGCTGATGGTCTCTGGGAAACATTTAGTTGCCGGTGAAATGCGTGAGCATTATTTGCAATTTTTATGTTTAATGTACTCTTTCATTGTATTCTGAAACATGATAGAGTCACCTACGAGTGACAACAATAAGAGTTGCAATACAACAATGATATCATGGGAAAGTCTTAAGGGGGCTTGCGGTAATGGAATAATTTGAAAACATTTATTTGTGCTCCGTGGGATCCAAACTTGTGAGTTAAGAGGTCCGGAAGGTCGGACTGGGCCGCTGGGCTAGAATAACAATTAGTTCCAAATAAGACATTTTTCATTCTGCAACAGGTAACATTACCGATAGCGTTCCAATAGCGGTTCTTGGAACCATGTAATTGCATGAACACCCTTAACCCTCCAAGAATGTATGAAATCTGATGAAGGGTATCTGTTACGTTCCTAAGAACACCTCCCACGTCAGGAAAGCAAAAAATCTCTAATGGACCGTGAGTTTCATGGGATACAACCTTGAGAAGTGGCTACGTGAGACGAGGCGTCGCGACGGTAGCTCTGTTCGAGCTTGACTGGAGGAAGCTGTTTTGCGTCATGGAAGATTTCAGTCCTTGGTTCGATTCTCTGATGCTTTTTCTCTCTATCCTTCTCAAGTACAAATTGCTATAGGCGGAAAGAGCCTGGTATTTATTACCTTTGATCTTCTCTGATCTTATGGGCTGTCGAAGTTGCTTTTTCCACGCTAATCCTACGGAATGCAAAATTAGTATTAAAAAAAACTGCATTTATGCTTTGAAACGTTTTGTCCATTTTTTATGAAATACTGATTTACTATCCTAACATTTCCTCGGCTTTTTAAGTTTACCTGGATCCTGCCTGCCGGTAGTTCTCCTGATGGGAGATCCAGGTTCGAATCCCGGCTGCTTCGGACATTTTCTCTTTCCGAACGGCCTCGAGTTCCAATTATGCGTATCATAAGTACTAATTTTTCGCATTCTGTCGCATAAGGGTTCCAACTAACTTAATTCTCTTTCCTCATAAAACGTCCCACCATTATTTTTCTAAGTTTTCTTCTCTTCGCTGTCTTTACCACTTGTTTAAACTTATTTTCACCCTTGTCCAATTAGATCCTTCAAACTTATGTACGTAAAGTGAAAGTAATGTATGTACCATGTTACGCTTAGTTAGTTATCAATTTAATATAAGTTAATACATGCGTGGTCCTATTTGTAGTCCTTATGTATGATTAATCATTACGATATTATCAGGCCACTAATGAGTTTCGTGTTTTGCAGAATGTAACTAAAACGCTCCTACTCCTCTTTTTAACTCATTTAATCTCGTTACGGATCGTTAACAAATTTCTTTATTTCATCAACAATTCGTTAGACCACCGGACTGGCAACAATAACCATATCGAGTTAATTAATCGAATGCATTATAGCTCATAACATTATTGGCGGGAAAGCGTAACAATACCCGCTTACAATTTATTCCGTGTCGTACGATGACAAGATATAATTTGTTGGTATCCAGTCATGCAGCTAATTAATTATCACATTGGTAAAAAAGGATATCATGCATGGTTCAATACAATGCATACGGAGAAAAATGCCGGGACAAAAACAGTACAGATTTACAGCGTTACCACTTGACGAGGGGGCAATTAACGTGTGCTTGGTATCCTTCCAAGGTCAGCAGAGTAAACCCAACGGAAAGAAAAACTCCCGCAGTTGGTGTACAAGGAACTAAGGCGGCATAAAAAAACACGGATAGTGTTTTATGAAAAACTTGAGAATGGGATTTTCTTAGTTTTTCTCATAGTCGAATTAAGTACATCATTACTTATGAATCATTTATGAGGGATCGCCCATCCCATTTCTGAGAAAACGTCATAGTAGTCATTATTCATACGAAAGATGTAATTAAGAATTTTCTCTCCGTCTTCAGTTTTTCCTCTGTTAATGTAATACAATACCGGATTTATTGCTTCATTTAAAGGTGGGAAGTAAAGCTTTAGAGAAGGATATGACTCCACCTCAACGATCACTGTTTATAGCAACTGTCCAACAATTATTGTAGCTGTGACCTGTTTGTAAATTGATTTATTCAACAATCGTTTGCTATAGCAACCACTGAACAATGATCGTAGTTGCGATCTGTCCGGTAATTGAGTTATTCAACTATCGTTTCCTATAGCAACGATCTAACAATGATTGTGGTATGACTTGTTAGTTAATTTATGTATTTAACAATCGTTTCCCATAGAAACGATTCAAACAATGATTGTACATGTGGCTTATTTTTCATTATAGTACCTTTATTTGTGCTTGCATTATCCTTAGTTCTATGTCATATTTAAAGAAACGAGGACTTGAAGAACTTAGACGAGAATTGACCGGTAATATTCTTTCTGATATATGTAAACTCTTTCTGGTCGACCAAGTGGGTAGCGCGTTCGCCTTAGGTGAAAGCGGTCCGAGGTTCGATTTTCGTTGGGAGCCTAAACGACTTCAGCTTTCGAAGCATTTTTAACAGTAATAGAGGAAATCTAAAATGAATTAGAAGCATTTGGAAAAACCATACGAACGATATGGACAATTGCTTTTACTGGTCCTTAACTATGAATGAATAGAGTCGAAAATCTTAGGAAGGTCTTATTTAAGGATGTCGAATTTTTGGTGTATGGAACGAAAAAGTAATAATTAGTAATGTTTAGGCAAAACTTTCATCACTTATTAAGTACGGTCCTCAGCTTGGGAACTTGCCTCAGCATTGCGAAATTGAGGAATTTTTGAGCCTGACGTCACCTACTCTTCTTTCCCATTCCGAAATCTAGAGCAAAGAGCAATTTTTATCTCCGACGGCTCTTATCGATAAAAAAATGAGTGTCTAGGAGGAATTACTTTCTAATGAGACAGTTTCCGCTCCGTAGGTAAGGCATAGCGTCACCTTTCGAATTATCGGAAACGAGTTCCTCATTACTGCACCGCTCATTTTTCCCGTGACTCGGCTCGTGATTGGGAAATGAGGGCGATTCACGGAGCAAGCCATTGGTCCATGTGAACCGAACCACCGGTGAGTGATTCATCCCCCAATGGGCCAAGTCTTTTTAACATTCTTGTCTGACGCCTTTGTCCAATCACACCTAGGGATTGCGATCCTGAAAGCCCGCCCAAAATCATCCTTCGCTTGGAATTCCCCCCGAGTTTCAAATTACCGGAAATGTCACGTAGATGAATGCTTAGACTTGTTCCATATTTTCTAGTTTGAGGAATTGCACCGTATGCTTCCAAAACCTCAGTTACTTTTGGCTCAGACACTTACATCGTTTACAGCATATAAGGTATTCTCAGCTTTTATTAAATTACCGTTCATGACGTTTATATCCGTCTGTTACTTGGTAATTAATCACAATTTATTTTTCAGTTTATTTTGATCGAATGTCGTTATGTATTCAGCATAAAACTTGCGCAGTTTTTGTTTGTCAATAATCGTTGCTAGGATACGTTGTGCTTAGATGGAGGTTTTATTACGTTTCTCTGCGATTGTAATTAAGTCAGTATCTGTCAGAATTTTGATGAAAGGGGTGGTTCATTAATTTCTGTTATCAGAAAATGTTTGGATTTGACCAATCGTTAAACGGTATTTTACGGGATGGATTTCCTTGTTTACAATTTTGGCTATTTCGAAAGGTAGATTATATACTTACCCTGAGTACGCTTTTATGTTAAGAGTTAGGTTTCAGTAATCTACGTCAATAGGGATTGTAAATTTTGGAAATTATCCAGCCATTACTTTGTATTGTAGCCGTGTGTAATAGAAGGTATTCCGAGTTAATGTGAACAATATCTCACCTTAGAAAAAAAAACTAACATGGTAATATTGAGTGATTGGTACTTACCTTTCTTCGTAAGTCACCTTTTCTTCGTAATTTTATCATCCCTAAAATCATATCAGCTTTATTATTAAAGTGGAATACGTGCTTCATTGTATTCAGTAAGTAATGTTGCCAACATTTCATGATGTGTAATTTGTTCCTGACTTCCATGTGTAAAAGATTTTTTTTTTATCTTGACGCTTCTGATACGTTGTAAACTCCTGAAATAATACAAGTGTTTTGCATACATGCATTATTGTTTATTACCATTATATTTCTTACGTTTTATTATTGTTGTGACGATTGTGATTTTTATTGTTGGTAAAATTTCATTATTGTATTATCGATTACTGTCAGCTTTGTACTCCCATTGTTAGGACTTACATGCAGTTATTCCCTATGGTTGTTTACTAGTTACGTAGAAGAAATCAATTAATTATTGTGGCTGCACACATATCGATGAATATCTTTGCCATACATTTTAGATTCCATATCTTCGTATTCAATGGCTTGTTCTTGAATGCCCATCCGATATTTCTCAATAAATTACGTGCATGGATTTTCGTAATCAAAGGTTTTTGTTACGTACACGGCAACAGCCTTCCAAATCACGACTTGAACTCGGAATGGCATTCGAGATAAATTCGCGAGCTGCAAACCTCAATCCAGGATTGCGAAAAATCCCAGGGATTGAAATATTACAAGTGGATTGCTATCCTTAATCTGTCTCCCCATGTCTAATCTGTCTAACGCTGGATTTTTTTCCTCATTTCGCAGGTAAGCACTCCGATGGCCTCCGGAGAATGGCCCTTCCGTCGCCACAAAGAGCGCCCTTAGGTGAGCAATTTGCCATCTCGCATCTGCGCAAACGGTGTTTTTTTCCAGCCTCGCATGATGACGCTGTAACTGCCCCAGACGTAAATGCTTTCTCGTTTGCTATGGCAGATGTGCAGCTCGAGGATTCTTTTCGGAGTCCATTGCGGCTAACGAGCCGGCCTAGGCCGCCATTATCCTGTCCCTTTATTAATCGGGGAAGGCTTTCCTCATCGCCACTTATCGGCTTCACGTGGGGTAAATGTTTGCGTTGCTAAGTCCGTTACTATGTGCCCATTCAACGCCCGACTTCGTTATCTTCTGGGCACTTTTTTCCTCCAAGATGTTACCTCCCCATCCCTCTGCCAGTCCTACAAATTCGCACCCACCGGGGTCGTTGTTTCCTCCGAGCGACCGCCCAGGGTGGTTCTTCTCGCGTAGGCGGTCTATGAGAAAGACTTCCCACAGTATCTTCTTGAAGAGCATCACCTCCTCTCGGTCGCCTAATCTAAAACATCATCACAGGAATATGCGATATGTCTCCAAGTATCCATGGTTACCGATGTCATTGACAATTGTATTGTTAGCAATGCTACGTAACGTAAGGCCCGAAATTTTTACAATAGCTGCAGTTAAGCTCCCTTACCATTGTTTATTATCAGTTCCTTTGCGGAAAGAACGTTACGTGGTTGAACTAGGTAACTATACACGTATCCTAGGACACAGAGAATACCAGATGAAATAATTTCTGTTTCGTAAAAAAAACTGTTATCATCTGATATACTTGCGGATATATGTAGATATCTCTTATCGTAGCCTTTAGAAGGTTTTTAGGGCGTTTTAGGATGCATTATCTTATCATTATTTTGCGGAATGAGAATGTAGCAAATATCTTCATAAGTTGTATTTGCTATTGTATCAGACAGAGAAGGAGTTATTTGTGCTCTAAGATAATAAGCAGCTAATGCGTGTATTTATCGCCCTTTTACCTCAATATTATTGCTGGAGATCGATTTGCTCTTCTTATGTCTTAATTCAAATCTCAGTGGATTCCAGGGAGGAATTGGTTTCCTCTGTATATCTACACGGTCGCAATCATGCGGATTACTTGAATGATAGTTATTTTTTAAGAATACGTCTGTAGCAATTCAGATATGTCTTTCACTGTCCGGTCTAAAATCAAAACTTATTCGTTATGTTGTCATTTAGTATTAATCTAACTTTAGTGTTATAAAATAAATTTGTTCAACCAATTTTTTCCAATGCAATATATTTTCGACGAAATGATCAGCTTTGTGTAAAAAGAGTCAAAGGGGCTTAACAACAATATCATAAAACTCCAACCACAACAACAATAAAAACAATTGTTGCGTAAATAAATTTGCTCTTGTTTATTCTTTACGTCAACGTAATAATAGGATGCACGGTTATCAAAAACTGTTGAGAATGGAGACTTGTTTTTAGGATCAATCGAATTTAAACTCGGTCGGAATTATTTAAACACATAATATTTGTAAAGGATACTCAAATGGATTATTTATTCGATTATTCATCCCCCATACTGTACTTAAAAACGAGCAAAAATCTGATTGACCTAATACAGATGGACTTCTTAATTCTATTACGGTCTTTTTGAATTATTCAAAGTGAAATTTTCAGAAGATAAAAGCGGGAAAAAAGAAAATCGTGTTTGTGTTCTCTCAATGTGACTTTACTAGTCATTATTATCACTGCAATAGTTCGTGTTTCATATCTCTATAATATAATGCGTATTAATTAAGCTGGCGTACTATTAAACGCATTATGGCGGTACGGTACTCTCATCAAAATAGCAGTGTTATATGCAGAAGTTGATTGAATGCTTTCGATGGCCCTGGGCTTCGTTCCTTTTTTTTCTGAATTTTCGTCGCCAATATTGGATGCATTTAATCGTCCGGAAATCTGCCAAAGCTCGAGATTGGAAATGCAACATACATGGACGTCGAAACCTCAATTAATTAACAGATTGAAATGGTTGAGCAATCATCGAGTGACGAGCTTTTCATTTAATCTGAATGAGAATTTGCGGTTTCGAGTTCTCCTTTAGTTATTAATTGATTATTGAATCCTGTCGAGGATTTCGACTGCAAATGAGACGACGTCAGCGGTAATGCCGGTCATTTCTAAATTAAAAAAGATTGCATTGTGTTTGAAGGAAATCTCCTTTTACCTGGGGATACAGTTCGTGTTTGAAAAAATTCGGTCACTTAAAAATTCAGTTTAATGTATTTGTAATCCGGCGATTTTGTGAGCCTCGATAATCGTTCTTAATTATCGTTGGGAAAGCGGTAATGAACAATTGATTGTTGGTGAGAAGACTCCAAAAACCATCAACAATTTGATTATTCCCTATGCGGATGCCTTCATTGATGGCGAAATGCGCATCGACCAGAGTGACATTTTGGATGGTCTTTGGAATTTTTTTAACAGCACCTAACTCAACCGTCAATGGCTATTTCTGTTCTAACAATCGATTGTTTGTGCTTTTCTCCAATGAGATTTTTGACCTCACATTGTTGCAGGAAAATACATTGTTGGAAAATTTAATTATGTTCTTTCATTAATTAATTACTTGTCGGAATTGCTATAGTAACTGTTTCTACCATTCCAAACGTAGAATCTTTACGTTAAACATTTTCTTTATCAGTCTCCCTATAAGAAAGATTGATTCATAGTCATTTTTTTTAAATGAAAATATCTGAGTAAGATAAAAAACTCCAAATAGCCGTTGTTTGCGTGCAAAACTAACCGTTGGAGAGTTCCCACCAGCGGGGGTTGGGTTACTCCGTGGTCGTTCTTGTAAACACGTATTGTTCTCGATACGTATTTCGACAACTATGTTGCCATCTTCGGGAGAGAAGAATAACTTCAGTTTTGAAATTTAAAATAGTATTACTTTATTAATGTCCTGAATTTCGTAATTGAATATACTTCTTGTTTATGCCGTATACAATTTCAATAGTACATACAAAACTTAGGAGTCGACGCAAACTTGCACTACAATGTACAGCTAACAAAAACAGTGTTACGATGTTCTACATCTACAACTACGGAGCATCAGTAATTAACCACCTCCTCCGTTAAATCCAACAGTTTGCCAACTACGCTAATTTACAATTTACTCAGCTATAATTTACAAATTACTCTAAAACCACTACAAACGCCACGTTCACTTAACGATTAACTCGGAAAATGCATCAGAATCCATACACATACAAATATCAGTTCAGAAAATAAAATTGCTCACTAAATACATTAACTAAGAGAGAACGTGTTAGATTCTTTTCCATAGATTGTTTGATTTAGGTTTATTACGAAATACTTCCCTTAATTTAAGTCCATTCAAGTGGTTCATTTTTAAGGGTAATGTTTCAAAGTTATTCAGAAAAATTCCATCAAGTTAGTTCGAGAATATTAATCAGTCGCCGAAGAGATTTTCATGGCTGTGGAGGAACTCGCTAGCTTTGACTATGAGATGCGAGCTCCCACGGTTTATAAATAGAGTTTATAAATAAATACGCGGTATGCAAATTCCCAGCCTCTGACAGCTATATCCAATTTCGCCTTTCGATATTTAGTAGCAGACTTCAATATCAGAGGCGTCAATGTATGTGCGCGCTCTAGCACCCAGACTCTCATACTATTGCATGCCAATCAAGTTATGACTTGAGCATGTAGTGCATATGCAGCGATAATAGTCTATCTCGTCATTTCGACCGCATTTGACCCTTTCCTTTGACGTGTTAATAATCGAGGTGTGATACTTTGATGAATTATCCGGGCGCGATCGATCATGAAATGTGAAAACTTTAATTGGATGTCTGGTTTTCTTGTTTGTGTAAATTAATCGTCATTAAAGATCGTTTGAAATCGGAAGTAAGAATTCCGTTTTTCGTTATTATATGGATAAAATTGACGTTTTTTCTGCTTATATTGGTTAGCTCATAATTTGTTCATCTTTAGTGAAACTATTGTAATTTTACATCGTAAGCTCACAGCAGGATTCTGAAGACTGCCCAAAGAAACGGTGCTGAATGACCCTAGCCGTCGACGCACCACAAATTAAAAACACACACACACCAATGTCCTGGATTTAGTTCATTTATAATCATGCGCAAATTTTTCGCTGTGGTACCCCTTATGACCTTTTTTAAGAAAAGAAACTTGCAATCAAGGGTGTAGTCAGGATTTGTCCATGGGATATTTACTTATATTCCCTGTGAGTCACCAGTGACGTGTATATCTGGACATCTTTAATCATTTTAAAATTACCTCCTTTACCTCGATTTTTTAAAACTCATTTTGTCTCTGTGGGGAGGGTTTAACACCCAAAAAACCTCCTAGCTACGTCACTGCTGTAATGATACCTCTACGCAACATCCTATCAATAATTACATGAGTGACCAATACTTAGCTGAACTTTACTTCCTATGGAAGGTATATTAGGAATGGGCTTTTCACACGTTTTTGGGTTAGTAGCAGGTTAGTTTCTTAAGCCTTTCCCTCTAACTACTTGTTATTTTATCTTTTAATATGCATACGCGTTAGTATTACGAAATTTGGCAAGAGACTCTCGAGTTGGAACGTAATTACATGGAAACGAGCGTAGACATTTCATTGTTGGCAACAGTCATGTTTGTCTCCGTATATCTACAACACTAGGAAGTAAACAGGTACCCTCGGCCGTTTCGTCAGCTTTCCCCATTTTCACCAATTAAGTCGCAGTAAGGTCAGGGATAATGAAGGGTCCGTAATTAGTCCGGCCGTAAGGGTCAGAGGAGTCCCTGAAAGAGGACAAGTTGCCCAAACGTTCTTCGGGTGGAAGTGGCCGTCTCCCAGACGACCGACGCGACGGGACTCGTGTTTTTTTTGTCTCTTTTGTGAGATCGACCAAATAAAAGAAGTCGAGTTTACGGGATCACCCAAGTCATCGGCGCCACGGTTCGGTCGGAAGGAAAAACGCCATTATATCTCGCGCGCCTTCCGACTTGATTTATGGACACTTGTCGGTTGGAAATGCCGCGTTGATTGGCTCATGTCTTTGCCACCGTCCGCCATTCCGAGGGACATCCCGCGGCGACAGTGGCGTCTCGCAGCGGCTTGTTGGCAAAAGGCAGGAAGGGGCCGTGCACCCGCGGATTGCATTTCTCTTTTGTTTTTCTCGATCTCCCGCGATGTTTATCCGCCAGTGGAGTAGTGAGCATGCATACGCGATTCTTCTTTGGTGGTCTGCGATTATTGAAATTTTAATAGGAATGCCTCGAGAGAGCCACGTTACCTGTGCGGTTCCCCCCTCCCGGCCCATTTGACGGAGCGGAGTTTTTTCGCGGAAAATATTGATTGTTTGCTTGGAGACGAGTTCAACAAAGGGATGTCGGATTTTGATATTGACGGCTGGTTGCTAACGTGTCATTCCTCCGTAAAAATGAGAAACGTTCCTGATGGGAAAAGTAGTTTTGCTCGGATTATTATCTTCGTATACCTAGAGATGCAGAAGCTAGAAATCTATTAAACATTCATGAAGATCTTTGGACATTTTCTCAGCTTCACATGGACACAATTTTCACCAAGTAGGTGGTTAATAGGGGAAAAATGTTGATACTTTTTTTACTTCACTTTTTCATGGAGGTTATAAAATATTTTCATAAATTATAAGTAAATCTTTTGTAGCACAATTACATCATCTGTGGTGTACTATTTCAGATATAGATTTCTAGATTTAGATTAATACCGTGTAATAGCCAACAGTAGCGTATGGCAGAGGGTGTATTAACAACTTACCTAATCTACCCTGTTAGCTTCTTTCTTATGCTATGCGGAAAGAACGACCAGAAGTAACTGTTTTAATGATTACTTTTAGGACGTACGTACGGTATTGGCAGATCCAGGGGTGTGCTATCCTAAATGAACACTGCAAAACAAGCGATTTGCTCTGGATATGACGTAGGGCTCAATCTATAAGGTCGAAGAACTTCCAGCATTACTTCGCATCTTTTTTTTTATTTTACGCGACAAAATGAAATTTAGACATTAAATTAAAGAGAGTGAAGTCGCCAATATTTTGCTACTGTTTACTTTTTCTTTACTTGTACTTGGAATTTTTTTACAAGGGAGTCATAGTAGTATACCAAGCTCGGAATTTTTTAGCTTTCCTGGGATTCTATTTGTATGAATATAGGTTCATTATTTCTGACATTTTCATAAATTGGTGCATTCTCTCTTCCGTAAGCTTTCTTACCTATATCAAATTACTTATGCTCATAAACTTTCTCCCCAGAAAAGCCATACATTGGAGCTAGTCCTGGCCGTTTTCCTTAGAATTATTCCCATTAGAACCCGCGAGTATCAAATTCCCTTCGCTCTACTGGTCATACCTTTTTATGCACCTTACCCTGCTTCCATTTTTATCCTGATAAAGTTATTGTCGTAACGAAAAATTACATTTATGATAGAGGTAGCTCCAGTGGTATACATAAAATTAACATTAAACATCGAGTTTATGAAGAAGACTTCTTGGGAATCTTCTTTTGCGTAAATAGCTGGGAGTCTAATGGAACACACACTCACATAATGGCTAGGGCAGTTATAGCACTCAGGATCATGGTCACCCCGGTTGGTGACTCTAGAGGCAGATGACAGTAAAACACAAGGAATGCTCTCCGAGCTTTGGCATAAATCTTCTTTAGGGCGAAAGTGCAGGTAGCAGGACGCAGATGGAAAACAACTGTGACTGTATAGGGTGGAGCGGTGTAAGAGAAAGCGAGGAGGGAGGTTTTTATGGAGGAAGGAACGAAAGAATATGCAATTGCCTGAACATCGGCCTAAATGGCCTCCGCAGCATTGTTAAGGGCAAAGTGTAATCTCCGGCTGCGTTCAACAATCCATGATTCCATTTTAAGCAATTGTTTTAGGGAGAAGCGTCCTCGTGGTTGACACTGCTGTCCCATATCTCTCTCTGGAATGGCCTCGACCCCAAGAAATATACACTCGCTTCTGCACCCCCTCTGTCTCGTAAACCCTCCTTCTCACCTCTTCAAATTCATGCGTATTTTTCTTTATCCGAGCATTTCCACTTTCGCGGATACGAATGTTTACCGGAGCGGGATTCCGTCTTATGGGACGTCGCTGCTCGAGCGCGTGTGCGTTTGCTGGAGAAATTTATGGATAATGCGGCTTTTCGTAGCATTTACTCGACACTTTTCCGCTACTGAGCTACAGTGAGCAATTTTTGGGGAAAATAATATTGAGTATTAGTGCTATCCGACCAGTGTGCCCTATAACATTGACGTGTTGCAAAATATTCCATGATTTTGTATACCTCAAGTTTCACGTTACATGTTCACTGTATTTTTGGAAGAATTTTTGTCCTTTATTGAAAGTTCGCTGTGAAAATGCTTGAGTTCTTTGTTCTAAATATGCTTTTCCACCCTTTCCATTTGAATTTAGAATGAAACTTACTGGAGTGTGGTTCCGTCTGACTTGAATTGCGAGAGAAAACAACGCATTGTGAGGGAAAAAAGTTAAGAAAATGCAATGAAAAATGTTTGAAACTCGTGTTAGGGTGGGTCTTCCGGATACCCGTGTGGGTAACGGGTTCAACTTCGATAAATGCGGTCCCGGGATCGATTCCCGGTGGGGGCTCACGTGCAAAATGACCTATGGTTTCGAAGCACTTACATTTCTACTACTAATTGGTTTTGCGTGGACCTAATCTTTATTATTGATGCAGCCCTCCCAGAATATCCGATGGTTGTGTAACAAGGAGTTGATTCTTTAACTGTATATATGTGTTTCATCCCACGCTTGTGTTTCCCTTATCTATTTATTGTAATTTATATCGAAAGTAACTAAGGAATGGTGGTAATCAAAGGTAGGGGTGGACTGACCTATAGGCTTAACTTATTTTTAACCCATCGCCTTTTTACCAATCTCACTGGACTATGAAGCATTACAACTCCAATTCTTTACCGTAAAATTATCGTTGTAGTACCCAACATAAGTATAGCATCACCTCTTTTGTATTCATTGTTTTTTCATGTAAAAATTACAAGTTAGAAGTGTACATTCCGCGTTGGTGGTCTTCAGTGTTGAAACAGCCACGAATTGACGCGTTCTCAAGTAAAAGACACGGCTCTTGGCCGCATTTGTTTCAACTCCGAATAAAGATGCATAATTTCCAGCAGCGGGAAACAAAGAAGTGAGGATGAATGAAGAACGATTAAGAGCACGGGAAACAAAGCAGTCAAAAAGCCAGTGGCAAGGATCTGAAATTAAAGTGATACAAAAGATGTGTAAAAGGTGATAATGAGCGGTTGAGAGGTGGGGACAAAAATGGCTGAGGAGGTTACAAAGGGATTACGCAGGTGAACGGATTCGAAAGAAAAAAAGGAGATTCTTTATGAAGGAGTGGTTGAGGAATTTTTCCGTGGTGTGGAGCTTAAAGCCTTTAAGTCGGGGGATGACGGGTGAAAATTGGAATTGTGACCGATCTGAATCCTGCGCTTGGCGGAGTGGAATCTGAGAGGGGTTCCAAAGATTTCATACGTCCTTTCGATCTGCTCGAGATCGTTCTAACGCCTGGACCGGCGCGGATGCTGAGAGAAAAATTATATCAAATTCTACGGACGCTTGGGTTACTCGGTGAGTTTTTATTTATTGATATTTTCTCACGTAACGGGAGAGGTGTTGCGGAGTTAATCGGTGAATGAAATCGGGTTAAATGGGTTATACAAGAAAACACTCGTTACCGGCGTTTTTATCGAAAGACGATCGATGAAAAGAATACATTCGGATTTACATCATTGTTTGAACTTAGGAGAAGCTTTTCAGCCAGATCTGGGTATGCCTCAGCAAATATGATCATTTGACATCTTACAGATTCATGCACTAGTTATTAGTAGTTAAATTATGGGATTACGGGCGAGGTATTATTGCCAATTTGCGAACATTTGTAGCGCTGCTATTCTCCCGATGATTTCTTCTTTTTTAGTCTGTTTTTGAAATTAAACTAGGGGGCGAATTGCTTTAGTGTGTCGCTAATTTTGCATCAGATCGCTGGCGTTCCGAGAGGGAGAAAAGTTGGAAATTAGTGGCATAGTAATACAAAGAAAATAATAATATCCGGAAAAAGTACATTTTTATTAACATCTACATATGTACCCAGCAAGCCCCCTTTCGGCGTGTGGCAGGGGGTGTATTCAACTAGTCGATTACTTTCTCGTATCGTTCGCGGAAAAAGGGTCCGATCCGTTCTAGCTTCTATTTTTCTGATTTTTCTCTCAGAAAAACGGCCTATGGGTACGGCCTATGTAACAGGGAGGACGCATAATTTTGGCTACATCTTCTACGAAAGTACCTTCTCTGAATTTATTAAGTAAAGTCTTTGTTTAACTCTTCTTTCTTCTAGAGATTCCCATCATATTAAGATTATAACACAGGCTGTTAGGATGTTGGTTACAGTTGATTATCAGTTATTACTAAATATTTTTTTCTAAAGCTTTCCAATGAAATAGTTGGAAACCTTGAATTTTTCTAGATATTGCACAGACTTTGTTTGTGTACTGTATTTCGGCCGGAAGCGTTTCATCCATGTCGAATGCACTCATGCATTCATGAACATAAAAGCCTTATCCCATTCCTTTATGAATCAGTCCAGCCATTCTCCATTTTCTTCCGTTCCTTCGTTATTTACGCATCTAGGCTACTAGACACGGCTTAGCAACAGTGACCCATTGGTTGCCTTGGTAACACATCGCTTCTTCGGAGATGTGATGTCTTCGACTCCAGTGATTCCATGCATGTCCCTCCTTGCCGCTTGCACTGTTTACTGCTCGGTTCGTATGAAACGCGATTAACCAGGGGTTTCCAATGTTAACACCGCCGTGATCACTCTTCCGGCCGAACTGGATTCATCTGCAGAATACGTCACTTTTCTCCGTGAATATGACCGGAGGATTTCATTTGGGAAGATATCGTGTTGTTGAATTCATATCGAAATCTCCTTTGCTCGGCATATTATGATTTCGCTGTATATGGGCGGATTGATATACGTTTTAATTGTAAACAGTTGTTTTTGGGTAATTTTAAAGGTTTCTCGCCGGATTTACCCCTAGTATTTTGTTATCTATTGGAACTATGTAAGCATGCTTTTGGATTACATTTGTAGAGTTGGCATAACATATTTTTTCGCTTAAATATTTGCGCATTTCTATTGGCATAGCGTCAAACTCTGACGTCACATCCGGCGTGGGGCTCATAGTGCGGCAAAACTAGATCCCGTCCCTGCGTAATCTAAAAAAAAAAGTAATTCAGCAATCGAATGTTTCTGTTTTCGTTCCCTCGCTATTAATTCGGGTCTCGCGTGCCGGAATTTCATTAATGGCGATAGATTTGCGACCGAAAAACCCCATTAATCGCGCGGAAAACTGTGTTAATCCTTCGGAAAATCTCTGTAATTCCTAATTTGACAAGTTTAATCTCGATAATCCTTGTCGTCGGGGCGATTCGCGACAGGACGGGGGAATGGCAGGTACACAAACGTATGTGGAGCAGCTGAACGAATGAAAAAAAGGCTTGTCCTGGGCACGAGAGAGAGAGAGAGATGTGAGCTTAATAAAGGAACCCTTTTCAAATCAAGATGTGTAATAACCGGTGTATTTTAGAATGAGCCCATCTGAAGCAATTCTATATTAAGAATTAAAAGAAACATCGGCAGAAAATCTTCGTTGTAGAAATCATTACTTTTAGATCCACGTACGGTAATTTATGGCTCAAAAACCAAGGAAAAACTATACGTAATAGTACTTTTAGTATTTTCCCGCCTCTGTGGCGTAGTGGTTAGCCTATCGGGGTCCCGGGTTCAAATCCTGGTTAGGGCACGGTTGAATATGACTATAAATTGAGGAAGTGATTGCGATTGTAAATTGAGAAAGGTTCATTGCTAGAATAGTCTCTTAAGTCTAAAAATCGCCCAATGCTGTCATTATTATTATTCTGTCTAATTTTATGATGATAATAATTATTATTACTATTATCATTATATCTTATTATTATGTAATTTATGCACAAGTCAGATTTTCCTGAAAATCCGCTTAATATTGCTTATAATTAATATTGCTTATTGTTAATATTGCTTATTGTTAATATTGCTCTGAAAAAGAGTAAGGCGAAAACTATTACAAATAATTATACATGGGACGCGCAATCAACAACCCGTTGCCAGGTAACCAAGATTATTTTATTGACATCGACTTTTTTACTCTAAGAACCTTCTCTATATACAACCCAACCCCTCATGAATTACTTGGTTTATTACGTAACGAAATTATAATTATTGCACGCTTAACAACTAAATGGTGGGATTTCTGACAGTTGAATAAGCACCGCTACGGTCGAAAAGGGGATTACGCAGGTGAACGGATTCGAAAGAAAAAAAAGGGGATTCTTTATGAAGGAGTGGTTGAGGAATTTTTCCGTGGTGTGGAGCTTAAAGCCGGGGGATGACGGGTGAAAATTGGAATTGTGACCGATCTGAATCCTGCGCTTGGCGGAGTGGAATCTGAGAGGGGTTCCAAAGATTTCATACGTCCTTTCGATCTGCTCGAGATCGTTCTAACGCCTGGACCGGCGCGGATGCTGAGAGAAAAATTATATCAAATTCTACGGACGCTTGGGTTACTCGGTGAGTTTTTATTTATTGATATTTTCTCACGTAACGGGAGAGGTGTTGCGGAGTTAATCGGTGAATGAAATCGGGTTAAATGGGTTATACAAGAAAACACTCGTTACCGGAGTTTTTATCGAAAGACGATCGATGAAAAGAATACATTCGGATTTACGTCGTTGTTTGAACTTATGAAAAGCTTTTCAGCCAGATCTGGGTATGCCTCAGCAAATATGATCATTTGACATCTTAGAGATTCATGCACTAGTTATTCGTAGTTAAATATGATATGGATTACGGGCGAGGTATTATTGCCAATTTGCGAACATTTGTAGCGCTGCTATTCTCCCGATTATTTCTTCTTTTTTAGTCTGTTTTTGAAATTAAACTAGGGGGCGAATTGCTTTAGTGTGTCGCTAATTTTGCATCAGATCGCTAGCGTTCCGAGAGGGAGAAAAGTTGGAAATTAGTGGCATAGTAATACAAAGAAAATAATAATATCCGGAAAAAGTACATTTTTATTAACATCTACATATGTACCCAGCAAGCCCCCTTTCGGCGTGTGGCAGGGGGTGTATTCAACTAGTCGATTACTTTCTCGTATCGTTCGCGGAAAAAGGGTCCGATCCGTTCTAGCTTCTATTTTTCTGATTTTTCTCTCAGAATCAGTATGGCCTATGTAACAGGGAGGACGCATAATTTTGGCTACATCTTCTACGAAAGTACCTTCTCTGAATTTATTAAGTAAAGTCTTTGTTTAACTCTTCTTTCTTCTAGAGATTCCCATCATATTAAGATTATAACACAGGCTGTTAGGATGTTAGTTACAGTTGATTATCAGTTATTACTAAATATTTTCTTTTAAAGCTTTCCAATGAAATAGTTGGAAACCTTGAATTTTTTCTAGATAATTCACAGACTTTGTTTGTGTACTGTATTTCGGCTGGAAGCGTTTCATCCATGTCGAATGCACTCATGCATTCATGAACATAAAAGCCTTATCCCATTCCTTTATGAATCAGTCCAGCCATTCTCCATTTTCTTCCGTCCCTTCGTTATTTACGTATCTAGGCTACTAGACACGGCTTAGCAACAGTGACCCATTGGTTGCCTTGGTAACACATCGCTTCTTCGGAGATGTGATGTCTTCGACTCCAGTGATTCCATGCACGTCCCTCCTCGCCGCTTGCACTGTTTACTGCTCGGTTCGTATGAAACGCGATTAACCAGGGGTTTCCAATGTTAACACCGCCGTGATCACTCTTCCGGCCGAACTGGATTCATCTGCAGAATACGTCACTTTTCTCCGTGAATATGACCGGAGGATTTCATTTGGGAAGATATCGTGTTGTTGAATTCATATCGAAATATCCTTTGCTCGACATATGATGATTTCGCTGTAGATGGACGGATTCATATACGTTTTAATTGTAAACAGTTGTTTTTGGGTAATTTTAAAGGTTTCTCGCCGGATTTACCCCTAGTATTTTGTTATCTATTGGAACTATGTAAGCATGCTTTTGGATTACATTTGTAGAGTTGGCATAACATATTTTTTCGCTTAAATATTTGCGCATTTCTATTGGAATGGCGTCAAACTCTGACGTCACATCCGGCGTGGGGCTCATAGTGCGGCAAAACTAGATCCCGTCCCTGCGTAATCTAAAAAAAAAAGTAATTCAGCAATCGAATGTTTCTGTTTTCGTTCCCTCGCTATTAATTCGGGTCTCGCGTGCCGGAATTTCATTAATGGCGATAGATTTGCGACCGAAAAACCCCATTAATCGCGCGGAAAACTGTGTTAATCCTTCGGAAAATCTCTGTAATTCCTAATTTGACAAGTTTAATCTCGATAATCCTTGTCGTCGGGGCGATTCGCGACAGGACGGGGGAATGGCAGGTACACAAACGTATGTGGAGCAGCTGAACGAATGAAAAAAAGGCTTGTCCTGGGCACGAGAGAGAGAGAGAGATGTGAGCTTAATAAAGGAACCCTTTTCAAATCAAGATGTGTAATAACCGGTGTATTTTAGAATGAGCCCAGCTGAAGAGATTCTATATTAAGAATTAAAAGAAACATCGGCAGAAAATCTTCGTTGTAGAAATCATTACTTTTAGATCCACGTACGGTAATTTATGGCTCAAAAACCAAGGAAAAACTATACGTAATAGTACTTTTAGTATTTTCCCGCCTCTGTGGCGTAGTGGTTAGCCTATCGGGGTCCCGGGTTCAAATCCTGGTTAGGGCACGGTTGAATATGACTATAAATTGAGGAAGTAATTGCGATTGTAAATTGAGAAAGGTTCATTGCTAGAATAGTCTCTTAAGTCTAAAAATCGCCCAATGCTGTCATTATTATTATTCTGTCTATTATTATGATGATAATAATTATTATTACTATTGTCATTATATCTTATTATTATGCAATTTATGCACAAGTCAGATTTTCCTGAAAATCCGCTTAATATTGCTTATAATTAATATTGCTTATTGTTAATATTGCTTATTGTTAATATTGCTCTGAAAAAGAGTAAGGCGAAAACTATTACAAATAATTATACATGGGACGCGCAATCAACAACCCGTTGCCAGGTTACCAGGATTATTTTATTGACATCGACTTTCTTAGACTTAGAACCTTCTCTATATACAACCCAACCCTTGAATTTCTTTGTTTATTACGTAACGAAATTATAATTATTGCACGCTTAACAACTAAATGGTGGGATTTCTGACAGTTGAATAAGCACCGCTACGGTCGAATGGGGCCATGACTCTCTGAGATATCTGTTATTTTAGCGAAATTCTGTCAATAGGGAGCGACCTCTTGAGTATCCTCCAGGGTGTGGATGGCTCCAGAGGAACTCGTATACCATATGGATTTGCCCGGCTCATGGGGACGTCGGAGGAAGGACAAGGTGTTTCCTGGCGCACGCCATTAACTGTTAAAGCGCGACTTGGAGCGGAAGCCCTCGCAGCGCACGCGAGCTCCATCCCGCATCGATTTTTCAGTCCCCTTCTCACGCCCGTGTGGGCGTCAGGATAACTTCTAAACCACTGGACCATTTCGGACGAAACGTAACGTAACTGCCGACCGTGTTCGTGTGGTTCCATTTCCAGAAAGTTCCCATCATTCTATCGACGACACTGCATTCCTTTGGCTGGAGCGCCATTTGACTGTCCGAAAGTGAATGTTTCCCTCTAATGGTAAACGCATTAACATCGGGTCCAGCGGTTTTTAAACTGCTGCAGGAGTCTGGCATTCCTTTGCGAGTTTCTTTTAGCTCCGAAATATAACTTTATCGCCCAATCTCAAAGTACTGTGAGGCTGAGTGCTTGCATTAGTTTTCTTGTTATTATATTAATCGTATTTAATAACTGAAAAGTGTGAAGTTTGTAAATTGAAAGCCTAATTTGATTCCCGATTCATCCAACTTTGCTTAATCATACAAGGATTACGAAGCCCTACTCTGGACATATTTAAATTTACATTTGGCATCTACACTCTTTTCTGCCTTTACAGGCCTAGTTGTGTTTCATCCGTTGCCTTTGTTTATGTCGTCAAATAACACCATGGCTACCATTTGTTTGAAAAGTCTACTGTTGCAGATTTAACGTTGAGATTTCCTATGAACTTTTGCGATAATACAAAACTAATTGAAGTCTAGTTGTGTGATTATGTGAATTGTAGGATAGTGAATGGCTAATTCGGTAGTCATCTATTATAGGAGCAAGGGAAAGGAGAACTTGCACAAACCACAATATTTATTAGAAGAATACCGAGGTTTCAACTCCTGGTCATCATCAAGTGTTGACAGTCCAAACCATGGCCGTCTTCCAATAACTATTGTGGTGTGCAGAAGTTCAAATTTCCTTGTCCTCCATGGAATCCTACCACGAAGTCACGGCCCTAGTAGTGAATGCTATCATCTATTATAGACGAATGCCAAAAAATGTATATGTCATTCCCCCTTTAACTATTCTCCTTAAACATTCCTCCTTTAACTATTCCTCCCATGATGATAAATTTAATGGAATTATTCTCTGACATGTTGCCACTGCTGATGTGTTCGTGGTAATCCCGAGATATTTCCAAAGGTCCTTTCCCCTGCCCCGACTGTGTCCATATTCCGACTTAATGAGTTTCAGGAAAGAGTCCTCTTTCCAATCGATGAACACTAGGAAATGGAATCCAATGCTTTACCCGAAGGCGATAGTTTTGGATAACGAGGACGATGCTCCACCCAATATTTTTAGCGACGTGCATTCCTCGAATGTTAGTTTTAATAAGGTATCGCATGATAACTCATCATAGCTTCCTTGTTCCTTTCAAATCATCTCCTGCAAAAATCCCTGAGTTAGCCTCCGATTGGTATCAAAATTATACGTGGAAATACGTAGACGAGGACTTCCCAACTTCGGGTGCGAGATGGTTTTTCAGGGGGTATAATGATTGGCAGGTATTGTTGATTATGAGTCCTTGAGTGGTGTATTTCTTTTATAGCATTCTGACTTAGAGAGGAAAGAAAGAGGAAAGTACCTCACTCCTCATCCTTCTTAGTCGCCTCACTCCCCTTAGTCACCTTACCCCCTCCAAAGTTTTTGGTATCTATTTCGCGAGGGAATGAGAGGCCAAACAGCCTGGAAAACAACGGAAAAATTATGAACTTGTTCCACTCCAAGCTTTCTGTCACGTTTAGGAATGACCGGAAAAACTATCTTGGCATATCTTTTCGTATCCTCTCAAACCTTAGTAAGCTAATAGTGAAGTGAATGAGTGTTCAACGTACCTTGTTTCTGGTTACTCCGCAGTCAGATGAGAATGAAATCTTTTGAAAGAACCTGTTTATAGTAACATCTCATAGCTCTTAGCTTTCTGGCACGTTTAGGAATGACCGGAAAAACTGCCTCACTCCTCATCTTGGCAAGTCGTTTCATACCCTATCCGGACTATAGTAAGCCAGTTGTGAAGGGAATAACTTGTTAACATTCCTTTTTTCCTTTTACTCCGCAGTCGGATGCTGTTGAAATCTTCTAAAGGCTCTCGTTATTGTAGCATTTTAGGATTACTAAGTCGGTAATGGGAAATGAATTCTCATTTTAATAAGGAAAATAATGTTTGGGCAAGGTATAATTCACCAAAAGGCAAGGGATATGAGGATCGTAAAGGTTGGCAACCGATGACGTGGAAGATCTCTTTGTTCTAGATGTTGATTAGGCGAATGACTGGACTTTATTCTTGGAAGTTTACGTCAAAGCGACGAGTAAAACATGTGAGCTCCCCTTGATAAGAAGAAATGAAGTTCATCCATTTGGAATCCTCCGGAATTAGAGAGAAGTCATGCGGCGAAGGGCAATCCGTCAAACACACGTACAATGCAGAATGCAGAGGGTGTCACTCAGAGTGGAGGGAGGGACATGCAAGGGCGCTGGGGGTCAACGCAAGCACTGCTGTAAAGTTTACGACTGACCTTGTGCGCGGATAGTCGAGTGTTCCTTCCCTTAAGAGTGAGTGGGAGGCAGGGAGGGTGATTTCAGAAAACTGACGACGATGTTTGCGCGGGAAGATAAATCGTTATTCCGAGACGGAAATTGATCATAATTAATTCAGTTGTAACTTCTTAAACAAAATGCGGAGTGCGTTCGGCTAGAATTAGTTTACTGAAGAGTTGCAGAGGGGTAACATAGTTTTATGCCCGTAGTAAATGTTGGATCTTATGCGCGTAGAAGTGTCGTGAAATGCGAAAAGGATGGTATTCGCGAATGTTAAATAAATTTATTTAATTCTGGAATAACTTACTAGGATGGTTGCTATGGAGATAAAATAAATCTTCCGCTATGTTCGTGTTTTCCTTCGCGTTGCTATGCGTTGTTTACTTTCTTTATAGGTTTAAAACTTATATCGGAATCTTTATATTGCTTTAAGATCAATTATTACTAAACGTATATAATAAGTCAGACCTAACCAGCAAATTTTACTGTCAAGCACAATTTAGAAAGTTACTTTAAAAATTTGTTTCGCGTTTGTGAGAAACTTGAATTTATGTAATTAATGTAATTATTTGACTAGGTTACGCTTATGCATGATAAAATGAATTTGTGTATTGATGCACTGCAAGGATTTTACACTATTTCCCTGATTTAAATAAGGTAAACTTATCCTTTCCATGGCATCTGTATTAGCTACTGTTAATTCCTATGTTACATGGTAATTTTCAATTCCGAAATAGTATACGTATTTTAGCCCTTAGTAAATATACTTGAGGAATTACAAGCACACTTCATTAGTTCCTGGGCCAAATGGTAGGTACCGCTGCGCACGTTAGAGTAAAACTTTGCGGAATGTGTCACTGTATGTGAATCCATTGGGAACCCTTGTCCAAGGTTGTTTTCGATTTTCTCGTTTTTTGTTTCGCTGTTTCCATTCTTATCGTTTTCGATGCTCAACTTTAAAAGATGTACAATACACTGGAATTTCTATCTGATTCCGCACCTGAAAATTTTTCCGTAAGCAGCGAATAAGATGATCTAATTTAGCATCGTTCACTTAACGGTGCAGTTTCGCTTGGGCGTATTTTGTAGGCGTGTCCAGTAGAACTCAGTCTGACATTAACATTGATTGTGTGCTTGTGAATGGCTTGTGAAGATGCTCTTAAGAGAGACATTTAAGGGAAAGTTTTTCCACTCTGGGAACTTGGCGAAAGCGGGAGACGTTAGAAAGAGCGCCCTCGAGTGATACGAAACGTTTGGATAAAAGCTCATGAAATGGCGGCTTTGCCAAGGGAACTGCCCCTGGGGACGGGGCTATTGTTAAAGGCGACGGTGGTAAAAACTTTGCGAGCTTGGAGTATGTGGAAAGAACTGGACTCCTTCCTGGGAGGGGTTAACGTAAGCGAGGTCTGCAGTATCGTATCTTTTGTTGAATCCGAGTAACATGCATTGTTGTATGCATGAAAGTGTATAAGTTGTGTCCATTGTTGTGTTATTGTTACCGGTTCTTCCATTATTGAATGAATAAAGATGTGTCCCATTATCTTCAGGGCAGTCAACAATGTAGGTACTTTTGTTTTCTTGAAATTTTCATTGCTGCAATGAATCCAAGTTAATTTTTCATAATTGTTAACATTGTTGTCATTAAGTTATTTATTTACATTTTCTTAGTCACACCTTTCTCCGTTTTTCATCTTTTTGAACGAATTACCAACAAGATATTCTAAACGCACGTCCAAGTTGAATATATTTGCTTTCATACACATATTTCATGCATATATTGGTAACTATGCTTGTAGTAGGAGTATTGTTAAAAGTGCTTCGACAACTAAGGTCATTTCGCACATATGGGTCCCCACCGGGAATCGAACTCGGGATCGCTTCCATTAATTCGTATGCGTAGCCCTCATGGCTATCCGGGAGCCTAGGTAACTATGCTTTTCTAATGTTTTCACCACATTAATTCGCAGATGTTGACAGTAGAGTAGAAAATTCTTTAGAAAAAGGAAAATGCAGGAAACTTAAAATTTAAACGTTACTCGGGAAATATTTCGCGTATGATAGAGTTTTTGCTTTAGAGTGGAAGGGAGGTGAGTGGGTTGTGAAGGTACCCAGATATAACGCAATCACCGTATCGCGAATAAATTTGCAATATTTTGTAACTCTTGGTTTTCCACCAGTTTCTCTGTAGATCTTTTTCACTAATTTCTCTGAAGCTGTTCGAGGTGCTCTATCCAAACCATTTAGTAGTTCTGCAATCATCCTTTTTAATGCCACATCTTCTATTTCTGGTCGAAATTATCGCATTTAATTCCGAAATCCCCTCCAATTCTTCCATAGCGGTAATTACGAGAAAATCGCTAACGGGAACCCAAGCACCTTTTTCGGTGGAAGTCATTAAGTAACTTGTAAGAGGTGCTTGCATTCTTCGAAGGATTTTTAAAGCTCTTTTTATTGAGTCATAAATTTCAGTCCCAATTCCTTTCGAACGGAAAGTAACGCCTTCTTTGAATTTTTTTGCGTTCGAATCGGTGAGGCGTTGATGCGAACATAAACAAAAAATGTCGTAACTTATCCCGTATCGCGAGGTATCTTTGATGTATTGTACTGGAATGCGCATGCGCGCTTCTTTGATAATCGTTTATATTTTTCTAGTTTTTCGTAAGAGCTTGGGAAAAAACGTGATCTTCCCTTCAGTTGTGAATATTTGTTATCGTTAACTTGTCCTAGGATATCATCATAGGAGGAATTTAAAAATGTACTTTGAAAGTTGTTATGCGAAGTTTTTTGAAATGAATGCATGAGATTTTTTGTTCATAATCTTCGGTGGTTTTTTTATATGTAATAGTATAGGGATATTACATGCAATTGTCTAGAAATTTTAACCGTTATCCTTGCTCATTGCTCTAATTGGTTAACTCGGATGAAGAGAGGGATATCTAACATTCAGGAGCGGCCACTAGCATAGTTACCGTTCCAATAATAAGTAACTTAGTCTCAACAATGTTAACAATTATTGAAAATTAATTCGGTTTCGTTGCAATAATGAAAAGTTTAAGAAAAATACCTACATTATTGACTGCCCCGAAGATCACGAGACACACATTTATGCACGCAACAATGATACTAAAGCCATTAGTATCAACTTATTCCCAATTTCTAATTTCTCGAAACTGTTTGGAATTACTGTTTTAGAACTGCCTCTATAATACTGGTCTCCATTTTTATTTTCCCGTCATAAATATCTCAAATGCGCACAGGTAGGAATGTTTGAAACTAATTAAAATCATTCGAAGTTGTAAGTATGGTAGAATCGTTCAAATCATATCATTTTTTTGTTATTCAACAAAGTCCGGGGATGTTATATTACCTGAAATTCAGTGACCAAAAAATATATAGGGAATCACAATACAATTGCAATACAATACGCCTTTGCAATAGAACATGTTCACACAAAATCGTTCACGAAACGGTCAAAAGTTTGAAATTAATAATTGATTAACCAAATAAGTATATACCTTGGAAACTGAATGTTTTTTATTGATGAGAATATTGTTAAAGTTCCTTTATACTCATATTAAAGAATCCCTTGTCGAACGCTCTTCATGATACGATCTAATATTGATGATAAAACCTAAAATCCTAAACTTCTTTATACTGTCGCTGTTCTCTTTTTTGTGAATCGATGTGTTTGGTTTCCGTCTTGAAAGCCTCTGATTATTGTTACATTTTTGGTGATTGTTGTTTCGTCCGTGGGAAGTAAAAGGAATAACATTGGTATTCAAGTCGGAATTTTCGTTTCCATGGAAATGTGGTTACTCTAGAGACTCTCGCATCACTAGAAACGTAGACAATGATAGCATCTGAAACAGTAATGACAGCAAAAATGGTTGCTTGGAAATACTCTCCCATCGCCTGCGAAAATTCCTTTTCCCGCAGGTGGCAAAAGAAAAGAGAGGACCTTCTGGTGCTTCATCTCCTCGAAAAGGAAACGAATTGAGGTTTATTTCAATTTCGCCGCCCCCGAATTGCAACAGCTTCGAGATAACGCCCGCCCCATCACTCCGGCCTCCTTGATGTGAAAGCTATGTATATAAAGGTCATCAGCAATGTCACTTTCGCCTGAAATAATGATGTCATTTACTCCGCCTTCATGAATTATATATCAAGTGGGGTTCTTTTGGCAGCCTAGGGTCGGCCCTGGCCATTTTCCGTAATATAAGAAATGGTCCCCGGATCATTTTCGATTCAGCTCGCCTTTCTCCTAGCCTCCTTTTATTGCTTCTTTCCTACCCGACGAGATCCTTGTTTGGTTTCCATTCATCTCTCTCTTTCCTGTCGCCGATTCTTTTCCTCAAAGCACCTTCATTAGTCACTCATTATGAGATGAAACTCCCGAATTTAATCCTCCTTCTCTCGGTCACCCCAACAAGTAATTAAAGCCCTCTATTTATTTAATAAATACTAGCGCATTTTTCCATTGATATCCATACTTCGCATCCACGAGACGAGCGTAAACAAAAGGGCTGTGTTAACATCAGATATTCCTTTTTTCTAAGTCAAAAATCCAATTAATTAAAGCTGCAGATGAAAATCCGTCGCAGACATTCGCCGAATACAGCGCCTCTCTGCGGCGACTTTCGGAGTTGCTCCCGCTCTCGTTTTCATCAAACTGATTGAGGAAATCTTTAGAAAATGAGGAAGATTTGTCACTCGTCCTTATCTTTTGTCTTTGATGTATTTTGTGTTTCCCCCACTAAATCCCACTTTCGCTTATTTATTATATCGATTCGCTACTGTTTCTCCTCCTCAGAAAAGCTTCTTCCGCTAGAAAGGAGGGTTTTCAGAAGTAGGTTTGCGAAGAAAAATTTAGGGAATCTTATGAATCGAAAAGAGTACATCTCGTCGGAGGATATTGTTTTTCAGGTTTTCTTGAAACGGAAAGTGTTTCCAACTTCCCCATCGATGGCGAGCGTCGCCTGCTTTTAAGTTGGCAAATCTCTGGGGAGATTCGCATTTTGATTGTGTATTTGCATGCTGTTGATTCGCACAGAGGTCAGATTCTCAATTAAAATCGGAGATATCGAAGATGGAGGGTCGATCCAGGTTGGGTGATCCCATCAGCTCATTTTCGAGGTAACGATGGCTGGATACGACTTTCACAGTAAAATAAACATTACTCACGAAAGAAATCGAGGTAATTTTGTTCTTCCACTCTCTAGCCAGTGAAGTGTACAGAAATCTTCATTCAGTTATCATTGATTGCTGTATTTCTCTCGCCCAAAATATATTTTCTCTCCTTTTTTACACACTCGAGTGGTTTACGTGATATTTTCCTTGTGAGATTGCATGCTGAACTTGAAGAAATATTTTTAACTATATGTTTACTTTTCTGCTACCCTTCTCTGTAGAAAGATAATTATTTATTAATTTATGGCGCACGCCACACGCCGAAAGGCGGTTCCCTAGGTACTTACATGGATTTAATCTTGTTTAAAAGCACCTCATGTTTAATAAGGTTGTCTTTAGATTTTCTATAAAATTATTCTATTTTTTTAAGTAAAGGTATCATTGTATTTTTTAGTTTATAAAATAACGATTTAGGCGGCATGTACGGCGGCTATGCTGGCGTAGTAGTTAGAATCCAAGGTCACGGGTTCGAGTCCCGGCTAATCGGACTTTTTTTAGTTAGGGAATGGTCTTGTATGTTTGACTGTTGTTACTGTTCACGCCTATTGTTGTCCAATGACTGAATGTTTGTGAGGGTACAAAAACATACATAAATATTTGTTACAAATCTGTTTTAGTTGGTAAATAAAATGCTCTTCGTCGTTAGCCAACGTCGAATTTCGCTATTATTGAATTGAGTGTAATTTATCAGTACATCCGGTTGCTACGGAAATAAATAAATACGTGCAATTATTTTTCGCTCTTTTCCACAACCATGGAAACGTAAATTATAACATGATACCTTTCCATGGTAATAAATAAACAAAATTTTCATTATTCCCCAAAAGCTTCTCCAAAGAAAACCAGGGGCGCTCCAAGAAGTACTTGTTATGCGACGTGTATCTCGAGGTATAAATTCGCAGGAGTTTCTCGATTTGAATTTATATCGTTGTCGCCGGCTTGTAAGGGCGCCGGAATTTATGTTGTTTGTGTATCGTCACAATCCGCTCTCTTTTTCTCAGCGTTATCCCGTGCCATTTAAATCATTTTGAAGGAGAAGCTAGAGAAACGTTTCCTTAAGCCTTCTCACCTCGCCTTAAATCGAAATCGTCGAGAGAAATTGGTCCCCAGAAGGAATGAAAGAGCCGCTTTGTGCTCACAAAAAGAGATTTCTTCACGTGCGGATTTTTGGGCCGCTGCTTCTATTAAATCCCTGCATGCTCCCTCAACACTTTCCTCCGGAAAAAAATAATCCCCGTCGAGTCTTTCTCCTTTCTTTCCTCCCATCGATTTCTTTATTCCCTCTCTTCCTCTGCAGGGATCGCTCCAGTTCGTCAGGTCGTTAAAGTCATACGTCACCGAATCGGGGGATGTCGGGAAGTGAAAAATGTTTTGATCGCGACGTCTTTTGTTTGTTTTCGTTCTTCCTTTTTCGTTTTCTATTCTCCCGCTTCCTACCAAAGATTCAAAGATATTCTCCTTTGTGTTCCTCCGGGCCTCCTGAAAGACAACGGCATGAATTGGTGCGAAAGGAGTTCAAAAAATGTTTTGTTGGCGTTAGAAGACGGGGATGAAATTTGATTAAAGAGGGAAGTCGCGAAATGAATGGAATGCTGGAATTAATTGTACGCCTTCTTCGTCAGCGTGAGCATCCGGGTTGGGCGCTAGGAAAAGATCGCTTTGGAATTTAGCGCGAAATCGACCTGATGGAACTGGATTGGATATTTATGGCGAAATTGCTTCATTTTATTATATTCCGCACCTTCGTTCTTTTCAGGAAAAGGGAAGGAAGTCTTTTATTAAGTGAAATGTTAATCTTTCTTTTACCATTCATGTTCATCAATACATATTCTTATGGCTTTTTATCAGCGATCTAAAGCGGGCAGTATAGAAAACATTTTCTTATAGGAATCCCGTATATACTTAAGAAATACCCAATAGCTGTGTTTCACAGATCTTTACGTCATTATTTCACGCCTGTGCTTTGAAAAATCTAACTAATATTTAAGCATTATATGAATCCAATCGAATTGGGATCGAAAGTAAACATTTGAATTATTTTCTCTCTGTCTTGTTTTTTATGTAATGTATTTTTCAGCTGCCACAAGTCATCGGAATCTTTTTCGTGATAATCCATACGAAAGAGAACAAAATATTTGCTCGATTTACTCGTTTAAATTCTGAGAAGTCTTCCCTACAGCTTTATGTAACATGTTTAAACATTGATTGCACTATCTAAGACGAATGGTTTCAGATAATATTGTTTCTTTGAACGTATTTCGTGTAGTTCTTCGAAAAAATCTAAAGGAATGAAGTTTAGGTGTGTGCAGTCACAAATAGTGAAAGTATTGGACCTTTAGCAGCTTTAAGATTATATTTCACATAAACCGGTATTGCTCTTTCCGAATGATATGATGGGATTACAAGTTTCGTTATTCCGTTTAACTTTTGAAGATCACATATGTCTTATGTTTGTCTTTTTTATCAGTAATCATGGACGCAGCTGTCTAATCTAAGGGCCTAAAGCAATTTTCTTTCCGCTCTAACGCCAGACTAATATATTCGTCCCTAACGCCGGTCCAATGTTTCTATTGGAATATATTGTACACAGGTTATTTCTAAAGCCTGTGTTTCTATGGCAACTATTTTCTTAGTCCTAAACTGTTATAAAATGTGTATAGGCAACTATCTCTGTAACTGACAATCAATTTCTGACAAGAAATTGTTGTCGATCAATTGTTGTGGAGCTGTTGTAGCCGAACGATTGTTGTTGAGCAATTGTTGAAGAATGTTTTTCTGTAAACTGTCTCAAAATCATATGACGTTTAAGGCGTACTCTGGGAAAATAAACGAACTAATAGGAGATCTTCAACTTCATTTTACTGATGCTTTTCGTGAAATAACTCCTAAAACGCTGTAAAGTATATTTCAGGAGGTGGCTTCCCGTTTGTCTAGACGTACTCGTAGATGACAGATGTACTGAAAATCAATTCCTTGTAGCATATACTTTATACATACGTATACTATATTACATATCCTCTATACGTATACATATTTTTCTTTTCGTATTCAAACAAGATTACCACGATTCCAATCACTTCTAAAAGTAGATAGCTACGTTTGAGACACTATATATGTTGAATGAGTTTGTTCCGAACCTTGGCAGAACTTTGGTCACTTCAGAGGACATTGGTCGAGGAGATTAATCCGCCGGGTGCAGGTGTTGGTGCTCGCGTGTGTTAAGAGTGGTGCGAAGGAGAGGGCATCCGAGTGCTCGTGCGTCTGCCGCGATTTTTTCCTCTCGTGTTTTCTTTGCCTCCGCAAAAGTGCTTTGGATTCCTAGTTGCGTGCCTCTCGAGCACTACTCGTAACACCTTTTAAGTGTCTGCGTCTCGAGTGAAACCGCCTTTTTTTCGCCATTTCTCCCCTTTTTCACCCTCCTAATTTCCCCTTTTTTTAGCGCTGCTGCACTCCTGCTTCGGACGTGCGTATGCGTGATGTCACGCCCCGAAAGTCTTTTGGCAAATTTTCGAGCTCTATGGTTTCCTGTCTGCGGGGGGCGTGATTTATTTCCCGTCGGTCCCCGGTTCGATCCCGGGCGGTTTGATTTACGTCCGAATCGGTGATTCACTGTGTTGGGATTAATGGACCACTTGTGTGACGATATCGCCTATCCTTTTCCGTGCAAAGAGCATAAATCAGTGTTTAAAGGCGAACGGTCGTGCGCTGAGGGCACTTTAACGCTGCTTGTTTCGCCAAGTAACTACTCGCCATTCTATATCTAACATTCGTGTGTTGATTTTTCTTCTAAATCCTTCTTAGACTATACTTATTCAGGTTACTATAGCGACGGAGTTTTCTTAAGTTGTTATGGTTACGAAGCTTCGTTAATAACTTCCACTTCTTTACCTATAACACTTTTGTAGCTCTTCAGTTAATACTTTATGCTATTCACTTGTTTACTTGATATTGATATATTATAGCTTTAGTGTTGTTTATAGTTTGTGATATCTTTTGGATTAAACTTACTCAGGTTACTACGACGACGGAGTTCACTTTAACCGTTATGGTTACGAAGACTTTATTTATAGCTTCTACTTCTCTTGCACTATTGCTTTTACTTTATACTATTTACTTATTGGCACACATATAGCTTTGGTATTTTCATAATTTCTTTATCCTTTTGATTTTGTGGTTTTCTTGCTGTTTGCATTTTGCGTTGTAAGTTAATCACTCGCAGTCACATGGTGCTAAAAATCTCTATAGACGATTTAATACTAAAAAAGAGTCAATTTTCCGATCTAATGCCAGTATAATACACTGTATTTGTGACATATCGAGTAATAATAAAATCTAGCATTTGTGTATATATTTATTAAAAGGTTAGTTATTCATCAAAATAATTATTACCCTCATAAGAATAATTCATTGAATTCTCTAATGTCACAGTTCGTCGGCCATATTTTCAAAGATGGGTTAATGAAGTGCCCTATAACTTAAAGTTAAATAAAATTAAAAGGGAAAAATGGTATATTATAAATGCAACAGACATCGCAACTTCCTCCAAATTTTGATCGAATTCGTAAATATAATAATTGCTCTCTGCCGCAATGAAATATTGACCTGTATTTTGCAGTTTTGCGTTATTCTGCGCAATGGAAGATATAAGACTTGAATTTTTAATAGGCATAATCGGTTTATTTTTTAATGTTAATTATATTTATCCGTTTACGCGTAATTTTCCCCTGTATACAGTTCTTCATGTAAAATAAGGAACAATTACCAATTGAAAATTAAAAGACCAGCGCCGCACCACACGAATTTTTCTGAAATACGACAAGTTTTCGGTTTTGAGGATGACGTGGTCCAAAATTTTTTATTGAAATTCCTGTGTTGGGATGCAGAGGTAATTTTCGTCCCTTTCATTAAAAATTTTTATTTCTTTCCTCTTATTGCATTACTATTTTGGGAAAGAACTTTCGAATAATTTAAGAAAACTTGGAAATTTCATGTTCGCATCACTTAATAGTGCCCATCGAGGGTCCAAAAATTGAGATAAAATACATTTACCAGTGGGACTCGATGATATTCCCAACGCAGTGGCACTCCGTTCCTAGGAAACGGTTTCCTGAGTTACTGTTATTTGCTGAATTTCGCAAACGTGTGATTTTTCAGGAGAGGGCGATTTGCATGAATTTTCGTCCATTTCCTTCCTTCTAAGAATGCTGCTCTCTCCCTTGGGGTCCCGGGTTCCCTAAGCGGCAGTTTCTGCCGTCGAGGCTTTTTATTTGCTTCTCCGATTGGCCGTTGGAGGACGCGCTGTTCGCTTGGGTACCAATAACAGTTGAAACGCGCGACGGAGGGAACGTTTCCTCGGAGAAAGCACGGTGCTGAAGATTCCTCGTATTTTCGCCAAGGGGTTTCCCTTTCCTCTGCAACTCCTCATATTAGCCACTTTCTTCTCCCAAGTCCGTGAATCCACACGACCTTTGCGAATTTCGGCGTTTGCGCTAGGTGACCCTCACTTGTTTTTGGACCATTGCCAGAATACGTTGGACGACATGTTTATCGCAATTACATTCACTCGTCATTTGTTAATTTTAGCAAAAAGAAAAGGGGTATTATGTCTGTGCAAGTACCCTGCCTTTCGGCGAGTGGCAGGGGGTGCATACACAGTGACTGTACTTTCCAAATCGATTACTTTCGCGTATAGTTCACGAAATGAATGAATTCTAGAGACGACTTTTTCTAGCATCTATTTCTCTGATCTTCCTCGCAGTACCAGAAAGGCTTATATAACAGGAAGATCGACTATATTTTCCAAAAGCGGGCTTGCTCTGAATTTATTTAGTAACTTAATCCTTTTTTTTAAATCCTCTATCTTCTAAAGATTCCTATCCTGTGTCCTGAAGTGTAATAAATCCTGAGTAACGCTAACTGATTTATCGTAGCAATTCTTCACAGAACGTATCGCCTTTCGCTGCACCTTTTCTTATTCCTGAACACAACACTTATCGACAATGTCCCGTGTACTACACACCTATAATGATATCTGACAGTTCTGTGGAAGTAATTGTCTTGGAAAACCACTATGAAAAACCCAAGCCAATATCCATTTCTTATTATTACCGCTAGAGGACTATCTTTAATCATGCAAGGATAATATGTATCATAAATAAAGTTCGGAAAAGTGTTTTCTAAGTGAGTTTATGTGGTAAAAAACATTATCAATGGTAAAAGTATTGTTAAAAAGTACTTCGACATCTGAGGTCATTTCGCACGCAGGCACACACCGGGAATCGAACCCGGGACCGCTTTCATCGAAGTCGGGCCCATTACCTATTTATCTATACTTAGCTATCCGAGAACCCCTTACTTATTAATAAAGTTTTGATATCTTGATCATTTTTATAATTTATTTAGGTAAGGATGTTTTTTTTAAAGGTGAACTTTTTTATGAAGCATCAGTTTTAAGAATCAAATATTCATCTTAGAATTATGATACCTCTCAGTTCACGAAATATCGATGTCAGATTTGTTCGTTCTTTGTACAAGATTCTTTCTTCGTTCCGTCGAATATTCATAGAAGCAATTAACTTACTTGTGGAAGAAGATGTAGTTTTAATTGCATCTCAGAGATTAGGTAGCAATTTCTCCAAATGACCAAAGGGAGTTATTTATTGATCGTGTGACCAGTAAATATTTGTCCCCACCACATAATTCCTCCACGTTTTCGCTCTCCCATGATTTTGCTTCTTGTCGGGATGATTTCGACCCCCAGACTATTTTCATTTCCTCCTTTTCACAGGCGAGGACCTTAGTTTTCTTAAGGTTATGAGTCCTTAAAAAAATGAATGTCCAGGTGCGTTATCACCCCCTATCGTAATTGATTCTTCTTTTTCTTTCCTGGGGTGGCGAACATAAAAGGTCCGATGCCCTCACCAAACACATTTGCTCCTTCTGGATGTCCCTTTGGCATCTTTTCGTCCGCCCATGCAATATCTCCCCTTATATTCCCCTTCTGTCGGCCGTCGTAAAAGTGGACATCGAACGAATGGGTCGTCATAACCATCCTCGCCACTTCCTCCGTCTTCCCCATTACTTCCTCGGAAATCGCATTATTTTCTCGCGAAATTACGACGCGCCCGTACGAGGAAATGGGAATTTGGGAGATGACGATAAAGCGTGTGGTAAGTAAAACAAGGTGTTCGGCGATCGTAAGAGTGGTGGTCAATGAAGCCCATTATCCATTATCGCTTCCCCACTTGTAGCAATCGTTTGTTGTCCATGTAACGCAGATATGAAGCCTCTGTTCTATTAAACCCCCCACGCGGCTGTTGAAATTGGATTTCTTGCGAGAGTCACCCGGTTGCCATGTCGTTGCTATGGCATTGTTTATCTAGTTCTTTATTTTTAAGGTATCCGCTTTTGGGATCTGATGATTCAAATGCGCCTGAAGATTAATCAGATTAAATCGACTGAAACAGTTCTAAGCGATGAACCCTAATCAATTTCTCTTGATAATTATGGGAAAAGTTTTCTGCTCGTGGAATTTATTAACTTACGTTGACCGTTCCTTTGAAATGTTACTATAATTACTCTTAAATTTTTCTATTTTATACGCTTAATTTTGCTGAAATCACGGAAAATTGAGCATCAGCAGCGAAGCCAGGATATATCTATGGGGTATGGGTTGGAGGCAGTTGAGAGAACAAAAATATACATCAGAGAACCCTGGATAATCATGCACGCTACATGACACAGGAGATGTTAAAAAATTCCCTTCTAAAACATTGACTGGATTGAAAATGAGGACATTTACGCGGTTAATTAGCAAAATGATTGATCTTTCCGGTACTGAGGAACTAGATTGTGATATCTTTCTTAAAGAATTTAACCCTCTTGGGGAGATTTAACCCTGACCCCCCCCCCTTTCACTGCGCCTCTGATGAGCTTACAGTATTATATCTACATAAATACCCTGCAAGCCGTCTTTCGGCGTGTGTCAAAGGGTATAAACACCACTATTAATGATTCCAATGGCATTTATCGAAAACGCACGTTTCTGAGATACCGAGCAAGGTGCCCGAAATTTCCCTAAAAAATATTGCTGCTCGTGTAGCTTCATATTGCAACTTCCACCACTTTGTTTTAGAATAATCATTAAATGCCTCGAACCGCAGTAAAAATGCGTATAAATTATCACGGATACACGAAACTAAAACGAAAGGTGGAAACCGAGCAATAAACGTGTGGTTTTTAATGTCCACCTCTGCGCATGCGCAAAATCACGCGCTGCTCTCAACGCGTTTGTAAATTAATGTCACTCTCACGTTTGGAGGAAGTGACGAAATGCGGCGTTAAGAGCCGTTGGCGTTACCCTCTTTGTTTCCCATCTTCAGCTGCATTGGAAATGGAAGTTAGAGAGCCGATGAGGAATTTCACCACCACCTGTCCCAAAACTCTGTTTGCTTAATATAACTGAATTTTTCCCCGCTCATTTGTCCCTGAATGGTTTTTGGAAGGATATACGGATTAAGAGTCATTTCCTCGTACACATTGCAGGCGATCCATGCACCTGCTCTGCCCTTCCTGACCCTAGCGTACCCTTCCTGACCCTTCCACCCCTGTAATCTCCTCAGGTACGAAGGGACGCAGGTCAGCCCAGCAGGAGTCCCATTGATTGTGCGGCTTATAATAAGCATTGATTTACAGGTGGATTAAGGTAGCATCTACTACGGTACATGGTTTACGTTTAGCGCTTGATCAGTAGCTGTGCCCGTGGTGTGCCGTGATTGATGCTGTATCAATTAGAACTTTCTATACGCGCGTACCTTCACATCGATCGTGACGTGTACTTATTGTGCTGAGAACCCTGATATCCTCTTCCTATCACAGTGATAATGCTCTTTCATACTCATCCTTAGACGTCACATATTCCCTTTTTTAACTGCATACTTTCTCTGTCTCTTTCCTTCAGGAATTCATACATCATGTTCAAGTAGCTTTCACAGGCCTTTTTGTTTATGAAAAACTACTCACATTCTCAATCTATGTTGTCTTTCAGTGTGGGCGCTATTATTCGTATATATACATCCAGAGGCTTAGTCAAGGGGGTGGTTTTGGGGGTTTAACCCCCAAAACCCTCCCCCTCCTCTACCCTCCCCTGAGAACAGAGTAAACAAAAAACTAAAGTATGCGAGACGATGGTCTCTCGCAATTATGCTATACAAACACCGCTGGAGATTCGCAGGATATAAATATAAAAATATTATTAGTGTATATTTTCATTAGATTCTTGGTGGAAGTATTCCTGGATTGTAGACAGTGCAGTGTTTACTCCATGGCTCTAAATCCCCCTCCATGGACAGATCCTGGTTACTGCCCTGTATAAAACCATATTTGCATTTTTTTTAGGAATTCATTATTCCTACCGTAAGTTAAGACATTGGATAAAGGATTGAATTCAAAGGCTCGTTGGAGCCTCATCCCCTCTACCATGACCTACCAAAATCTAGGAGTAAAGTGTGAGGCTTACTAGGCTAGATGAGGAGTGAGGTAGTTTGCCCATCTCACCGAGCGAGAATGCTTCAAGCGGTAGAGATGAATTCTAGCGTAGCACAATGACTCTACGAGTAACACTTCTTCTAGCATTCCATTGGGAGAACTAAAATTATTCATCGCTCTTACCACAGTATTTCTCATGATACCGTAGCCATGAACAAAAATGGGACGGAAGTAAATAAAAAATGCAATTTTCTGTATCCTTGTTGGATACAGAGCCAAAAAGAAAAGGTCCCAAAAGACAAAAAACGCTCTATTCATCAATATATAGGTTATGAAAGATTTGGTGCTTTCCTGGTGGAGTCAAAGGATGGATGTCAATGGATGAAGTCTTCACGGGTTTTCCACCAGGTCAAGTAAGCAGTAGCCGACGTTTCGATAGCTAACTCCGCCATCGTCTTCAGGGCGCTGAATGTATAGGTTGTAGGCGCATTTATTCATTATTTCCACGTGTTAGCTATGATGAAGCAGCGCTCTACAGCGTTAAATGAAAAGAATTAAGTGCAGGTGGAAGCATCAACCTTCACTCCATTAATCCGTAAACTTTTAAGGCCACATCTCTTCTAACAGTTACCTCTGCGTTGAACAGTTTACTTCCCTACAATTTTGTAAAGCTCTCTTATTCAACCTCTCACTTCCAGCCGTATTGCATTCTGGGTACTAAGAAAAAGTTTGTTTTTATTTCTCTCGGCGTGCCTTTGAAAGTTCATCTTCCGTAGGATGCGAATCCGAGACTGGAATTTTTTCGTTCTGTTATTACGGCGTTTACGGCAAAAAATGTCCAATTTGATAATGACTGTCGAAGCGAGAGAGTCGATATTATCAGAAGTCGATATTTTCGCGACGTCACTGCCCGATATACGGAAGTAGCAGCCTCTCGAAAGTGTAATTAATTACATCTGATGATCGAGATGGGAAACTGAGTAAAAATGAAATGTATTGACGTGGTGCTTTTCTCATTCTTACCACGTAGAATTGATTGCCACGGTTTACGTAGTAGTTTGTTTACGTTGCTATGGTGATTGTAAACATGCTACTGATGTAATAAACACTGTTTGTCATTTTATCATGTTTACCGATTTTTATTTGTGGAGTGTAATCAGAAGAAAAAATTACAGATATTTTTTTGCCTAATGGACGTGGGTTTGAGAAGGATGAATATATTTATCTCTAAATCTCGTGTCCATGTAAAAAATTGGTCACATAGGTCAGTGCGTCCCAATATTTTTTTGCAACAAAGCACACTTAGGTCTTGACTAAAGGTTCGCGGTACACTAAACCACCCCTTTCCTTAGTTTCGTTCTAATTAGAAATTGTAAAAGAGGAAATAAGTTTTAATAGAATATTTTAAAGGTAATTACGAACTCCCATTAAACCAAAAATTATCTCGAGAAATAAAATACATTCGTAATACAGAATTACACTAGGATGTCACGCGGCACACCAAGCTTTCTCACTGCACTCCTCTATTCTGAGGAACACCGGTTGGGAAGAACAGCCATAGATATTCCTAGATCTATTTGTGGAATATAAAATCATATTAATGACTCCAAATGACTTGTTATAACAACAGACCAGCGAAGGGACTATCATAGTTGCTCATAGGGCGAGAAATTTCTTAATGAAACAGACAAATTAATAAACATACTGATTCTGACCCTTTTGCGTATCTGTTTTGCTGTTTGAAACACAGCTCTCCAGAGGCGTACCAAATGTTCTCCACTTCTAAGAATTCGCACTCGTCCCCAAGTACCTTTTCGCCTCCCCTCTGATTCAGTGTATAATTCCAACTTCCCCACTGTAACCATCTCTAGACTCCTTCAACCTTGAACCATTAACCCTTCTTAGTATCATTTTCCGCCTTTCTAAAGTACGCTCTACCCAATCTCATGACTTCTCACCTACCCTTTCAGCACCACTTCCTATTCCCCATCCTCAATTTGCCTCTTCGGTTCCTTCCCACCGCTTGCGAACCAAGGCGAAACTATCTGTGATATTCCTGTCGTCAGGAATAAGTTCTTTGTTATTCGTTGTTATAGTGTTTTACTTAACGTCATAGCTAAACAATACCAGTTTCTCTCAATTAATGCGTATACATGAATAGAATCTACCTGATGATGTATGTGTACACCTTATAATCACTTAAATGGTCAAACCACTATCGTGTTTTTTTTTTACTTATGCCGCAAAATATTATGGTAAAGTTATGTGTTCTTTTTTACTTATTCTTTATTACGTATACAGGAACTTAATTTTATCTATCACTTCCTGTTGCGGAATCGATTTAATAAAGTGAATATGGAATCAGCAATGAAATGAAACAGGAAAAATAAATAATACACTTATAATTGTGTTAACAAAATTGTAGTGTAGTATTTTGATTGATTTAGAGGATAATATTTTATTTCCAAATTCTCAATTCTCGGGATATGCAATAGAAATGGGCAAAATTTATATAGTGATTAACTGTAAATCACCATTCAGCTAGATAATAGTGAAACACTTCAGTTTATTTATGGTCCTCATTGCACTTTTTACTATTTTTCCCCTAATACTTCCGAGTTTTTGTGTGTTGAAGAAAACTCGCATAATTTCTCATAGATTAAAATTATTTCGTCTCCCAAAAAAATTATGTTCAATTATTTTCCGGTGCCCTCACAAACATCAATTCATTTGGCAATTACAGGAGAGGCGAAAAAAGTAACATTAGACCAGCACATACGACTATTCCCTAACCGGAGAAATCCGGGAATCGAACCCGGGACCTTGGAGTTGGAGCGCAAATATGCTAACCACTCCCACCGTGGCCGGTCATATGTTGCAAAATGTTTGCTGTGTTCTTTTATGGCGGCATCGATATTTCTCCACACTTCTTTACCGTAAGACTGCCATTCAAAACTTAAGGAACGTTAGTTGATGACTGAAAGAGATGAAGAGGACGGTCATTTCCTCCTTCATTCACGCCGGCAGCCTCCGCATACGTAAGTAGGAGAAGAAGCGTGGGTGTGTGCACCACGTGCTCGCTTATGAAGCGCGTAAGAGCATCTCTGGGAGCGGAAATTGCTGGACATGGCGAAGCACTTGCGTACGGCGCGAAACTCGAGTGCGGCGGAGGAAATACTAAACGGAATCCAACCCGATGCTGGTAATCTAAACAGTGCGCTGTACTTCCGCGCGTCTGACCCCGCGGAATGCCGCGTTTCCACGTCGGCAAAACGTGGGACCGAAGGAAGCAATAAATAACGAGCCATTTTGTGTCATTTAAGGGACTGTTAAATCTCTTAACGATTGGAAACTGGCCCAAGTTAACTGGACTACTTGTTTCGCCACTCTTCCCGAGGACACTTCCGGTGCCTTCAGCTGACATCATTTCCCCTAACGAAGCGTGTCTATGGGAAGTATTTCGAAGCCATCCGGGGGTCCCTTCCTCAAGCCCTTCGCAGTGCGTTAAAATCACTGCCGTTAATGGTCGACTGGGTGTCTTAATGAACGGCGTAAAAAAGCGGTACTTTTGAGTCCGTGAGAATCGATGTCGCGGAGGAAAGAATCTCTTCGGATCGCCGGCGTTTCCTCCCTTATGGAAACACGGCTGACATTTCACATCCGTATTTAATCACCTGCCGTGGCAGTTCTGCAGGGCGATACTTCTGCTTAACGGAGCGTGGCTACACAACACGCCATTCCGGAAAATCACTAGGCGCTTAGCGAGCATTTGTGGGCGGTTTTCTTTGGGAAATCTTACGCAATTCCTGTTCGTGATTACCTTACCCCTGTTACCAGATCTCCTTTCTTTATTTACCGGTATCTAAGCCTCTTCTGAACAACAATGGGATTCAATAAATAGTGTATGATACACAACTATTTTGAAGTACGATAGAGTTCAATAATAGTGTAACAGTGTAGTGTTCAGTTTATTATCGTAGGTACCAATCTGCTTTTCGGCTAAACATCAGGTGGAGAAAGCTATTGACGTAATACCATTCATTATTAAAGCATGCATTACATTCATTCACTCATCTACATTATCACGCAGGTTGGGAATCCTTGAAGGAAAGTAGATTAGAAGTTAGCCTGCGATTGCTTGATAGATTCAGAGAAAGTACATTTTGGGAAGACGTAATTGGTATTATGCGACCCCCTTCTGCTGCTTCGGCTGATCCGAGCGTACGTAAAATAAGATAAATATATGCGAGGACAAGTCGCTTTAGGGACTCATTCTTCCGCGGACGATACGCGACAGCAATAAGCTAAAGAGGGAGCTAGAAAGGTTGGCGTTTACACCCCCTGCCATACGCCGAAAGACGGCTTGCTTGGTATTTATGCAAATGGATATTATATTCATTATTATACAGCAATACACTAACACATTGTGGGCTGAATTCAATTTAGAATTGAAATGTTAAGCAGTTTCTAAGTAAGACGGTGATATTTCCAAAGAAGAGCAATTTCACTCCGTCGTTACCCCTAAAAATAAAAATAGTAACTATTCCCTTGGTTACGAATTAAAGGAGGACTGCTTCCTTAACTATACATACGTTGATGCCCTAATCCCAATGAATTGATAAATCATTAAACACTTGTGTATTACAAGACTACAGTATATTAATCATAATTATCGTTCAAACATGTGTTGAATGCTCTAAAATCTGTATTTTTGCGTAACGTGCAATGTCCACTATCCCGTGCTCTGTGAATATATGAGATTCAGTCACACAAATTTGATCTTGTAGAGAATTCCACGTTAACGACTGATAGATGTTCTTTCTTGTTTACTTTTACCAAGTTCTCTAATGCTATCTATAACAAATTCTCTAATAATCAATCTGGTGTTTACAACAATGCCTCTGAATAGGAGTACGTTTATTGTTGTGACAGTTACTATAGCGATGGGTATCCCACCCCACTATAGTCACCCTCTTCATGTTTCAAACTCTCTTTCTAAACCTCTTTCACCAAAGGTGCTAACCTCTCTATTGTGATATTTGGAAAGATTGGTATACTAATAACGAATGTTAAAGGGAAAAAACGTGCTTTGTAAGATAAAAAGATTTCTTGTAAGACTTACGCGGTTTCCATGGAGATTTTTTCAAATACGTAATTTCAATCCAGCTTGATCTCAACTCTAGTTTTTTATACGTATTAATTTTCGGGCAAAACCCTCTGTCGACACATTTAATATGGAAATACGTGTATTTATTATTGAAAAGTATATATTCATTGTCGAAAAATTCAATTATCTTTTTTTGTACGAATCATCTCTCACAGTTCCGAGAAATTGCATTTACCGCAGAGTCGGCGATCCCATTTCAAGATTACATAGCTTTAAATGTTTTTTTACAGCATCTGAACACTGATTGAATTTCTCCCATCTTTGCGATAATAAAAATGTCTACCAGGAATTTAACATGGTTTCCACCCGAGGTCTCCAAGGAGGAAATGCAACCCTATTAACAAACCTTCTAGATCATTCGCTCTGGTTGGTCGTTGGTGTCGTGGGTATCGCATTTCGCTTTCCTTGTGTTTCTAGGAGTGACTTAGAACTGAATGTGATCCAAAGCTGGTCTCTTTACATGTTATTCCCGCTGTCCACGGCGTTAGCGCTTTGATGGGTCTTATATTCCGTTCTTCACTTGCTCTTTACCTTGTTTTCTCCCTGTTTTATTACCTTGTTTTATTTAGACAGCGACGCTGACGTACGAGATATCTTCTCGCACGCCGTTAATTATAAAGTTCGGAAGTTTTGTTTTCGGAGGAAAAGTTATTTCTTCACAAGTTGAGATTGGAGAGAGCTATTTTCGATGTTTTCTGGAGAATCAACTTTGCATTTCAAGCCGAAGTATTTTCAGGGAAATGTTGTTATTTTGAGGAACGAACTTATGGGCGAATGAAGCAACCTGATTCGCGTATTCTCACCTCAGCCTCTCATTTATTATCCTTAAAATTTATATTCGTAGCGAATGATTTATTATGGTTTTGCACAGGAAAATAATTAAAATTTCATTCGCGGATACAAGGAGACTTGGATGGTAATAGTTCGAGGTGTTGATGGGAATATTTATGATCATTATCTGGGATGGAACTTTCGTAAAACTTGCACCATGATTAACTACCAATATATGGTTGCTAACCAACATTATCAGTTGGTAAGGGTATCCAGCAACAATATATAGTTATTTAAATAAGTTTGCTGCGCAAATTTTACGAAATTATTTCTATTGTTCGGAATTCGAAGTATTTTGCTCTTGTAAAAGCAAAATTATTTTTAGCGCCCTTACTGCGGAATTTCTAGATAATTTTAACAATTGTTTCGGAATCCTCATTCAGAAAGGTTACCCTTATAGATTTTTCCAAACATGTCAGTTTCCATGGAAACTGTTTACACTTATTGATAAAAGCTATGACAGCGATTTTTTACTTCGGCTATCATTTTCAAATCAAGCACGATTGATGATAATGCACGAATTTACTAAAGTGTGTAGGAAATTGGACGGTAAAATATATCTTATTGTAGAATATATTTTGGAATTTAATTTAACGGCTTAATTTTGCTGTAGAAATAGCATATTACATGCAAGCTCAGTGCATCGGAACATAAATTTATATTTAGGCATCATGAATTATTGCGACGTCATCACCGGATTACCGGCCCGATTACGATTTTATCCATAATAACAACAATTAGGGGCACTCATCCGTGGATTATAGAAACCCTAACCCCTCCATTCGAAAAATCCCCGGTCAACCGTAAAATGGTCGGGATATTCACCACGTGAAATCAGCCGGGAAGGAGTGCCAGCGAATGAATTACTTGCAATGAAAATTACAGCCGTTGCCACAACAAGACTAATGGCTCAGTTTTCATCTCTTCTTTCGCCGGCGCATTAATTCGCCAAATCCACGATCAGAGCCCAATAATACTCGAACAACAGCGGGGCTCGGTAATGAGCCGGAAAGCCTCTCTGCATAGATCCATATTTCAAAATGGCAGTCCGAAAATGAGTTTCATTATAGAGGGCAGCACGCGCGAAAAAGCGACGCTCGGCGCCAGAGTGGCAAATAAAGTTAAATTATCGCGAATCTTTAATATTGGCGATAAAAGCACATGGCAGTATTGATAACCGCGATCATTTAACGGAATCGGCCCTGCGGTCGCCTGGATACCAGTCTGCGCGCCAATTTCACTATTAACGTAATTCTCGCTGCGTTTCCATGGCGTTTCGGAAAGAATCCGCTCCTGTGATGGGGTTCGTAAACAGTTTCCACAGCAGGTGCGCTGTTTAATGGAAAATGGCTGCTTAATTTGCTGCTCTAAAAATCGCACAATAGGAACGCTTATGGGCTGACCATATTTCGGTGGAAATTAATTGAAATTTTAGGCGTTTGAAAGGTTTTAAAGGGAAATAAAGCTGTAGTTCCTGTAAAAAGTTAAGACTTTATTCGTGTTTCAGCCGTTGGGGTCTTTCCTCGCATTCCCTCAGGATGTGCACGTAGGTTTCTGTCAGACTACATCTTCGCGATAATTTTCATTTTTGTTTTATTCGATTTATTGTATCATTGTCGCATTTAATTGTGCCCCCGGATTTCCCAGTGGGTAGCGCGTTCTCTTTCGGTAATAGTCCCGGGTTCAATTCCCGGTCGGTGACCTTATTTGCGAAATGATCCTAGCTGTCCAAGCACCCTTAACAATACTACTACGTATTTGTTTGTTGGTGTATCTATCAATACAATAGTTATATCATTGTTTTGTTTTATTATTATTGGATTTTAATGTTTGGTGCTTTTTAATGTTATTATTGTAATAAATCATTATTGTGCAGTAATCATTATTCAATATTATAATCATTGCGTTTAAACGATTACTTTTTTGTTAACGTAGCGTTACTCTTTTGTTATTTTTTAGTTGCTGTTCGTTGACGTTTCTCTTTTGTCATCGGTCAGTTGACAGCTGGTATAGATATAATAAAGTTTTAGATGAAATTTTAGTAATAGTTGACACTTGAGAGACTACAAAATCGATGTTCGTTTGTCAGCAACTTTGGAATCGCACTAATGAGTGTGTATTCGCGTGAAAAAAAGGTTATGAATGTTCAATCTGACGAGCATTGCAATAATTTTGCGTTATGAAACAGGAGAAATATACTTTTTAACCGTTGTATTTGAAGTTTCACGGGGAGTTGTCCATCGTGATGTACCATGGAAACGTTGAATTGCTCTCTTAGAGAGCTGATGTATGGTTTTTGTTTGAAAGTACCAAAATTTTCATTCGCTCGTTGTTGAAGCGTTGGCGTCCCTTCAGATACTTGTTTTTGGTCCCTTTGTAGATGCTGCTGTAATATCGAATTTTCCGCGAGCCCATATTGCCATAGATGTCATTCCGACCTGTGCCCCGAAAGCACGGGTTTTTCAATTCTTGTTTATAGCGACAGAAGTGGTTTCGATGGGACTCTCGCAGTTTCAAGCTCTTGATATTGAAAGAGAAATTGTTGTTCTCCATAAAGTAAACACACTCGAAACAATCGTAGCTTTACACAGCCTTTTGGAAGAGTTTTTATAAATAACAAACTCTGTAACCGAATAAATTACTGGTTAATTAGTGTTGCTAGGGTTGACTGATTGACAAAGCGCCGTATTTTCCCAAACAATGCTCTCGTTGCTACCGATTTGTAAAGTAAATAATTGCTCTGAATCCAATGTCACGAACTGATTTACTGATACGATAGTTTAGTTTTAAATTAATCAGCACAATTTATTTCATCGGAGAAGTGAATTGAAAATTAATTAAATTTAATAGTTATTTGCATCCACAGCTTGGCATGTAAACAATCTATTTTTGCAATTTATTATCATGTAGCTGTCAACAATCCAAGGACGTTCCCCATTCTAAAATCTTGTTGTAGAAACAGTGTAATACTAGTAACAATTATCGTAACAATTGGCTGTAACAGTTTGTGTTATTTTTATATGTAACCCGATTTGATAATAGATTCGAATATCATGTGTATACCACTGTTTTTGATTGGCCTCAGTGTCTTGAGGACTTTCTCCATTATTTGAACCGTTTCATTGAAACACGCCGTGGAGGAGATTTCATAAGTATTCGATCCAAGCAAATGGCAAATGCGTGAGCTTATTCTAAAGTCGATTCGAATCGTTTAAGAGGTCATATGGTAAGGACGGATTTTGAGAGGGAAACGGTCGCTGCGGGAATTAATAAAAAGGAGAATTTCGGGGAAAAGTCAAATGGGAAAGAGTTTTCCGAACGAATTTATTAGAGGGAGTTATCAAAAGGTGAAAGAAATGGCCTCAGATGATGGATATTAGGAGTTCGAATCTGAGCCTACCGCAACTTGGAATACTAATGGCGAAGATCAATCTTGCCAGGGAATCCGACTTTCGCAGGTGAAGTTATCTTCCTCATCACGTCCCGCCTTTGGGCCGAAATCTTGCAAAGGAGAGCTGATTTTTGTAGACACTTCAAAGAGTGTTTTATTTCATGGAAGAGACCGTGATTTTTATTTTCGTTTAAATTATTCCGAGTTGCTTCAAAATTTCCCTATGCATTATCAGGTCGCAGGTCGTTCAAAGATATCCTAGGGCGTTCATTGTTGCATGCAAGAAGTTATTGTTATGCGCTTGAATTGATTACAATATTCTTTCCCTGTCGGCTTAGTTGAAGGCGTATCTTAGACTAACTTATAAATGTGTTTTTCCGTTTCCACGAAAATTAAAGTAAAAAATTAAAATTTGAAATTTTACACTTAGGAGTTCTTTTTATACTATCAACCAGTATTCCAAGAGCAGATTTAAGAAAGATGCTGGTAGCATCCATTTCCCCAATGTGAGTTGATTATCGAATATATTTTCTTAACATCTCTTATCAATGTCTCATGATGTACTTCAATCTTTGAAGTCGTTCCATTATTGTTTTAGTGTCTCTCATTTGGACTGCTTGAATTGGGCTGTGCGCTAATACTAATAATAGAGCTGAAAAAAACGGAATACGGCTGTTAATGAGTTTAAGGATTAAAAACACTCCATAAGCCGTATTTCAGCAGATGTAGCTCGCTTTTGAAGGCGTACGGGAAGTTTCAGATTACTGATATATAGGAATAACCATATGAGCATTTCTGAAACAATGTCTCCATTCTCAAGGGTTCCACCATGGGAAATGAGGAGTTCTTGTTGATCAATTAGTTTCTTTTAACAAAACGCTAAGTTTAAAATGTCATAATGAAGAGGCAATTGTCCCTTATCTGGATTTACCAATTATTTCATCTTTTGGCAGCTCATAACATTTTTTGGACGATACCGAGGAAGCTGAATGGGTTTGGCTTAAAACCTTGGAGACCGCACCTAAATAGGAACATCCCTAGACGGTCGCCCAATCCCACGACGTGGTCATCTTCCTGTAAAGAGCTTATACAGGCTCTCCCACCACTAACCCCATCATTGGTCCATTTTAAGGAAGTCGTTCCGTGACAATGCGCTGTAAAAATAGGATCGACGTGATACCTCCGTGATCGTGTCAGGACCCTCTCTCTAGCCGTGTTTCGCGTCCATCCCTTATTGGGGCTTAGTAGACCATGGGCCGACTTTAAATCTGTTATGGAGTGGACGTTGCCAATATCGGCTGGAAATTGGTCCCCTCCCACTGTTTTCCCTTCTCTTTCCCCACCATTCTCTCGCCTTAGTTAAATGATTAAGTCCCTCGGTCGCCTCAAGCGTGGGAGATGGGCCAATGGACCGATCCGAAATTTTGACGTGGGCCTTAGGGAACGGCGCTGGGTTTTTTTCCGGCGGAATGCATTAAAAAGACAAAAGGCCTATCGCCAGTTTCGCCCATTAAACGTAAAAAGATGGAGCGCTTCCTTTTTTCCCCAAATTTTTATCCCGTGTAATTTTTGGCGCCCGGACTTCTTCCCCGGGTTCCCCAACGGTGCCCCAACTTGGTGTCTCGCCAGGCATTATTTACGCGATGCCCCAGTTCCGTCAGAGGAGAAGAGGCGGCCGTTGCAGTACCCATAATTCCCTGCGCCGTTCATCCCGACGTCATCCGAATTCTCCGATGCATTGAGAGGGGGCCAACGGACCGGAAGGATCATGCGGAAGGCATCCGTCAGATGGGGCTGTATCGCCTCTTTTGTCGCCATTGTCGGAGGCACTTGCTGGCGATCCTTTGTGAAGACGCTCTCACTCGGGTGTTGGGATGGGAAAACTCGGGGAGAGTTTTGTTCGTGATTATTTTCATTGTAGATCTGGAGGTCATGGGTTACCTGGGATGAAAGCTGTCCCAAGTTGGAGTCCCATAGAAGACTAGTTGTGGTGCGTAGAAGACTAGTGTCGTTAAAAGTGCTTAGATGGCTGAGGTCATTTCGCACATAGGTCCCCAGCGGATATCGAACCCGGGACCGCTTTCACCCAAGTCGACGCGATGCTCACTTGGCTTTCCGAGAGCCCTAGGTTTCCTGTCGTTGTATGGAATGGTATTTTATCAAATAATTAGATAAGCGATGAGAAACGCATGGTTCACATGCTTGAATTTAGACGAAGAATTGCAGTACTCCTGGTACTCATTGAACTTACACATGATAAGAGAAATTGTATTCTCGCCAAGAAAGCATACTTCGTGGCTCATTTCATCAAAATCATAGTCTAATCATAGTCCTCATTCACACATGTATATTTCAGCTTATTATTACTCGGTGAAAAGGTTAGCTTTCTTTGGATAACCTTACTTTTCAGCACTCAGTTTTGAAATTATCCCGTCTGCAATCTATCGTTCTTCCGTATACCAGCTCCTTTAATTTCGAAATCGTTTACGAGACTTAAGCACTACTCTGCGATAATGCTCTCTAACATATTTTATATTGGTTTAATTTTTTTCTAGCGAATGGAAATCGTGATTTCTGATCATAGAGCATAATTACTTTTGTAAGATTTAGTCCGTATTCACGCATGAAGAATCGTTAACTGTGTTTAAACAGTTTTAGTGGATTCAGGTTAAGATAACGTACTTATGTTAAATGGAATATTCTAAGTAATTATATAGGGAAATTCATAGATCTGACTATGATAAACTATAAACTTAAGAACGTCGAAGCTGTTGAAACTATGTTCCTAATTGGAAAAATTCTTTTCAGGGTAATATAACAAGGATGATTAAATACGAAAATAAAGCCATCGTTTTCTATTTTTTATATGCTAACTAGTTTAAACGAATGTGGCTACCCGAATCCCTGAGTTTTCCCGCGTATATATTAACACAATTCAATTCGAAATGCAGGCTGTTTTCCTCCATTCCCATGGAAACTGCTCGAAAGACATGGCCCGTATACCGTCTTTGCCTCCTCTAAAGAACTTTCCTTGAACAACCCCCTTGGTATTTCGACCCTACCTTTCCCAGGCTCACCTTCGAAGCGTCCCTTGAATATAAATTTCGTTAACCCCTCGGAAAATATTTCGTGCAGCCCTCCTAATGTATGCAGCGCGATGGAATTATTGTTTATTTGGTAGACAGGTCTGTTGAAAAGGGTCCCTTGCAGTCGTTTTCCGTAACTTGGATGGCCCTTCGACAGGACTAATTGGGCTCTGGGTTGATGAGAGAGACCTGGGTGATTACCTCAGTCGACGACGCCAAGGGCACAGGGTCTGGATTGGGTGATTATTAGTGAGGGTCATGGGGCGATCATTAGGTCCTTTCAGGGAAAAAATGGGGTTTTCAGGCCGAAATACGGGAGATTTTGCGAAAAATCTCGGAAAAAATGAATTAGAGGGCTTTATGAATTTCGCATGCTATTTAATCCTGCGTTTGTGCGGAATCGTAAGAGGATGAAATCAAAAATGAGCAATTAATTTTCATATTAATGAATTTTGAGGGTCAAAGAGGCACTCAAGAGGTTGAATTATTATTTACGATAATTTTCGGATGGGATGGCAAAGCTTACTTTCACCGTGGCCGAATTTGGAGATGAGAAAAGTTGAGTGCCATAACATCCATCGCAGAAAGGTCTGACTTCGTTTAAACATGTGTATGTAATTTAGTCTTGCCCTTACTTTATGAGTGGCTATTCTAGCGGTAGCCATTTTCTTGTTAAAAACTTACTACTAGCTCTTTAATAGTTAAAGAATCTATACTTATGATAAATATATAAAATAAGAAATGATACTTATGAACTAACTATATTATCTTATGAAACTGTAAGTAATGGGGAGGAAATCGTCTCGATTAGACGGCGAAATGATACATTCTGTTGTTATTTAGCATTATTAAAAGATAAAGAAATAAATTACGTATTATTTATTTAAAAATTTATAAAAATAGCCCTTTCAATAAGACATGTTTTGTTTGTGGAGATATTTCTTGGTTAACTGAAAAACAAAATACTTTTAAACTGCATACATTTGTTATTGATCAGAGATGGCTTATTCGAGAAATTTGAATAAAAATAATATATAGAGTAATATTATCTTATATATTGAATAAGTAATAGGGTAATATTCAGAATAATAGTAATATGTAAAGTTAGGCAACTACATTCCCCAGTAGGTAGATGTGAGATAGAGTTGATTTAAAGATTCTACTGCAAGCAAAAGGTGTGAGGAAGGACCCCTGGAGCAGATTTTTATGAAGATTTTTTTAATTTATTATTATTTCAAATAGAGTTTATTCATTACTAAATCATTCTAAATCAGAATTTTCTGTGAGAGATAGCAGATGAAAGTAATAGCCATCCGTAGGTGATTCCTCTTGTGATTACCTATGTCAACAGTTCTCTTTGTTGGAAACAAGGAAAACGGGTAAGGGTGACTTTGCGCAAGATGGTGCGCACCCAGGAAAAATCCCATTAACAACACATTAAAAACATTTTAATGTTCCCGGTCCCGTCAGACTTTTTTCAAGTCCATTCTTCCTTGGGAGTTCTCTTTGTTGCTAAGGGATTTCTACATCCATCTCTACACACATACGCCATTAAGGCTTCCATAGAATTTGTGTATTTGTAGTCACCGTAGATGTAGGAAGACATTGGTGGATAAATTCCAAAATAATTTTATTTTTTACATTTGTTTTAAAGTATTTCTATACGTTAGGTTTATAAGCAATACCGTAAACTGAGGACAGCTTCCCTTTGTATCGACCCTCTCAACGTGACAATTATTTCCCGCATCTGAGTTCGTGAAGCGTGACCTGGAAAAGCACCATTCGTAACAAGAGGAATGATCTTCCAAACTCAAAAATCCGCCTCAATGCGGCGTTGTGTAATTACTGGAGAAATGAGCGTCTCGAATCTTTACTCCGCACTCGAGAAAATGCCTTCTCGGGGGATCAAAACCGGTTTATGCAGATCGAAAGACTTGAGATGCTTTTGAAATTGGCGTGGAAGGAGTTGAATGAAGGTTTCGTGACCTGTGTGCTCATGATTCAGTGTCTCGAGCGAGAGAACCCTGGAAACAATAATTTACTTTTTCGAAGTTGCCGTAATTCTTAGCTTTTATCGAAATGTACGTGATTTTAGAGAACGATTCTGATACGAACGTATGCGCTAGCATTTATTAGGAAAGATTATCGAAGTATAAGTTCGGATTTTTGCTTTCTATTAGCAAGTCCTTGAAACTTCGGGAAGTAAAGTATTCGTTGTGATTACTGTGAGGTGCAGACGTGCATTCGAATACAGAAAAATTGAATCGATTGATAAGAATCAGAACAGTTTAAGAGTTTAGAAGAAATTGGAGGGACAAGAAAACTCTTCTGTGTATCGAGAAAGGCAAAAATCATAACTTTTAGGTTATCGTCTAAGAGAAGAAAGATAAAGGATGGAAGGAGAGTTTGTACAAGGAAGACAATGGCGTGTATGTAATAGAGAAAGAAAGCTATTTGCCTGAAAATAAAAGTGGAATTGGAAAGTTACAAAATTCTTAATATGATACGGAATCAAAGATCCGTTGAAGGATTTAGATCCGGTGTTACACTGTATACTTAAAATGGACTTCAATTTGAATTTATTTTAATTTAATTAATGCTCACTTACGGGCCCTATATTATAACGTTTTGTTTAAGTTGAAGGGAAGATTAAAGCTAATCTTCTACATATATGATAGATTATAGATATTCACCTTACACTTCTCTTTAACTCTATCAAATTATTGTAATACCGGACCGTAAAGTGAAGATTAGTTAATGTACATTTCAAGTATACATAGTTTTACCAGACCTTAGAATTATAAATGCTCATATATTAGTATATAACACTCCTTTTTTATCCCTGCTGCGTAACGTGAACGTTGCAAAGACTATTAATATTAAGTTCACCAAAATTAAATTAAATTTAATAATTTTTAATTTATGTTATTTTTTGCACCTTCTATCAAGACCCGCTAAACCACCAAATTATTATTCAGTGATTCCAGGAAAATAATCTATACGATATTCCTCGGTAGAGTAATCAGCTCGATTATATTTCCAAATAAAACAACCACAACTGACGAGGATGAAGAAACGGGTAAAATTTGTCGCTACCCGTTTTCTAGATTGAGAAAAAACACATTAACATAAGTAAATATGATATGAAATTTCGCTCGTGCTATGAAATTTCATGATCGTCAGCTGACGTAATCTTTCCAGTCATCTCGCTGTGTTGGAGCGAATCATCCGCATCCAACCCTGCTTCCTATGCAATCTGCTTAATCATTGATGTAGACAGGTAACAGAAGGGGACCGGGAACACTTCCCTGTGGGACACCTGCCGAAACTTGATCGGAAACCGCGCTCTGAGAGGCTGCTTGCCGAATTGAGTTTAATGCAGTATATTTTGTTTTTTATTAATTTTCGTTAATGGCACGTGCTTTTGAGTTTTTTTCGTATGTTCACCTCACGGAAAAACCTTTGGAGTAGTTTTCTGTTGTCCAGATCATTGATTGGGTATTTTTATGTTTTCTACCTAAATGAAATGAGTCATGAGTAAGATCTCCAACCCTCCCGGATATAAACAAAAAAATTGAGATTCTCGGTGTTCTTCTCTTGGTTTTATGAGTTACATTGACGCTTTCATAGAGAGCCTATGGAATCATTATTCTTTAAGGTCCCAGACTTGAAATAAAAATGCAATTAAAAATGACGTATCATAATGATATGTACGATTTTATTATAATCTTTGTATACACATGACATACTCACATTGCTGCTGATATTGTAGAAAAATTTGTGAATTATCGATAATCAGCTTTTCATGTTTGTTATATGATTAATTGCGATCATGCTTAATTGATTACATTTTATTCATATTTAAACAAGAATGCACATTCAACAGTCCTTGGCCAAGAATGTCAAGTCAGAAGGTGCCTGTTTTTTTTACAATCGTAACTGGGCAACCCATTCTGCACTCTGGTCTCACCTTGTGAGTACTAATGCTATTTACCTTTTTTCGCGAATCGTTTTTCTTAAAGTTGTGTTGAAACTTGCTCCGTAATTCCTCGTTGGTGTTCGTCTCTTGTGATGGTCGTATGCCACACTTTCTACTGATGCTAGACGGAAGACCCGTCGTTAGGCATTTTGGCAAAACTTTGATCGGACGTTGTCATCCGGCAACTGTGACGTGCAGCGCAGACGGCGTCGTGACATCGATCGCCAACCCACCGAAGAATACCTGGCGCGTAACGCGTGTTGTCTCACGTCGCAACCATTCACGACAGGATACCATCCTCGTCGTATACAATGGCTTTGGAGATGCCACCGGCAGCAGAAGAAGTGATTGAGAGCGTGGTAGAGGTGGCAACAGCGATGGAGCTGCAGGGGGGAGTGCAGATGCAGGGACACACACGCACGGCGGCGCTGAGACAGCGGTCGATTTCGAAAGCGAAAGCTGCGAAGGAGTCTGCGGGCGAGAAGATTCGCACCTTTTCGCACGAATTTGCGAATTCGCCTCCGCTCCTTCGGGTTTCCGCAAATGCGAGATTGGATGGATCCGCAGCATCCCTAATGGATTTCGAGCGAGGAAGCAAATATTTAGAGATGACCTTCGTTGCTATTAGATACATCAGAATGATGAGAATTTCGCTCGCTCGCACGAGTGAGAGGAGTGGAAAGCTTTGCGCCCTCCCGTTGCTGTCCCACGCAGGACGGACCGCATTATTGAATGATACTTACATTAGCAATTGTTATTATAACCATTGTTAATATTATTTTCATTATTATTACTATTGTCATTATCATTATCGTCATTATTATCGTTACCATGGTTATTATCATCACCATCATTATCGTCATATTTATTATTATTATTATTTAATATAGACCTCTAGTTGGGCCTTTTTAAATATTAAAATTTACCTGAAAGAACTTCAAAAACTTTATCGATTATCATCAGAAATATTTAAAAGATGAATTACACCCAAATATATTTTATGCTTATGTTAATTTTTGTTGAATTTAACCATTAAAACCACAAGTTTTAATTTGAATAATAACGATTTATATTAAAACGATTTATATTAAAAACTTGAATTGATCATAAACATTTCGATCGTTATAATTTAATAATTACAGAAATAGCTGTTCACAATTCAGTACATACGTCTAGAAGATCTCTACCCATCATTTAAAAGAATATCACTCAGCGTTAAAAATTATTTGCAAACTCTCTGACTGCTCTCTCTCCGTGCATTTGAGTGGATTTTGCTCCTTCCATTATAAAATATCGAATAGGAATCCTTAAAGTCTTTTTTAAATCACCTTGTTGACCCAATAAGAGAATAGCGTGGTTGGAGATAATTTCATATCGTCATGCATTATTTTATGGGTCGGCAGTATAAAGTAATAAAGCAATAAATCCCAAAGTATGCCCCGCTCATTAATAAATATCCCTGTAGATGTCGTTTGCGAGATTTTATTGTTTTCTTGCGTGTTTGGCAGGTATTTGTGTAAGAGAATGTTTAGCCCAAAATTAACAAAAAATATAAATCCTTGGTGATGGTAAACAGTAAGTTCACATTTTTTGAACATCGAAAAGTTATACAATTGAGATTATCGTTGCGTTTATGTTAATGCGATGGGAATTTCTGATAAAGAAAATCAGTAAAATTACTGCTGGCTTCTTTTGCGTAGAATCGATTTTAGAATTTTCTCCAATTGAAATATAAGCAATTCATGGTTAAGCTATCGTTTACTAAACATTGAAATTTGGTTAGATAATTAATTTTTCATATCGAGATCATTAGACAAGAAAAAAAATAGTTAATATTCTTATACTTTTGTAATTATTTCATAGAAAGGCATCGTTCGGCCGAAAAGCTGCAATAATTTAACTGCCTTCTTAAAAATGTTGACAATACTCACTTTCAGGTCCATTTATATAAAATAAAAGATAAATCGTTGAAAATTTCCCCAGCTGCATCCTTCATATTATCTAAAGTTTCTAACCGTTTCCAGGTAACCATAGACACAAACAATCTGATAAAATTCGCGTTAGCTCCGGCTTGCAAATTCCGGATGACAGTATCAAAATCAGTTAGCCTCAATTTCAATTCGCATCGCTTGATTCGAGTTGCAAAAACATTGCGAAACGAATTCCGCCTCTCAAAGCCACGTTTCCCAGCAACGAAACTTATCCGTTTACTTTTGATTCGAATCTTGCATTCGGCGTCCTTGTCGCCTCTAATGTACTTTCTAAAAAGATCGCTGTAGTTACGTTGCCATTTATCTATTTATATCGTTGTATATTGTCATGTCACTAATGGTATATTATTTTCTTCCGCAGGTATGTTTCCAGTCCCTGGAGCAACGCTTCCCACCCACGTGTCCGATGTGTAATGTACGTTATTTTTGGTTGTATGTAATATATTAGAATTTATTGCGTTGTTGTTAGATTTACTAGTTATGGATAATTACCGAGGTTTTAGCGTTTGCAGACCTTTTAATTCTGGTTTGGCTCTGAGAGTAGGTGTATATTTTGTATAAGTAACTTTCTTGATTTATTATGAATGATTTTCGACGATAAAGTATATATTAGCTCTGATAATCTGGTGTTAATATTTGAATTGAGTTGACGTAAAAGCTTGGATGTTCCAGAATATGTCAATTCTGACAGGGAAACCTCACTAGGATGAGATACATGTCTATGAAGAGGACAATGTGCAGCTTCTGATCTGAATTTTATTATTAAATGGCATAAGATAACAATATTTTTCAACTACGATATTATCATCTTATTCGTAATCAACATTAGATTTCGAATTGCACAGCGTTTATAAACGTTTCTTGATTTCTATTCTAACTAACTATTTATTTACGATGGATACCGAAGTTGGCATTGTTAGCTATAATGATAGCGGCCATTTTAAGGTTTACTGCCTCTTTATTTTAATTAAAATTATTAAATAGTATAGAATTACGATATTTTTTAATTATTTACTATAATTTTATGCGAAGTCGACCTTTTGTCTCGAATTGCATAGTGTTTCTAAGCATTAGTTTGTTTACGCTAAACTATTTATATTTATTTACTATGGATACGGAAGCTCGCATTGTTGGCCATAATGATAGCGGCCATTTTAAATTTTACTGCCTCATTCGTTTTAGTAAATGCTAGCACGACTTCAATTTCATCCCACATATGTCAACTCTAATATTATAACTCTAATATGAGGTAGTTTTGAATGCAATGCATCGTAATTTTACCTTAGGAATATTCGTGATTTTGATGCTTTAAATTTCTTGGTGAACTGTCTCGCCTTCTCACATAGGTCAAGAAATCACATCTCCGACGACATCTGACGCGCCAATCGGATTGTTTGTTTTCCATCATTCTGCGCGCGCTGCAGACAGTCATCTGTTTTAAATGTGCATTCGGGCGATTCTTCGCTGCGGAATCCGTGCGCGTATCATAACTGCCGGGTTTATAAATAATAAACATTTGCTTTAGAGCGTGACTCAGTCCGTAATCACTAGTGCATGAGTCAAGAGCCTTGGGCATAAAACATGACAATTGTTTGCCGGCCGTCATCTCAGGTATAAGTTAAAGACTCGTAAAGCCGTGGGTAGTGTTTGCATTAAAACTCTTTACTCCCTTGGCAATTTTGCAGATCTTATTTTCTTGAATTATCTTCCTTTCGGCGAAATATATTTCCTTGAAATAAATGATTCTTTTTATTTAACCCCCTGCATTTTATAGCATCCTGGGTGGTCTACTTAGATGAAAATTTCGACAAATTTTCTAAATTTTCATGCGTGCATTCCTTGAATTTTTCCAAAATTCCTCTTTTATGATTAGGGTTCCATAAATTTCAGAATTCCATTCCCTTTCTCATTCTAGAATTTAGCGAATTTTCTCATTATCTAGTACTTCTGCGGGAGAGAATTCCCACGAAAAGAAGGATTTTTGCTCCTTAATTGGATAACGGTGATATTAATCTGTCAGTTCGTTTAGCCTGTTAACTTTTTCGCTAACGGAACCTGATTTATCGACACGGAACCAATGAAAGAACCGAAAGGCCGCTTTCTTTATTAAAACGTTCTGTTTTTTTTCACGGGGGATGGGCAATTTTTAGGTTCTAATCCTAGAACGGAGCGGTGTGTAATCCTTTGAGAAAATGGCCGGGAATTCAAAAGGTAGCTTTCGCCGTGAGATAATATTTTCGAATTGTGAGAAAGAATCTTTTGGACGGCCGATCTCTTGCGGGGAATATGGGAAGTGCCGTCGTTTAATCTCATAGTTCTTTTAATAGAGTTTTAATGCGCCGTGCGGGTCTTATGTGAGTGAAAGTTTGTGGAATTCTGCGAGGAATACAGATGTGATGGGATTAATAGAACGTCTTTTGAGGATTAGACGGTATCCTGCCATTTTTTCGGAGGAGAAAGATCAGAATTTTTTCTACTTGAGGTCAGATTTCGAGTTTCAATGCGTGAAACTCAAAAGTTGGCAGTACTGAGTTTCAAAACTGTAAGTTTACTTTTATCAAGACGATACTGAAATTGCTTGCATAATTTTGTTCTCTTGGAGAAAATCCTGTGATACTTCTATAGCAGGGCATCCTAGGTGTTGTAACGGTGAGCCGCATCAGCTGATTATAAGGTTTCGCCGTGCAGACGAAATGCTTCGGTGCAATCTGAAGTGATTGTTATTAATCGAAAATTGCTGAATTTCTGTTTTTTTTTTGCAATGAAACTTAAAATGAGCAGTGTTTTTCTCTTGTTGAAGTATATTCCAACTAGACAGATAACTTCCACTTCAGTCCTCTAGCTTAGGAAGTTGTATATAACTATCAGGAAATAATTAACAAAGGGTTCACAATAAATGGGTTAAAGGACCGCATTCCGGCCCTAGTCGTGTGTTTGGACCCCTGTACTACAGCGTTAATTACAAGTATCTCTCTAACGGTGATTTCTTTAAGACTAATAAGAGTAATGTTTCAATTGTTCTATAAATTCCATTTGGCGCAATCCTATCATTCTATCTATGAAATTCTGCGTAAGATCTAATCTATCTTATATACTATACTTCCGTATAGTTCTTCCGCTCTAGATAAAACGCTGTTTTTCATATATACGAGTATAATAGCTACTCCACCCTTCGCTATCTTTCTATAATCATGTCTTTACATCATTATCGCGATCATTACCTTACGCTTCAAATCTTAAAACATATTTTTCTCAGAAAGCTTTCTAAAAGCGGCATTTTTTTTTAAATTTGTCAGTCGACGAGAGAAATTCGTCGCTGGGAACGCAGTCCTTTCGGAATCCGACGCGTATGCATTTCGCGCGCGGAGTAACTCATAGAGCGTTGCATGAGTGCCTTAGGTCGGCCACACCTGGTCTAGTCGATTGCCTCAGGCGTATTTTCGCATCGAGTGTAAAAGGAGGAAACTCTATAACCTATTTCCGTTAGCTCTTTATTCACTTCCAGCAAAAGTGTACGCCTTTCACCTTCAACAACTCGTGTGATTAGAGAAAGTGCTTATCGCGAGTGCGCCTTGGGTGGCGGACAAGAAACTTTACGATCAACCGTTTCCGTGTACGCCTAAGTTATGTTTCTTCGGAGATATTTCGAGAACAAAATGGAGTCTGTATCGAAACAAATCAAAATCGGCGGTTACTCAATTAGGTAGGAAACAATTGTCCCCTCCAATCCGCCACAGTGGCAGTTTGTCGATTATTTACTGTTTAACTTATGATTTTTGTAGAAATATATAATATATCCATGTTACCTATTCGTATTGGTATTTGCTTTAGCGAACGTTAGCAACGAATAAGTAAATAAATAAACTAGTGAAATTTCCATGGTTGCCAAAATCAAAACGAAAGTTTGTAACGAATATGTAAATAAATAAACAAGTGATATTTTCATGGTTACGGAAACCAAAACGAACGTTAGCAACGAATAAGTAAATAAATAAACAAATGACGTTTCAGTGGCCACTAAAACCCTTAAGTTTGTATTTTTCGTATAAAATTAATTTTTTGCTTTCTCGCATTTTAACAAAAAACGACTGACTACAATAAACTGGCTAAAAGACATATTTGTTACATGGAGACTGAGTAAGTGTGTAAAAGCCATCCATATCGACGTGTCGAGGCTGCTGAATGCATTACTTTCTCTATGCAGCGACTATGAAGGGAGCGACACGAATGTAATGCGGGAAATGCTTCCAATTTTAGCGCTTTATTCAGCGCCATTTATCTTGCGCTAAGGTTGTGCTCAAGGCTGATCTAACGCCTCATCCAAGGCCCAGCTATAATAGGGGGCGGGTGACTGGAGCCTGGCCAATTAAGTGGACATCCTAATAGCATCTGGAGTTCCCACCGCAACTACACTGCACCATAAACTATGACCTGGGGCGGGACACTTGCATAGTTTATTCCATACGACCCAAATCCCATTAAAGTTACTTGGGCTGGAATCAATGCGTCACCTTTCTCTAGAGTATACTTTTATCCTTCAAAGATGGAATTATTAAAATGTGTCTCGTCGAGAAAAATTTCAGCACTTGATATATAATACGAGATTCTTCTCGTTATTGACTTATTTACATTTGTGTGTAAATGTTTTGTATTGTAATTTTCAGGTCCTGTTATTCAGTAATAATATTAACGCCATTATAAGGAAGAGTATCCTTATCCTTGTTTTTTAATTAAACTACAGGTCGAAGTGATAGAGGGCATTGTTGCCTCTCTTTGTTGAATTTAACAGGTTCAATGGAAGCATAGTTTAATGTTCCTGTCATTATTGTGTGTTGTCGTGGCAACGAACTCTCAATGGAAGTTGAAATCTGAACTGACAAAAGTTCACTTTTCTCTCGAATTTGATAAGAAAAAAGAGTCGTGAATTTTAGAATATTGAAGCACGTGGGTTAAAGGGCCAGATTAAGTAAACGGTAGTTAGTTGTACGAGCAAATGAAATCTGCTTTCAAAGGAAAGAGATTCTGTCGTCGGCGTCTGTGGTTTACATCATTATAACTTATGAAGGCGCCTTTAAACCTCCGTCCAAAGGAATATTTATTTGAAATTCGTATTTACATTACGCCTGACAAGCTGTCACGTGGCTTATGACGCGAGGTGTGAGTCCAGCAGTTCCTCTGATTTATTCGCCATGTTCAGACCGAGCGTCTGCTCTAGTCTTATTTAATATATTCTAGGTACTAATTGGCTTGTATACTGTCTGATACGAGGAATTATTCCGGAAAATATTAGTGAGGCGTTACAGTAGCTTCTCCCATAGACTCCGTCTTAATTTAAATCAACTTGTGTACTCAGCATGCGATTGGGGATTTAGTGAATCAAGTTTCTGCATCAGTACTGATGCGAGATAGCCAGAAACTACAAATTCCTTTGCAATCATTTATGTTTGTTTCATCAGCCGAACGATGTGTATTCTGGCAGAAAGAAATGTTGGGATTAATCACCAGATCCGTTGAGGGTAAATATTTTCAAGAGCTTCGGTTTCAGTTCTGACCGCAGTATTTGTTGGGGATCTTTTCCGATTGGTTTCGTAATTCTTTCGATGCGTCTGTCCTATGTAGATTGCGGCTCGGAGTTTGGTATATTATTCTTTTGGTATTTCTAATCTATGCATAGGGCAGGGTTGTATTCATGTTAGAAAGTCCCAATTAGTTACCGGCCTTTCTCCCCCTTTGCCATATTTCGCCCCGTTTTTGAGGCGTGATTGTTCCGTTGCAGTAAGTGTAAAATCCTTCATTTCTTCGAGTGGGCAATTGAAAGTTCCCTCAGTGTTGGTACCAAGTGTCGAATTAGTACAGGATCGAGGCGGTGAAAGGCAGTGGAGTGGGTGTGTGGAGGCCGTCACTCCGTTGGGAGGAGCTAAAAAACGCAACTCCTGAGGTATGGGTTTGGCTCGCACAATCTGTGGAGCGAAGAAGCAGCTCCCCGCAGTGCCTGCGCTCTGCCCGGCTAATAAACCCTCCGAGAGTGGGTGCGCCCTCCTCTGGTGATTTGTTTTAGGAAGGTCGGCCCCGCGGGGGACTGATGGGGGGGCGTCCGGGGGGAAGGAGCACGTCCAACCGGGACGCCGGCTCGTTTCGCTTCCACGTAAGCCTTATCGAATGCTTACGTGTTGAGGCTGTTTAAGCTTCAAACTACCGCACCGTTTCCTATCCGAGACTGATTCACGCACATGTAGCCGGCCATATTTCGTTCCACGTATAATATCTGATTTAAAATATGCTATAAAAATGGCAAGCAATGCTTCATTCCCTTTACGTTACGACGTCGTGCGCTCATGGATTCTTAAAATATATACACTTATTGTTTTCATTTCTCTTATTATAAATTCCAATGTTGCTCCCATTATCTTCTCATCGTATCGATTATTAAGGAAAATTAAAAGATTCTTATTGGGTTTTGGAATTCAGTGTCGTCATTATTGCTCTAAAATATTGTTATTCTTCATTTTCATTGTTGTCGCTGCGAAGAAATCATCCTGTGGCACATCATTCCGTTATGATTATTTTCATTGTTGTAACCATTGTCTCGCAGTTTTATGAATATCTAAGGCAATCAAAATATTTTATGTAATTAAAGTATTCATTGTCTTCACAATTGCATTTAAAATTTAATTGTTGTAAATTTTGTTTTGTTCTTTTTCATTGTTGCCGCAGCAGATTAACCTTGTTGATGGCTGAAACACAGATGAAAAGTTTTCTTTTAAGAATACGTCTACTATTTAATCAGATTTACATTCATTTCTTACTTGACAATTTTTCTCGACGCATCTTCAAACAATAATAGATTTACCGAAATAAATCCCGGGCGGTTATTATTGAAAGCTCTTTTCGAGCACAGTTTGAAGGCATATATTTCTCCATGTTTTCGTTACAAATAGAGGAACTGATGCCTCCATATCCGTTGTCAGAGAGCTATTGATACTACCCCCGGAACTTCGGATATTGACAGCTTCCTGGACACCAAATTTAACGCCGACTTGGGTCCATTACAGAATTAGAAAGATCTCAAACCGCGTGAATGTGCTATTGAAAGGTGTCTCACCTATTTCTAATAGACAGCCCCTCTGTATGCTTCCTGTTCGACCCACGTTGTTTGTGTTTAATACCCTGCAAGACACCAGTGGTTTGTGGCAGGGTGTCTTCTGTCCATCTGCTGTACGAAAAACTTTACGGTTACGTTATTTGAGATATCTATGATCTTGAGATGCTTAAAACTTGTTCCAGGATGAAAAAGACGTAATTTTCGTCAATTTTAAGGTCAAATCTGAAGGGTTAGTATCGTTACACTTGGTAGTACCCAGCTGCCAGCTATGGAAGTAATGTATCGCAGGATTCAACCGTTAAATTCACTTTAACCACTTCCTTAGCAATCCATCGCTAAGAAGATATAACTCAACCTCATCACCATAATGTAGAAATAACATTTTAAAGTGAATTTTCTTCGCAACTAGGAATCGTATAACATAGGGCGAAGGCTCATCTTTCGCCAGCCATCCTTACGGGACTACTTGGATTTAATGGCCATCGTGAGAAATGTATTTTCGTGCTCCTCACGTACTTATAGAGGGGCCCTTTTCGTGACTCCCTGCGCTTAATCTCGCGATTTGAATATATTTATAAGTGGGGAAAAAGCGCAATCGAAAATTTAGAATGGACGCTTATTCCTAATGAGCGGCCCGTTTCCTTGGTAACTTATCGTTTACGAGTTTGAATCGTCGGGTCAATTTGGAATCCCGGGTCGTGTCCAAACAAGAGGCGTTTTCCTTTGAAATATGCGAACATTCGGTGTTTTTGTGGCCCCGTCTAAGGCCAGGTATGCATTTTTTGGGCCCCACGAGAGAGAAACGGCGTCGCGTCACTTCCTATGATCTCCTTATTCAAGCTTGATTCATTTCGAACGCCGTTTCTTGTTGCAACGGAGGAAACCTTACTCGGGCCAATTGCAGTATTATCGCTCGGATTCCTTACGCGTGAAATTGAAGCTGGGGAAATTGCGCCGCGTTTGATTTCGTCTTTCTTTTGTTTTCATTTCCGCAATTGCAGTCGGCGGGAGGATCTTTTTTATCGTGGGGCGCGTGAAATTTATGGAACGAAGTAGGAGTTTACGTGGAAATGGAAAGTATGAGATGGATTTGGAATTTCATGCGTAGGAGGCGAAAAGATTCTGGGAAATTTTTTGAGGCCGAGATATTTTCTTGCGGATAATATTTTCCTGCGCTATTTAATCTCGGAATTCCTATTTTTTATATTTTTCCAGTCAGTGGATATTTATCATTTGAATAATTCCCACATAGGTTGTGCCAGTATCTACAAAAGCAGTTATTTTAGTTTCTTCCGAGAACCTTTGTTTACAAGAAAGACTTTTTCCTCGATATTAATTAAATTATGTCACTTCACTGCCTTGCATCAGTCAGAATGTTTTACGGAAAAAAATCGCTCATCTAATATGTACCCTGCAAGCCTCCTTTCGGCATATGGCAGGTGGTGCATGCACCATGATTATACTTTTCTAATCGATTACTTTCACGTCGTGGTAAAAGTTAATTTTTGAAACGACAATTTCCAGCATCTGTTTCTTTTACTTTATATTCAGTATCGCTAGGCCTATGTAACAGGGAAGACGCATAATATCAGCTGATTCATATAATATTCATCTGATCGGAAATGCGTTTCAGTTTTTCGTTGTATGTGATTGCTTAAGGTGGTTATTATACTCCACATTACTGTATATAACTTTATCGATATTTTGTAGTTGGTTTTTTTAATAAATGTACCTCAGTAACTTCGTGATAAGTATTCATATATGTATTATTCTATTTGTAAGAAAGTGGCAATGGATTGAAATGATAATGGAAGATCCATTTCTTTATCATGCAAGTGTGAAAATATTAGATTTTTCTCTCCTTTTAGGGAAGAAAATATAGTTAAACCGTATTATTATATATATTACTAATTGTTTAGTGTTGAGTTCAGAATTACATTGTCACATTCTAATATTTGGCGACTTTGATGTTATCATATCAAACATTTGTATTTGGTTATATGCTTAACCACGCAATTTTCCCAAATTTTCGTGATGTTGTTGACTAATAGGATGTATTCGTGATTCTACGAGATGAACCAACCCGATGTTTCCTTCCACCGCTCAATCCCTCACTTTCCTTAAAAGCCCCATCTCCTTAAACGGGGCACCCTCGCCATTCTTTTCCCTCAAATACAGCCATTTCAACAACGCGGATAACTTATCATTTACGAAACCGCTAAAAATTTACCTTGATCACGCACGTGTATCTGAATCCCTTTTCCCCGTGCGTGCACGTGCATAGAGTAAGTCATTTCGACGGCAAACGCTGAGATTACGGCCGGGATTATTATGTTACATTATGCGGTGGTGAAGATGGCGGGAAATGCGTTCTCCGAAAGTCGCAGACGCCGGGCACTTAACATGCAAATTTTCGGAGGCGATGCCATATTATGCAGAACTGCACTTCATCGATCCTTTTGTGTGCTCTAAAAAATAGCGGCCGGAGGGTTGAAGCCTTCTCGCACGGAAAATTCCTTTTTCACTCGGTACACTTCGCGATTTTAAGTTTCGCGATTTGTCTGCTTTTTTATTTTCGTTTACCTCAACTCTGTTGGCTCCACCCATAGATCTATTACCAATTGTTACACCAACATACTACTATAGTTGTCGAAAACGATTGTTGCTGGCTTCCTGTCCATTCTTACGCACACCTGTCTGTTAAGTATTCACCCCTAAGGCAGTTTTGGACCTCATCCCCTCTACCATTAGCTAGGAAAGAGAAATGAGGCTTACGAGGCAAAATGAGGAGTGAGGTAGTTGGCCCTTTCTTACATCACTGAGCCATAATGGTATAAGCAGAGCAAGCACACGTTAGTGAAGCATAATGACTCTACGAGTAACAATTTTCGTAATATTGCATGAGGATAAATCTTAATTAATGCTGTTATTCAGCATAACTCATACCTCAGTGGCTTTCATATCATCACATCCATGAACAAGTCAGACTAAAGTGAATAAAATATACATTTTTCCTTTACCAAAAGGCAAATGATACGTACACCTACCTCTGTGTAATGTGATTGTTGCCAGTCGGTAATAATGGTGAATTTTTGAGGCAATTGTTAAAAATATTGTCGTTAAAGGCTATTTTACATATAATATAATACAAACTCCAAGACTCTAAACCTGAATAATATTTGTGCATTTCAGCTACATAACATATTTTTGTCTGCACTAGTAGTGAATGGAAACAGGTTGGATTAGTATTGAAAGTATTCGAAGTTAAAAAAGGACAAAGGGAAGACACATACAAAAGTTTTGGAATTATCTAAAAAGTTCCAAAGAAAATGGTTCAAGTAAGGAATACGAGATGGTTGAGAGGTGGACGTTAGTGTGTATACATAGGACACAAATTTAGGAATTCCATCCTAGGGTCTGTTTTTGCTCAAATATCTTCTTAAATTTCGACCACCGTTCCATGGGATAGCATCACAAGCTTGGAATTTCCCTCACCGTTTCGAAAGCTCTTTATAACCCCGATCAAATCAGTTTTATATCTCGTATTAATGTCTCCGTGCTTCCTATCGATAAACCCGAGCCCGACGTGAAGTTTAAACTGAGTATTAGTCGTAAAAAATTTGTACGCCTTTAGGATGTCCACCGCCTCCTTCACTCCTATTTCCCAACTCAAGTTTCCCACCTCCACCTAGGCCGCATTCCGATCGCACATTAAGGACCAAATTCTTCAGTTTAGCGTCCCTCCGAATGGTCATATACTCTGCTCCGTTGATCCTTGCTGTGGTCACTTGTGGCCATCTAAGCTTGATCGATCGCTAAATTAACCTCCTTGAATCGGTCGCTCATTAGCTCCGTCTCCGATGATGCTGTCCCCTTGCTCAAAAGTATTGCAACACATCTCTTGACTGGTGTTTCCCCATGGTAAATTACCTCTTGTGTCGTCACTCTGCTAACGTCGTACATCGCACTCCAGATGCTCATATGCATCTATCTTCTCCTTCTCCGTTTTTGAGTTTACATTTTGTAACTTTGGTTTCCTGGACCAGCATTCCAGGTTCCAATCTTAATTTTCTGAGGATATCTTTGGTTCTCCGTCGTTACCGTTGCTTACAGCTGCGTAAGAATTTCGTTAGCCATGCCGAAGTTCTGTTGGAAAAACATTTTTGGGTACAGACGCCTTAAAGTCTTTTAGGAAGTAAATAATTGTATAATTAAAGGAATAAAAATTGTGAAAAAAATTGGATAATTACTTTGGAGAGAAAAGTTTATCCTTGAATTGTAAAGATAACCTTTCATTTATTTAGTAGGATTCAAACAAAGTAAATTGCTAATTACATTTAATCATATCAATATGTCTATTAATTTTAAAATATTTAACGAAAACCCTACAATTCGTTCTAACGTAATACTATATTGTCTAATAAGGCATCAAGAAGCCCTCAACTATTTATTTATTTTGAGAGTTCCCATGAATGTACTCGGCTATAAAGGTACTCTAATCTTTTGGTTATTATTTCTCAATTGTTTAATATACCTGTTTATTTTTATTGTTACTCCCTTGTTACCTCGTTAAGATTATTAGAAGATTGGTGATTATTGCGTCTAATTATAGACATGTTTTCCGTCTCTATGGTTTTTTCACGGATCATTGCCAACACTTTTAGGAATCATTTTATACCTCCTTGAGCCCTACTCTGTACAAAGAAGGACTTTAGGTCGATATTCGGCTGATAGTCTCCTATCTTTCTTTGCACAGTGACATGACGCACAATATAATTCTGAATTGAGCGGCGCCCATACTGAAGATATTGGTATCATATCCTCAAAATAAACGCGTATCTGGTTTCGTCCGTACGGTTTAAGTTCCGTCGTTTTTTCCCATATTGTCAACTTTTGTGAAGCCTTTGGAACGTTCTATGTGTCCTCAGGAATCTAAGCTACTAACATCGGGAAAAAGAAATTCAACTATAAATGCAGTGTGTATACTTTATATATATACGCTATCCTGCGCTATTTTTTCAGTGACAAGCAACTAAATAAAACTCATGTTAACTCATAATTAATTATATTCATTATCATTTCATAGCTAATAGTATTATTCGTTAATTCATAGTTAATAATGTTCATTATTATTTCATATCTAACAATACTCATTGTCATTTCATATTTGATAATATTCACTGTTAATTCATAGTTGATAATATTCAATGTTAATAGTCTTATAAAAGTTTTTACTTTCCGAATCGTAGAGTTAGAAAATATTTCCGATCGTTGCAATGGAGACGTCTGGATCGCCGAGAGAAATATTTAATCCATTAGCCGTGAAATTCTTCACCTAAGTACCGAAAGAGAGAAGTAAGACAAGGCGCACGTCTTGAAGCATGAAAGATCTAGATTAGAGTGCATTAAAAATACAATTGCCTCAGCAAATGGTTACTTTTTGTGAGTCATGCATATTCTACAGTCGTACGGGGAATCGAATCGAATTTATAACGGGAATCTATGAGCATCCTTCTTAGACGCATTCCACGGAAGAGAGAGATATCCTAGAGCTTCCGTCAGCGTCTTCGAAAGGCCTCTGCCAACAACTCTCTTCCATCGAAGAAGCCGCCCAGAAGAATAAGCATTCCACTAAGATAACATTCAATTTCTCTGAATGAGCGATTGCAGTTCATCGTTCATCGCTAGCTAATGGCCTTATCTACCGCACACACTGCATTTTCCAACCCTTCCTTTTCCCCGCTACTCCTTCGTAGCCTCAATTTCGCCCCGTCAATTCACTCGTTTATCTTCCTATCCTTCTTCTTTCTCATCTCTACTCACCCTCCCTGCTTCCTTTATTTTTAACGAATCAAAATTTTATTTCGGTACACTTCTGTCATAACCCCGATAGTGTGTTGGGCGGATTAGGTTGCTAAGTAATTGTTTATCAACAACAAAAACCAAAACTTCCCAATTATACCCATATAGATTCATAAAGGAAGATGTTATATAGAACTTCCTTCATTAAGATACTAACATTTAGTGTGTTGCTAACTTATTAATATATTAACGAATCTGAAACTGTCGATTGCGTTTAGAGGACTCAAATCCCGTAAGAACTGAGCGCATGATTTCCGTTGTTATTTTTCGTTGCTCGTTTAATTATATACTATAATGTTCAAATTACGTTGCGTATACGTAACACGCGTTGAATTAATCAAAAATTGAAAGATAATCAGAGGATTTCCAGTTTTAATCAGAAAGAGTACTGCGCATTTGTCACGATTAAATCTGCACTTTCAAAAGAGGAAGCAAAGGTAAAGTTTGAAGAGTACAGGGATAAAAATGTGGATTGTCAGTTCAATTATCAACTACCGAACAAGTTCTTTCGTACATTTTTGGATGATTAGATTAACCAATCATGTATCGGCGATCTTAGATAATGGTAATTATCATCCGCTACACTTACTACATTACTGTGTAGCTAATATGACAACAATGAATACCATCGCGGTCATTATTACGTGTCTTCATTGTTACCTTCATTATTTTCATGTAGTATTATTGTCAACACATTGTTACCTATATTATTCCTCCTATGCTTCCTCCCCCGACTCGTTCCTTCAAAATTTCCCACAGCCTTTCATTTCCTCACCGGACACTCATATTTCGCCTTATCTTATGAGATCGGCCGTACTCGACTCCGTGCAAATGGAGCGCGTTTTTAAAAGGCATCAGAAACCTTGAGAACACATATATATTTCGGTTTTTTGGGATCAATCCAACGGGCATATTCGGGCAGATAAAAAATGAGGCACCACGGAAGGATCTGCTGAATAATGAGCCATTCTCCGTAATAAGAGGAACAATTTCACGTTTGAGGGACCAGCCTCCATTAGTCTCCAAATGGAGTGTTAGCTGTGAGAAAAGGCAAATGGCGCCAAAGAATGGTGGATCATCGCTTGGCTTCTTTTTCTTTTCTTCTCTTGGGCAGCGGACCTCGACGACCTCTTGTTAAGGAGGAGAATTGAAGAAGTGGTGTGATATATATCTCCTCCACATCCATTATTAACCGTTGTTTGTTTCTCTTTGCTGGAGACCGGTCGAAAACAAATAAATTTTTATCCAACGTGAATTCTTCCACGTCAGGAATCGGAGGCTGCCATCATATCTTCTACCGATTTTTCGGGCGTATGGCTCTCCTACACGCTAGCCATCTCTCCTTCCATCGGCCGTCTAGTGTTACAGGGCCGTTTTAATGGCCATTACTGTCCCTTCCTTCGCTCGCCTATGCAGCCTTTCTTATCACCACCACCTCTTACCAGATTCGCCTCACCTGCGCGAATTTATTAGAATGAGAGGGCATCGGCTATCTATCCACGGGACCTTTCCGAAGTACTGATCTCTCGAGATCCTTTTTCCGAAATTTCAATACCTGCGATAGGTCGGAAGAAGTACATTGCCGTAAAGCAACCAACAAAATGAAATTCATTGTTCATTGTTGAAATCCATTGGTCATTGTTGAAATTTACTGGTCATTGTTGAAATCCATTGTTCATAGTAAAAATTAGTTGTTCATTACTATTATTACAATTACATTATACCCGCTGCGGTTTGACTGTGCATCAGGTGGCAGCGTCAACAATACATCTATCTGTTAATGCATAATTATCATAAATACAGAATCACGTCTATGTATAAAATTACAATACAATAACTCATACAAAAATTACAATGCAATACATCATACAATGCAATAATATATTACAATACGTTAACATTATTAGACATCATGAGTCATGATTTAAGCAGTATACTAGGTATCTAATCTAAATCTAATATGTAAAGATAAAAGGCATTGCTTTATTCAAGCAAGATTTTTTTTATTAATTATTTTCTTTATTAAAATTCATCGTATATTTTACAGTTAATAACATAATTTCATTCCATTGTTAATAATATTTATCGTTAATTATAGTTAATATATTAATAGTTAATAATATTCATATTCTTTAAATTCCTTCCATCATTTAACTTAAGGTATCATCATTCGTTCAATCCGTTAAGTTTTTCGTATCGGAGAAGTAGTTTTTGAGTCAATATCGTGACTATTGCTCATTGGAACTTGATGGAAAATTGAACGAGACCTCCCATGTGATTATAATCTAACAGTATAATATTCAGGGGAGCATCCAGGCCATTTTCGCCGTGGGTGGGCTGAACTTCAAAGTGATTGAACCAATAATCTCCCATTTACGTTATAATGCGGACTAATTGCTCTTATCGTAAAAAATATTGCTCATAAAGAAATGATTTAAGCCACCAACTATAGATTGATAAGATCCTTGAGAATTCGGTTCCAAATAAAAACTTTTGGGGGGAGGGGGACGTCAGCCATTGATGAGCTCCTGATAGCATATACTCAATATTTGAAAGATTAATTATCCAACGTATATATTTCAGTATTACTTACTTTGAATTTTGTAATGTGTCAGAGACACCTGTTAATTTATAATTCCGGTATCAGGGTTTATTATCAGCCTATCAGAATTGATGCCCTGGTTTCGAATACTGGTTAGGGCAACAATTTTAACGTTAAAATTCGACCATTAAGGCATTAGTACTAATTTATTAGGCATCAATGGTACATGACGCTTAACTTAAATACCAATAGAGAGTGTCTGAATCTTAACTTAGAGTAAGTGCCTAGTTCCTCTGTCCTCCTTGACTTTTGCATCTTAAGGTTCCGTTTCTCTATAGGCAAAACCTTTCTCAAACATTGACATTTTTAATAATCTTTCGGAAAACTGTAATAGGAGAAATGGTGCACCATATCCTACATTGATATGCTATCCTTATTTGTACAGTTGAAAAAATAGACTGTAGGTCTGCTAGGTGTAACCAAGCATCCTCATTCCAGATATGTTTTAAACCTCTTTTCATTTCTACCTGGGGAATAATTCTTGCCACCCACCGGAAGATGCACTGTTGCGTATTTTATAGATTTAGTTGCCTAATCAGATTCTGTAAGCTGTCGATGGAAATAATCTAATAAAATAGCTCTAATAAAAAAACTGCAAAGCATTTATTGGTGAGAAGATCATATTATCGAATATTGCATTGAATTATGAAGATTTATAAATTATTCAGTAACGAATAAAATTGTAAAGTTTTTCAAAATCAAGCTGAATTGAGGTGTTTTCCAAATTAAGAAAAAGACTTCGTATTCTTGTAAATAATTCATATTCCTCATCATTAAATGCCGAGAAAAGGGCAGTAAATAAAGGTTCGGCAAATGCTTAAAGGAAGTGTATATTTTATGATATGGCTTGCGGAACTAAGATGAATTATGGTCCAGAAAGGAAGATGTATAGCTCTGCCCGAAGTATCTGTAGCAACAGGATCTGAATTCTAGGAGAACTAGCGAGAAACGAAAATGGAACCGAATCACCATTTTAAACCTATTAGAAGATGAAGAAGATACATAAGTCATGTCTCCGCATTATGACTATGCTAATGAACTTAGACTTTTTATTTACATAACATTTCCTTAGCAACCATATTGATGGATCTCTGTTTCGGCTCAATGCCTATGGACGCTTTCCGCAAATCTCTTTTGCAATACCAGCCCCACCTATCGGTAATTTGTCTTGTCCATTGTTCTCGCATGTACTTAAGCTTCGTTCCGTCGTTCTGCGGGACCGGAATTTCCGCGGGAAATATGGCGGGATTACGGGAAAATCCCGATTGCGTTTTAAGCGCGGGATTTGTTCTCCCGAACCCCGTTCTCCTCGCTAATGGTTGAGCACTTTCGCCGATCGCCCGCCGCTGCTCACTTGTTAATCCCGACATGGAGTCATTACACGCGCACAACCTTTCATTTCCTGAATTTAGATTGGTTTCCGAGCCAATTGATGGGCTGCCTCATACGTTAATTTACACTTTCACTCCGTTATTATTGTAAAATATAGTTCGGCGTAGGTTGCCGAGGCAACGTGCTATTTGTTTAACGTTCGATTGCCCCGTTCAACGGCTTTCGTCCGGTAATCGGCGGAGGGTGTTTCCACCCCATATCTGCCACTTCACGAGTTTCCCGCACGGAGGGAAATGTGGCGAGAAATAGCAATGTTGCAATCACTGGATACTCGTACAATTTATGCCCCCCAGGGTTTTCCTGTTTAACTCGCTCCATTTCATTTCATTTGCGGCCTTTTTCTGATATTTTCCTCCTAATTTTTCCGCACTTCGTTAATCGTGAACGAAAGGCACGAAAGTCGGTTTTTTTGAGAGCTTGTAAACCCACCAGGAAGCGGAAGATAAAAGAATTAATCGCTTTTTTAGTAGTTTTTACTTTTACTATTTGTAGTAATTTTCTGACGATTGGTTGGAAGGTTAGATGCTCGAATTGAATTTTTACTGTATTTCTCGTCAATTGTCAAAGTTTTATTTATTTAAAATTATTTCCATGGTTTCATATTAAAATTGTTAAGATTTCGTTGACTTGGTAAACTGTGAAATGGAAAAACTTTTGGTAAGTACGTACGATTGAAGGTAAATTGAATTATTCTTTAATTTGTTATTGAATTAAATAAACCGTTAGTAAATAATAAAATTTAACTCAGTGTGTTTCACAAGATTTAATTATTTGACCGGTTTCGGTCTTACAATCATCATCACGAATTAAGGTCTAAACATATTAATTATCACCAATTAATTTATTTTTGCGATTAATGCATTGTCTTTTCATTAGAGAACTTCTACGAGGTGGTCATAGAAACCGATCATTACGGAAATGTTTAAAGATCGTACGTAGGTGTATGTATAATGAAAATTTCAACTCCTTAAAGTTACTCAATTAAGTAATGTTTAACAAAAAATCATGAGAGTCAATGTTAAAATTATTTGCTGTAACTCTCACAATTTCTGTGAAATAATAGTAATAATTAAACGTCTTTATTTTGGGGCGAAATTGAGCGTAGTTCGTCTCTTCTTACATCTAACCCTATGATAGATTGCTCCATCTAACCCTAGATTATGGGTTAGATGGAAGAGGAGACTTTTAGTCTTCATCTTGCCCAAATAAAGACGATTTATTATAACTATAATAATAATAATAATTATTATTATTATCATCATTTATCATTGTTATTATTATTTATTGTAATTTTTATTGTTGGTTATTACTGTTGTTGTTATTATTATGTCATAGAGAGATTTCAAGAAAGAGCTTTTGGAACTAAAACAGAAGAAAATGAAAGAAATATTATACGGGTTGAAATACCTAAATCTACACTTTACAATCTGCGCTTCACAAAAATAAGACAAAATATCAGTAAGGTCAATTGTACCTATCGCTCATATTGGATTTCTCCTCGTTGTCCTTCATAGTTCTTAACTATTACCTTCTTTTGTTTTTTCACCCGCCGTAAGGAATCTCATCAGCTGCGTATGGCATTTATTCCTCAGTCTTTCGAATTATCATTCCGCAGTCGGATGCGGTGGATTGATAGCGGCACTTCTATTGATGCGGAATCTGCGAAGATGTTGCTGACCTCGCCGTGGCCCAAACAACTGAAGTGCGTGGACGCGCATTAGTTAAAGTCGCGGTCATTTGCCACTCGCCCCTGGATCGATTTGTCTTTCGGAGATAAGCAGAAATTCCGCATCTCCTGAAAGGAGTACCGTAATGAAATTTATACGGTTAATTTTTCTAAAGGTGGCACTCCTGCGCGCTTGGTTGCCCTATCCATTTGCGAGTTGCGATAGCGGCGTAAGAATTTTTGAGATCTTAATCTCCGAGACGATAATATTTCCACCCTTAAGTCGCTTTCACGTTTAATACGGGAATTAAGAATACAGCGGGATTCGATCCAGCGCCTGTAAGCAGTGAGTCATAAATGGTGCAGTTGAAAGAGGTGATTTCGACACAGTCGCACTCAAATGCTCAGTTTAATTACCGTTTAACCCATAAAAGACCAAGGTTATGAATAATGTGAATTTTACCCTTTTTATAATATTGTATTGGCGTATTAGATAAGAAGTATAAAAAATGTAAACTCTGCATAAAATTGTAAATTTGTAAAAATAATGTTGCGTTTAGGCTTAGGATAAGGTCAAGTACCACTTTCCATGTCCTCAAGGCAGCGAAACCCCACTAATGTGCAGAGTTTTCGTTTTTTTGGATGATGTAATTACTCTACGAATAACTGCTTTTTATGAATAATTGGGAAAATACAGGGAGATAAAATTGCTATTAAGCAAAATATTAGAAAAATAAAATGAAAATAATTGACAGAAACGGACTTCAACTTTCTCGAGTCCCACCTCGGAGGTTCCTAAGTCCCGCCAATGGGATTCGTCCAGCAGTTTGGGAAACACTGCCCTAATCGACAAGCAAACGTGATATACTACCACTGCCCTAAGACTCACAAAAAATCCAGTAAAGAAGCCATATTTTATTATACTTAATCGTTTTTTACACTACAGGAACTATATATCTCAGCCATCAAGGTTTTCATAATTCCTAATTTGTTTCCTTAAACCGAAAAATAATTCATTTCGTTTCATATTCATAGGACAATATAAATATTCGTCGTCCAGCTAGGTGCTTCTGAAGAAAAGGTTACCTCCTATTGATTCTAAGAGGCAAAACAGCTTAGATATGCTCTCCTTTATCTTATTGTTAGACCTTTCTTACAGTTTTACATGTTACAGAGAATGTAATGCGGTTACCAAGGCAACGGGGAACTAAACGCGAAACGAAATGTTGTGACCGCCACAAGAAACGAAAGAAATCGAAATTTTTCTGTATTCCCGCACTGATGATTATTCTGTTCGCAGTTTGAATGTTCATCTTCGTTCAATACGGAAGTTATGTTAATATTCGCCGAACACTGCGCGCATACGCTTAACCACGTTCCTCGAATTTGGTATCGGGCGTATGAAGCCCGAAGAAGTTCGTTTTTGGGAAGAAAGCCACTCCGAAGGAGAGCCTTAACCTTTAGGCGGAGGACCATCTGCTATTTGGACTCCGGCTTACCCCTGGAGACGGACCCGCCTAACGGTGACTCCTCGATTAATATACTTTTTAAACTTTTATGCCATCGATCCCGCCGAGGATTTTTTCAATCGAGCCGTCCGTATGAATAAAAAATGCCCCTCGCGGAAGCCCATAATTCTTCCGTGGTAATTCCGTCGCTAGCGTTTCTTGTGTGGGTGGTATTGGTGGGCGGCCGCTGCCTTTTTCAAAGTTAAAAAATAGCCGCTATTAAGCCGCTCCGTCCACTTTTTGGCCGCGGAATATTTCCAGACGGCCATATTAATCGATTCCGAGTGGAAATATATGCCTTCGAAAAAGTGACCATTTTGGGCGTCGAGTCGGTTATTAATTCGACGGAATAATTATTCAACTCCTCCGTCCCTCCGCCGCTTTCCTCATTTCATTTGTTTTTCGCTCCCGGTTCCTTTTGGTCCGCTTTGTTTGTTTAAAGGAACCCGCGCTTTGATTAACGGAATAATTAGTCATGCAAGAGTAGAAGGGCCAGCATTCCTATATTGATGTACGTAGCGACGTTGCCACGTCCCCCGCGCGTTCCATCTGGCAACGTGTGGGAGCGCCGGCCACGTGCGTCCGTTGAAATTAATTCGAGGCGAACCGAAAAACTTTTCGACCGAAATCCAATTCTTGAGGAACATTCTAAGCCGAGAGTGGTTTTGTCCAAATTGCTCGGCGGTTTTTCTTGCGCGGAAGGTTTTCATTTTGAAGTTTTGCGACTGTTATAATTACACGAAAGGGGAGATCATTCTTCTGAATTCCCTCGCTTTTTTTAAACGCGAATTCTATCGGCACTTGTTTTACGAACGAAAAGATTCCTCAAAAAGTGATGTTTGGCAGCGACCCTTTTGAAAACTATTTGGTGGAATTTGCGAGTGATTTATTAAGGGCCTCTTCTGATCTACAGTCAAACCTTGGATTGCGAACATGATTCGTTCCGGAATTGTACTCTTAATCCGAAGCAATTATAGTAAATCAAAGCAATTTTCCAATAAGAAATTATGGAAACTCAGATGATCATGATTACTTCCTAAACCTAAAAATAATCATATAAATCATAATGATTATTAAGGGATCAGTGATCACGTGTCGCTCGGCAAACAAAACAGTGTATATATGTACTCCACATTCCAAACTCGTATATAAAGTTCACATTTATTCAAAATTTTTGCTAATCTTGCAAAACACTCGCAAACCAAGTTACTCTACCAAGTTAGGTTTGGCTGTATAGATAAAACTCACTGCTTTTCTTCAGTGTTTTATCCCTCAAATTCTTCTACACAGTGGGAGAATTGTGTTGATTGCTCCCACTTCGGTTGAAGAAGATATAACTTACAGTTAGTTATGTAGTTTATAAGTTGGTATTAGTGCAGATGACTACTGTCCGGTAACTTTCATTTCTTATTTTTCGCCAGTTTTGAAATGCTAAATTTTGTGATCCTTAAGTCTATTACATGCACATCTATCACTAACAGTAGTAGTAGTATTGTTAAAAATGCTTCGACAGCTTAGGTAATTTCGCACGTAGGCCTCCACCAGGAATCGAACCCGCTTTCATCAAAGTTGAACGCGTTGCCCACTTGGCTATCTGGGAGCCCTCTGTCACTAACACTTTTGCATAGTTGCATAATAATTAATTCCACACCTACAAGTAGAAACCCCAATCAAATGCTATAAATTAGTAATAAGCACACAAAAAGACATCAACGGACGAGGAATAAGATGTAAAGAATAAGTTACATGTGAGTAATTTAAACAAAAATGCGTAGATAGATTACGAAAGATTTTTTTCGCGTCACTGCCAGCGAGAAGCGAATAAAAAAATCAGAAAAATGTCTCGGGAATTCCTCCAAGATAAATATTTCGCCTCATACTTTTCGAATGTGCAAACTGTTCGATAAGTTGACATGCAACCTCTTTCCCTTTTGCCACCATCTTAACCTGAAACCACATTCTTTTGTAAAAGTTTTGCGCGCATGATAAAGCAAAGTTATCCCTCAGTTCGTCTGTTCTTAGAATTCGCAAGTCCGCATCTTAGTGGTTATAATTTATTGTACGCGCATGGGATGATATCCTCCTAAATATATGACATAAGGTGGAAACATTAATTAATCCAACGCTAGGAGAGCGTACCCGAAAGAAAAGAGAAATTTATAATATTAATAGGGATTAAATAGTTTTAGTGTTTTACGTATCCTTGATAACTATAAGTATCCTTGATACTTTAATGTCCCGTATTATGCTGTATATTTGAACTTAAAATAATGTTCTCTTGAAGGCCTGGTACTATGATAGCTTGGATATTACGAGCTCGTAACTGTAATCTTCACTTTAACTCTTACCATTATACGACCGGGCGATAAAAGTGAACATTAGTTAAAGTAATTTAAGTAAATATTTTAATGTTGATCCTGAAAGTAAATCCTGATCAATATATATTATCTCTCACTATCCATAGAGGCTAATACCTGTTGGTATTGACGCCACCAAAGGGAGGAAAAATAAAATTCTTCATAAGGCTATGTTTAGGCCCCGATATCTTAAGCCAATTAAAGACACAACGGTTTGGCATGTGATGGGAGAAAAGGTTTCTTCTGGAAGATTAGCATTTTCCTAGCTTGTAGAACAAAGAAATTGAACTTTTTGAAAATGTTCTAATATCTTCTGCGATGCAATTCTGTCCTCAGTCGTGGTTGATTGGTTTGCCTATTTTTTTCATTGATTATGACTGAGTTGGTTAGGAGGGTAAGATTCGAAAAAAACCATCATGTACTTGTATGTCGTACTTGTGTCTCCAAAATGGCTCGATTGGTCTCCCTGGGCAATCCTTCATTTTCGCCCCCAATGAGGCGTAATATTAGCCGTAGTTGACGCTGATAATTAACGCGCTCTTACCACAACTCCCATTCCATCAGTCGTGCACACGTAGACGTTTCTTCCGTTTATCATTTGTGTACTTTTTGCCAAAGTTGGTGCGTGGGTTGGTCCCACACTGGGAGAGCGTGAGGACGTTTTTCAAGAGACAACTTATTAATTATAGAATGGGCATTCCCTCCGGTATTTTCCCTTGTCCATTCCAATGTACGCTGTGCAGGTAATCGCGCGTCAAGTTGGAGCTCAAGTCTTGTTTTGACGGTCCTTCCAGACTTGGATGAGGAGTGGGGCTCTAAGACGTGAAAGCTGAGACGCCGCCTGTCCGGCGAGCCTCACCCCCCACCCACTCCCCCTTCATCCCCCCCCCCTTTCCCCGCCTGCGACTTTGTTTATCGAGCGCGTGTCCGCAAAGTACCTCCGCGTTGTTTTACGTGTCGCCTCGGTCGTTGGTATCACTGCTCGTGTATTGGATGATCTTCGTTTTTGTAGCCGAGCGTGGTTACGCGTGGGCGACCGCCTGGGACGGCCAAGTTGCGGGGGCGGTCTCCGATAAGGATGGAGTCGCTGGCGATGGTCCTCATTGATCGGGTTACTCGGAAACAAATTATCGAAACGGACGACTAATGTTTTACATTCATCCCTGGGGAAGCGAAGGGACGGTGTGCCGTACACTCCAATACATCCGGTTTCGCTCAAACGAACATCGGCTCAAACCGACCGTGTTTTCTTTATGATTTTTCCCTGTATTAAATTTCGAATCCCCATTCGGTAAAGTTCCACCGTATAGTCTGTTGAAACCGGAGGTGTAGTATTAGTAACCGTTGTCGTTACGTCGTTGCTACGCTTTTGTTTATCGAGTTTGTCGATGTTTCCGTTTTTTCAAAGTTATTAATAACAGATGATTTAGAACCCAAAGGAATCTCGACTCTATTAATTCTGGGAGGCCTTAGCTAAGGTAATAAACCAACAAAAGCCTTATTAACTGATAGGTCATGGTGTCATCTTTATATATGTTATAATTTTCGAATTCGAAGGTATTTTTTTTTAAACTAAAATATTCTGTGCGAAGAATGGTTTATTGGAATAATGGTATTAAACTTTAGACTCTCTCTTGTAGTTCGTAGTTTTAAAATTCGTTTTAATATCGTTTAATTTTTTTTCTACAGCTGTGAGATCATATCGCACATATGGGTTCCCTCCGGGAATCGAACCCGGGACCGGATTACCGTTAACGAACGCGTTACCCTCTTGGCTACTCGAAAGCCCAGGGTTTTCAAATACACTTAAATTTTTGGTGGATTTAATTTGAGTGATTTATATCCTGATTAAGTCCTGTTTACCTGTGTCATCAAGTTAACATATCACGTGTATGTTCTTCCTTCATGAGGAATGAAATCTGAATATAATGTCCACTCTGGAGTGCGATTAGGTAACTTTCGTAACTGAATTATCTCCGAAATTCGCGATAAATCAGCTTTCTTTACATGAACTTATATTTATCCGCCTTCCAACATGTCACTTTTGCAACAAGTAATATCTCTAAAATTCGCGATAGATCCGCCATTTTGGGTTCTTTGTTGGGTTGGGTTACAATTCGTGTGCACATGGCGGATTCATCGCGAATTTCAACTTCATCACTAGTTGCAAAAATTCATAATCGCACCCGTAGTAAGGGAAACTTTGTCGTAAGAGGTGCGGCGAAGCTTTTGAATGTATCACATGACCACGATAGTGATGAGAGAGTTAAAATTGTACTGGCTTTTATAACGACATCTTTTTCTGGTCCAGCACACACATTCCTACATCAGCATATTGACTCATATTTGCCCATTAAGCTCCTTTTACTAAAAAAACCTCGCATTTGTTCCGTTCTTCGGCATCTATGTCAAATTTCCGTCCTGTAATTAAATATCATCTCATAAACAAAAGCAAACTGTTTTGGAAGCGACGCTCATCTTTTTGCGTAAATGAATCTGAACCAACGTAGCGAAACACGTGTCCATGTACGCGCAGTTCAAATTTCTCTTCCCCGCAGCATTCCTTTCCAAATTCCAATTAGGAAGCGTTTGCATATTCTCTTTTCCATTCCTTTCCTCTTCTACGTTTGACCTTCACCTTCGCAGTTGATAAAGAGGCCGGTATTCGGTTTGAGGTCATGTTTGCTCCACATGCCCATTTTCGGAACTTTAATGCGATGAAAGCCGATTTGGTGGTGTCTGAGGTTTGATCGCGTGTACTGCCTTAGCGATAGGACTCATATCCAGGTCCTATTTTGTTCCTATTGCAGATTTTTACTGTCATTTTATTAGCCAATAAACGCCCTGCGTGATTATATGGCCTGTGAAACAACGATTAAACTTTACCTTCCTGTATTCTCATAGGTATCTTCAGTCGTTTATCGCACGAGTACAGGAATTTTTCTCACACCGCTAAACACTGTAGACTAGAGGACATTTTCATTTTTATTCCACTTTTACCTTCTTAAAAAAATTTTCCGGACTAAATTGGTTAACATACGTTTTACTTATGCGAATGAAGACATATTCGTTCGATTAAGGATGACAAATCTATGAAATTATTTTTTTCTTATTAGTGTACCTAGCGAATTCATTTCGAATACAATCGAACACTATGAACATTAATATATTTTCATACTTGCTGTTGTTCTTGTTCGAATATGGACGTTTCATGTAATCTTTATAAAAACTGCTATATTTTCATGAAAGTGAAAAAATATATTATTATTATTTTGTTAAGTGGTTGGCAAAATTTACTATCCCTTTATTAAAATTGATCGCAAAATACGAAAATATCTTCGTATAATCTTGTTGTAACTTCTTTTATTTCTCTCTGTTAAGTTTTTGGACTCGTATCACGAATTACGGATGAAGAATATTTAATACATTTTTATCTTTTTTGTATTATCTAAGCCAATATTTACTTTCCCTGTACGTAGTAAATTATTATCAAATTGAATATCAAGTGGTACCATCTAATGCATGGGGTACCAGTATTCTAGATATACTTCCGCATCGTAATAACTTGTTAGGATTGGAATACGTCTGGGTCGATGTATTAGAAGGTAACATTTATATATATTTTTCCCTTGTCCATTCCAATGTACGCTGTGCAGGTAATCGCGCGTCAAGTTGGAGCTCAAGTCTTGTTTTGACGGTCCTTCCAGACTTGGATGANGCTCCAGTCGGATAATAGAGACTCCACTGTATATATGTACTATGGTTATTCATCTTTGCTATTGGTACCCTCTTGAAATTTCTACACGAGTTTTGGCACCCCTTCGCAACAATTTCTATATTTTTTGCAATGTCTATTTAAAGTTAGACTCCGAGTGTTTAGAAATCATCATTAGGAAACTGCAAACCTTATATAAAAATATTAAACATGAAAAACCATATTGAAGGAAGGTCAAAAAATGTTGGTGTGTGGGTCAAGGCATTTGTCATTGCCAACAAGGCATTAATTGTCGTTCAATGAAGATTCAAACATTTCCTGCGTTCTTGAAAGGCTTGTGGTCCATCAGTAGAGAGCGCCCCATTTGACTGACGGATGCCTTTAAGGGAGTATTAAATATGGGGCACATCTATAATATGAAGAATAATTTCATCTTTCGGAAATCGGAAACCGGCCATCATTAGTCTTAATGGAAACACCCGTTCGCTCTTTTTTGCACATTTTGCTAATTTGGGCGATCCCCTTCCTGGTGCACATTTCCTCCGCCGGACACGGATAAACCGAGGGACATTAAGGCGTGCGGACAGGTTTTTTTTAAGGCATGACGGGATATCGATTTTTTCATTCCTTTTTTCTCTCTCTCCCTATGGCGAATTTTTTCCCTCCCATCATGCCGTTCGGCCGGATTGGCGCCAATCCTTCCTTGAATCCGGGGAGGTTAAGGTTTCTGTCGAATGTATCGGGTGTCGCGCCTTTTTTCAGCGATCGTCTTTTTTCGCCCTTTACGTTATCCCGCGTGGTTTTCCCTTCGTTTGGCTGAAAGTTCGGATCAATCGCCGACCGCCGCTGAAGGCCCGTCAGAAAGCCGTCCTCCAGTTGATCCGAATTATGGCGGCAGATGAGTTTTTTGGCTAACGAATCGATTCATAGAGGCCAGCGCTCGCTGTTTTTTGCGTTGCTATCCATTGTAGCCGGTACAATACCCGTTTGGCAATTGTTTCCCAGTTCTAGTAATTCTGCCCCTAACAATTGCGTGGTCAATGGAATGCCTTGTCTCCAACGGTGATGTATTTTAGGACTTCCAAAGAAAAAAATGTTCTTTGTTGGCTCGTCCCCTGAATTTCACTACAATTTATAAATGTTTGGCTTCTCCAGTTTCTTCTGGTTTTTAATAATTTCCTGTCTCCATAAATTAATTAGACTACGTATCCGTTCGGAAAGAGGAATCATGATCTTCTTAGGCTTTTAATAACTAATTAAATCTATCAAGATTTCAAATCAAGCCTATACGGGTTATATGTGAACAAGAAGGGTCCGACCAACCATTGATTTTTATATCTGCTATCTATAAAACTTTTGCAAAATTTTAATATTCTTTTGTTATTTATTGAGTAGGCAGTATGGAACTCAACTATTCGTTATTGGAAATTCTGTATCTTAGAATTTTGGGTTGTTCATTTTCGTACAATTTACTATCAAGAATCCTTAGGAAATTTAAAAACTACCCGAAAGATACGGGTGTATCACTTTTTCTCTCAGAAGTTACGATTTATTATAATTTTTGTTGCAACTTGGTCGATTGTACGCTGAAATCCAGAATAGAATAACATTATTTGGTTTAGAATGAATCTACTATGAGAGAAATTTGCAGCACTCCATACCAAACTTTTAAAAAAATCTGGCAATTATAATGCGTGCTTTTTCATTTCCCTTCTGTATTATTTGTGCATGATTACTATTTATGATAATTTTTTAAGTTCAGGGAAAAATTCGCTATCTAATGAAAACCGTGTTTTGCGCATACTCAATATTCATGACATTTTCCAGTCCAGAATATAAATTATTCAATCCAAGTACATATATACTTGAGATGGATTTTCACTCAGCAGCTATTGGTTTTATTCATTCAATCCAGCATTAGGAATACCGTAGTTTCTGGCCAGTAATATCACAGAAGAGATTCTTTGTTAAAGCAATGCGATTGAAATCCATACATTAATGTAAATCCCTATCTAATAGCATCAGTGTGGATCAAAATGACTTTAATTGTCGATTCACCTTAAGCCTACTACTTCTACTACTAAAACCGTGAGCTGCTACCTTGTGCTTCAGTATGTCGTGTCTGGAGTATATTTGTCGTTTCATCCGGAAACTGGTCGTTTTTAAAACCCCAAAGTCGTAAGAAAATTTTTATTCTCTCCCTCTCCTGCGGAAAGTACCCTAACATTTTGCATTTCCTACTACTGTACACTTTCCTGCTCTGAAAAACTTATATGACTTCAGAACATGTGTTTCTACAGCTGATATTTATCAGTCAAATTATACATTTTTGGATAAAACTGTCATTACGATATCAACAGCAACATTTTCGTAAACCTTTGGTTTCCCTTACATTCTTTGAGTTTTTTAAACTTCAAATTTCTTTATTCGTGCTTAATAGAGACACTTTATATATACTTTTCCCCTGCAATAGACCACATTCACTGATTTTTTTCAATCTCTTCTGAACTTTCCGAAATATTTTTTTCTCCTTTTATTACGAAGGATTAGTTTCCAACTAAGCACTCATTATTTTCTCAGATTGAAATCCGTCATTCTATTTCATCATATATTTCATTTGTTAATCCCGAAAAGTTCATAGTCTGGGAGTCTACCTCGCGGAGCCGAACCTATTTTTTGCAAACGTTCCGAAAAGCTTTGAGCGTTATTATTTCTGTATTTTACGGGGCCACTCACGTACCCTTTTTTGTATTTACGTAGCCTTTTTCAAGGGATAACAGTATCCTTTATCTAGGGAGCGCCTCAGTTGCCGGGGCAACGGCGAGGAACTGTTTTGAACAAGCGTTCCAATGTTCAATATTCCGCCCGACCAAGCAACGTTCCATTGGCTCGTTATTCTGGATGGCCGATTTATGCACGTTTTATACACCTGCCTACGAACAAGATCTGCTCGAATTACCTCTGCGTACACCTTAGTGACCGGCGTTAATTGGGAAATTTTAATTTAAACCTAAAGCTTAATTAACTTTATCAACAGGATTATGTAAACTGCTTCATATTTTTATGCCAGGATGAGCTTTGAAACACTTTTCGTGTTATTAATTAAATACTGTTTCGAGAAAATGAGCTTCCGTATTATCCGAGGTACATATTTGTGTGCTCTACCTTTTTCGCTTACATAGGTTCCGGCACACGCAGAGATTATTTGAACTGTAACTGCTCCTTGCCAGTTCAGCATAGATATAGAAACATTGGCATAATATTCTAGAAGTAATAGGAGGAAAGAAGGGAAAACTGCACATCGTCAATGGATGCGTGTATTATAAAGGAAAATAGCAGTATTTTATTTGAAAAGTTTTATATCGAAGCGTTTTCTCGTTTCTAAATACACTTAAGTGCAACGGCTAGGCATGAAAATAACGTGTTTAACCCTTCCGTATTATTCGAGTATTCGATTATCCGAGGTTGCTCCAGTCGGATAATAGAGACTCCACTGTATATATGTACTATGGTTATTCATCTTTGCTATTGGTACCCTCTTGAAATTTCTACACGAGTTTTGGCACCCCTTCGCAACAATTTCTATATTTTTTGCAATGTCTATTTAAAGTTAGACTCCGAGTGTTTAGAAATTATAATCCTATTGATTGAATACTGGTTTTAATTGTGTTGACATCAGAATCCCATCTATGGTGGAAATTATATTTTATAATTTTAACATTTTCACTACTTTTTTACCGTTTGTGACGTTAAATTGTAATTTTAAATTGGAATACATACATCAGTCTCCATCTTTTGGTAGATTCGCGAGACTTGAAATTCCCTGTTCAAAGTCTTTTACTTTATGTATCTGGGCTTTACTTTATATATAAAGCAATTAACCTCACAGTAAATTCAATATTTTTCCTCTGCCTTCACCACAGTTTTTTCCTTTATATGCAGACTTAGATTGCTTCCTTTAGCCATCTATTACAACTCAAGCATTTGATGCATCAGTTTCCTTTTATTTCTTTTTATTCCTTCAATCAAACCCCTCTTTTTCTCTCGCTTTCTCAATCTTTTTCTCTTTCGTTCTATCAAATCAGATTTGATTTTGAAACGAATAAAAAAGGAAATATTTTACTGCGTTATCAACTGAACGAAACTGTTAAACCTACATTTAAAATAAACTTGCCCTTTCAATTTTTTCCCATCTACTTAACTGGGACTCGAACCCAGTTTTTCCGCTTTGTTTGTGTTGTGGGTTGATGTTGTAAACATAAATTAATTGTATTTATTTTTATATATCGTTTATATTTCCTCCAAATTCTTTCCATCACTAAAGTGTTAGATGTTTGAAGGGACTAATAAGTCCCAATCTCGCCCTTCAGCAAAGAATTTTCATTATTGTTGTTTTTGTTGTTGTTATTATTATTATTGGCACTTCTCAGCACGGAGGCTGTGAAATATTCGCCCATCCCGGATGCAAAGCACCAAATGGATTAGGCTTATATATTGCTTTTTGGTAGTCATTTAAAAAACTTCTTACTATGGAGCAAATACTAATGATGTAGTTGAACAATAATTTGATATTCCATTTCAATTGTTTTTATTTTACATAAACTTTTAGTTATCACTGATGAAATTATTATTGGGATGATTGTTATTATTTTATCATTGGAATGAAAAACAGGTAGCCTTTTAAAGATTAAAATGTGTGTGTAGAGGGGCGTAGCCAGAATTTTACTCCTGGGGGGGTATTGAGCCATGGAGTAGACGCAAATTGCCTACTCTACTAGGGCATGCAGAATTCTGCCCTAAACGTAATAAAGATAGAATCAGATCAACATTTACATCTATTCCCTGCGAGTCACCAGTGGCGTGTGTAACTCTTAATATTAAAAAAATATCAATTTCCCTCCTACAACCTCGTTTTTATCAACCCATTTTGGTTCGGGGTGGGGGGTTTAACACCCAAACCCCCCTTGACTACCCCAAAACTGACAAAAAAAACCCCTGACGACACTAATTTATACATTTACTTCTATCGACTTGTATCACAACCATAATTTTGCCAAATGCCGTATTCTACCCCTCCTACTTTGAACATCAGTTTTAGAATTCCTGTTTATTTAACGCCGCATATTTCGTTTTGTAGGGGCGATAAATCGCCGTGCGGATCTAAACGTCGTTTCCGATATCAGTTAGGCGTCCGTGAGTCCAGCGTATCTCACGTACGCGAGCATTAATATCATACATTAACCAATTCTTCGTTATTACTCTTATCGTCGGACGAGCGTTGCGTATTGCACCCGTAAATATAAATCCGCGCTTTTCGTATCGGGAGGCGGATGTATATTTCATGATGAATCCGTAATCCGATCTCTGGATTTGAATAATCCCCAATTCACGAGACTGGAAAATTCCTCCGAGACTTCGATTCCCCGCATCTGCGGATTTTTTTCGCGGAAATTTTTCCCATCTCAGGATTTTCCCGTTGTTTTCTGCCGACGTGTCCCTTTTCGTACGAAGGACCTTCTTCCGACTTTTGTTGTTGTGATTTTCTTTGTCGAAACGATGATTCTTGGATTTAGATCTTCTTTTGTTTGTGACTGCATTCCGGTTCTCATTTCGTTATTCTCTTCTTGAGACGTGCGCATTTAGAGGGCCGGAAAGACGAGCAATCATGGGACGCGATCATCAGTGGAGAATTTAAATAAAAATTGGAAAATGATGGCGAAATCAGAAAGATTTGTGTGCGTCACGGACTTTAAACACGGATAACCGTTCACTGAACGGCAAAACTATTTGGCGTTCGGGATACGCATCAGTTGGGATTAATAGGTACGGCATTGGAATCAGTGGTGCGGTGAAAGGGGGTGGTTGCAGGGTTAAATCCCTCACCCAAGAGTGTTAAATTCTGTAAGAAAGGTATCACAATCTAGTTTCCCAATCTTCTTGAGATTATCTTACCCCATACGGTAAATCTCCTCGTTTTCTATCTGTTAATGTTTTTGAAGGGAATTTTTAGCATCTCTTGAAAGATGTAGATCCCGACACCTGTAAAAAAGGCATATTTTCGTTACATCAACTGTACCAAACACCCCCCATACATATATCTTACTTGCGTCCCTGATTGGAACTAGGAAAAATATGATTTCAAATGATTATTGTTACAATACATTGTTAACAATACGTGGAGTTGACGTAGAAATCGTCGACGGCGACATTGTTGTAAGTTCGTCGTAACAAATAAAGCCAACAACAAGGACAGTTGATCACCTAAAGGCGGTCTCATTTTTGAAGAAATATTCCGATTCGATTTCTGGCTCCAAGTATTTGTCCACTTATTTTGCCCTTTTGTAAACTTCGTCTTCGTTTGGAAGAATTCCCTAGGATTGCAACTGAAAGCAATTTGTTTAAAGAATTCGCCGATTCGCGATCAAGAAATTAGCTCTGTGCATTTAAAAGTAAGTGAACAAGACTCTTGGTGAATTTTAATTGACTACGTTTGTTATTTTTTCTTTTGAACAATGACTGCTTTTTTCGCTCAGCGATTCTTTTTTTTTTAGAATCGCATCCGTATGTAAAATACCCTTTCTTTTTAAACTCCGTCACCACATTTGACTATAATAGTCAACAATGAAAGCAAGTAGTTGTTGCACCTGCCGCTCTGTTGCTAAGACGTTGCTAAGGCACCGACATCGCCAACACAGGCGAAATGCGTTAGTCTTCTGAATGTTTTCAGGAGTTCAAATACCTCCTTCGCGTCAGAATTCTACGGAACAGCAAATTCAAATAAGCTAAAACAAATAGCGTCTGATTAACACCGACTTTCGCATTGGTTTCCCAAGAGCGACGTCACACGCTGTGAATTCAAGCGGCTTCCATAGTAAAATGGCGATAATGCGGGGAGAATCCGTGTGGTCACACGCACGCCGTTCGGTGTAATTTGCCGTGTCTTATTTGAGTTGCTTTTCCAAGTGGCCTCCAATACTGGAACTGCGCTCGAAAGAAAATAAAGCGAAACCAATGAGCACTTGTGTAATCATTTCAATTGCTTCACCCGCACAGTAGCAATTCCGCGTTTTCTTTTTCGACGTTCAGTTGTTCGGAAAGCGCGACGAAGAATAAGAGGCTAATACCGCGTGTCCGTGACACAAGTTGGTGGTACGACATCTTACGGTACAGCTTCAATGGCCTCGGTACGAACCTTCGCACCATGTTTTTGTTCTTATGCCGATCTTATCTCCTCATTGGTCTACACTTTCCGTTGCCTTAGCCGTGACCATTCTTAAAGTACAGTGATATTTAGTATGGAAATGGATTAGAGATTAGTTGTAGTGCTTTGTAGCTCATTTCTTCATTAGCTCTACTTCTTCACTAGAAATCAATGCTATTGAGCCAAAGAGTCTTTAATCATAACCTGGATCGAATACAGCTACTTCTGCTTGAATTGTTATTTTTTCGTTAGTTATGACGTCATACCGTCAGAAGCTAAATATCTAACCTATAATTTATGATGATTGTTTAATGTATTGAAGCTCTTTATCTTTTCGCTCGAAATTGAATTAAAGTTACGTTAATATCGATGGTCATTAAAATCTTTAATGGCGGATTTATAGTTAGGCCATATCGATTCAGACATCGACGCCAATTTACTTATAAATTTACCCATTAATTAACAGAAGTCATTAAGGACTGTAAATTATTTTTGTAAGACTAATTTTCGCGTTCTTGTTTTAAGTTAATTCATGTATCGTTTAAAACCTCGCCAGCGCCTATCCGCGGCGAATTTCGATACTAAAAAAATTATGGGTGATTTTTTTTTCAATAGGATTTACGTTCAACAAAATTCATCGGACTTAATTAAATACAGTGGTAAAATTCATTGCATTCTGCTGGTTATATTCTTCTCCTTTGCAAGTCAACTAATTTTGCGACCGCAACTGAGAAGCTTACATAAGTCTGCTCTTCGTCACGTAATGTTAGATCTAAGGTTTGATTAGACGAGTTTTAAAAGAAATCTCAAGAAATAGAAAGTGACCAGTTCTCCTTCACTTCAAATCATGCTTAAATGTTTTTCTATCTTGTGCCAATAGCCATGCTGTTAACCCACGCGAAACTGTCAGTATCATAAGAATACTTATCGCTCATTTAGACTTAGTAAATGAATACAGATGCTCTCTTATTTTCAATCTGATCAAGGATCAGATAAATTCCAGAGTAAAAGCTTTAGCAGGCTCTCGATTGCTTCGTTGGAGACCGCAACGATGTGTATTTGACTGCTTCCAGGTTGGTTTATTGAAAATTCAGTGTTTTCTCGGTGGATTTCTCTTGAAAAAACAAACGGTAACTGGAGAATAAATTATGGAATAGAGATACGTGTAGCGGTTTACTAATGTTTAAGCGAAAGAACTCCAGTTTATTGATTCCAAGGCTTCACTCAAATGCAAATGTTGCCATTATTACTGAACAGTAAGTCGACGCCGACGCTAAAGACTAAGATTTGTAGTGTTGCTTTTCGTCTTAATTCTGCTTAACTTTCTTGTAGATTTGTATCCGGGGAAATTATGGTATGTTGTATGAAAGATCGGCTTTTGTAAAAATGGCATTTTCGAAAATTAGAAGTAAACAGATATAAATTAAATTCAAGTGCGTAACACTGTAACGCATTCAAATTGACCGCAATCGCTCCACAAGGTATTTAATCGGTGATGAAATCCTTGAAAATGTTTGAAATACTGCCATGTTTTCGTAATTTCTTTTACGGACACCTACAACCCATTGGTAGTTGTGTATAACAGAGCAAATTGGTTTCCTATTGGTTTATCTCTCGGAATAATCTGACTGACTTGGAAAAATCTAAATAGTTGATGTTTAATATCAAGCTTTGTCTGGCATATCTTTTATTCACTTTGGAAATCATTAAAGATCTTTGTCAATTACGTTTAGTCGACTTTTATTTGAAAAGCATCAAAGCTGTACTTATCTTGTTGCTACTCGCAATAACCCAGGGCCGGCTACTCTCGAGCAAGTGAGGCACCGCCTCAGGGCGTAGAAAAATACCGGGCGTTAATACACGCAAATCGAAAAGTGGTATGCATGCTTCAACCCGAAGCAGTTGAAAATATGGTACTGTTCATTTTATACAACAATGGCATGGGCCGTTAATTTTGTAATTACTGAAGTAATTGAGAGTTCCTTGTGAATTGTTGCTGCTGATATGAATGATATAATTACTGCTTCAATTTTGAGTTGCTAGACAATAATTAACGTCAATATTGTTGAAGTATAAATAGAAAAATCAACCATGAAGACAGCGAATCCGCTACAATTGCAGTGTAACTAAGCCATTGTTGACGCCTGAAACTTTGAAATGTAAAATTAAAATGTATGATAGTTTTAACAATTAACGTAGTGGCAATTGTTCCCCAAGAGCCACACATCCGATGACAGTAGTGTAGTATATAATAGCCTTGTATTTATCCTATTCTAGAATACGTAATTCCGTTGTATAAATCACCGTTACCGCTAAAACTTTATGAAAGGGCGAACGCTATTCAAGAAGTGTTTAACCAGGAGGTATCATATCCTGTTACGGACACTTTCATCGTCGGAAGATTTCTTCACGGAGGTCTTAATTAAAATTAGCATTCGATAATGTGATTCTTTGGGTCACCAGAGGTCCTTCTCAAAGGGCGACTCCACACGGAACTGTCGCCTTAAGTAGCGAGCATTATTCGAGGAATAAAAAATGTTTTCTTCATGCAAAGCAAAATGAAAGCCTGTCATTCCATTAAAATTGTGATTAACGCCAGCTGACTAATCTCATTTAAAAGTGCTAACAAATTGAAAAATTAGCTCTATAACGTCTTATTTATCCCATGCATGCGTGCTTTTGCATATGCGAGCTGAACTATCTTCACGGTCGCCAAGGTTACGCGCAAATAAACGAGAATTTTTCCGAGGGCATCCTGAGTCTCATGCGAGCTAATCAAAACCGGAAAGGATTAAAAAAGATTCTCGTCTTTCGTCCATTTTGTTTGCTAATGCATTTTCGTATGGTTTGGTAAATTATGTTGAAATTTCTCGTGAGACAACTGCAAGAAAAGAAAATTTTAAGAAGTTTTTGCGATTGATTTAGGCATTTCTAAATTCATTTGAAATGTGATCATGCCTTAAAGTTGTTTGGATCCCAAAACCTCACGCATAAGCAATTATTGGGGTTCAGAATTTCTGAGAGTTCTTTTCAGATTTACAGAGAACTTGTACGTTAGAATAGATGAAGGGCTTGATTAAATTTATATATTGTTTGTAGATTTTTAATTATTATTTCTTTTTTATTTTCAGGTATGATCTGATGCATCCCACCCTTCGAATCTCATCCCTGGAAATTTATAAGGTCTGTAAATTTCATGTTTGAAAACTCAATTCNTCCTTTTTTCTTAGGACTTACCCTGAAAATCAGTGCTCTCTTCTTTTATGGTAGAGAAAATTACCGCTTGTCTGATATTTGGCTATTGATATAGGTTCGAAATTGCGAAAATTTTCATAAATTATTTGAAAAATTGGGGAATTTTTCTGTAAACAGTTTATTTTCAGGTATGATCTGATGCATCCCACCCTTCGAATCTCATCCCTGGAAATTTATAAGGTCTGTAAATTTCATGTTTGAAAACTCAATTCGATGTATGCGATAAGGGCCGGCCTTAGGCGTTTGGACGCTTCCGTCCACAAATGCGGAATACTTTTCTGTACAACATCGTGATGTTTCGAATTCTGACTGTAAATATCAAACTGAAGAGCTTAAACTTAATGTATTTCCTTTCATCTGCAAAAGTTTCATTCCATTTTAGTGATGATCTCTGGCGTGTCGAGTATCTTATTAAATTTTTCGCATAAATTATGTGAGAAACCCGTATTTGATTTTACTGCTTGATTTGATCCGTCCTATTATATTTTTTAAATCCCCTTTATGCCTCTTATCATACAGCAGGCTTAGTTCTTCTTTACTTTCACGAACTGATATTTTCCGGGTATCGTAAACTCGAGTAAAAGAAGCTCTTCCTGAGATTATTATACCCGGAAAGGAAAGCTTACTTTACCCTATTTATGTATTTAGTAAATACTTTGCCTATTTTGGGCTCCCGGATAGCAAAGTGGGCAACGCGTTCGATTTCGGTGAAAGCGGTCCCGGGTTCGATTCCCGGTGGGGGCCTACGTGCGAAATGACCCCAACTGTCGAAGCATTTTCAACAATACTACTACTACTACTTTGCCTATTTGTAATGGGTTGTTGGAATTTTACACTTTGAGTAATGTATGGAACAGATTGGCGCGCTTTTAGAATTCATCCCTGGGGAACTTACTGCTGCTGTAGGTCGCCCGCAGCTCGCGCCTGTATTCGGGGCAGATATGTAGACAATGTTTAGGGACAAAACTTAATAACAGTGACGTAGCTAGGGGGGGTTTGGGTGTTGCCCAATGAGCCAAAATGAGTAAAAAACGAGATTATGGGACGTAAATCATAATAGTTTAAATATTTACACTTACACACGCCTCTGGCGATTCGCAGGGAGCATAGAGAATCATAGAAGATATTAGGGTAGATGAAGTAAGGTGTTAATAAACCCCATGCCATTAGCCTTTGGCGGCTATCTGGCTATAAATGTAAATCAAAAATATATTAAAAATAACTCTTATTCTATCTTTATAACACATTAGGCTGGAAGTTGCCAGCCCTAGAAATTCAGGCAATTTTTCGTTTATTCAATGGTTCAGAACCTCCCCCAAAAGACAATTCCTGGATACGCCCCTGCATCAGCGATAACTTCAGAAACAATGTAATCGAGCGATATTGTTGTGCATAATTGTTGCAAACATCTAACAATGAGCATTAGGCACAGTTTTACAGGCACGACAGTGATATGTAACAATAGCTTTCTGCTGTCAACAACGGACGTTTTCCAGAAACATTTTGAGGGCCTAATAATATTTAAAATTATCATTAGATGCCTTATTTTCTTGCTAATATTCCGGAATAACGCACTCCGTAATATATAAAACTTATTTTTCCTATAAAAGTAGTGAATTGAAAAGCTTGTTACCACTAGGTTCCAGGATCTAGGAAACGAAAGATATAAACAACTCTGGTCATGCTCGAAAGCGAAATTTCTTTCATCTCATAGCAGCATTGCCTCATTATTTAGTCAGACTCCATGAATACATTCAACAGAAATTTAATCACCGCTTCTTTGGATTCGGAACATCATGTCGGGAAACATCGCTCACGTTCACCGAAAAGTAATCAGAAGTAAGCATCTCGTATAACTCTTTGCTGATGAATTTTTAATTAAACACTCCAGAACCTATGCTCGGAACAGCACCCGTCATTTGGTACATAGGTAACGGAATACCCCACGGAGACGTATACATCCTGGTGCCCAAAAGCTCTCCGAGGAAGGCATTTTTCGCTGTATTTGGAGAGCTCGTCGAGACTCAAAGTGGACTTCCCTCGACCCCTGTTTGTTTTATTCGTATCGCTGACGAGGTCATTAGCTGCAGGAGACAGGGACGATTGCTTCTTCATAGTGTTCCTCTGTCGCGTCTGTTTGCGGCCGCTAAAATGTGTCCAAAAGCCAAAGAAAGGAGATACGCTCTGTCCAGTCCTCCGCAGACCACCTCTTCCATTTCCTTTTTTTCGTCCACCTTCAACGTGTTCATTGTTCTTAAACGGCTGTTAATTACACCCCAAACAGATTATTTTCATCTCATTTCTTTTCCTTAAGAAGAGCTCGTTTCTTGGTAAAGATTACAAATATTTAACCGCCGTGTTTTGGTGGAAGATTTTGAGTGGTGCGAATCCGGCCATCTGCTCGCAACTGTTTGCGAATGGTTGTTTAAAACACGAAGGATTTCTTGTTCAAATTGATTCATGTAATCCTGGTCAATTACGTAATAATTTTGGATGAACTGATGAAGGCGTATTCTGGTAAAATTCGTCTTTTTAGCAAAAAAATAGGGATCCCCGAAGGCTCCCGGATAGCCAAGTGGGCAACGCGTTCGACTTCGGTGAAAGCGGTCTAGGGTTCGATTCCCGGTGGGGGCCTATGTGCGAAATGACCAAAGCAGTCGAGGCACTTATAACAATACTACTACTACTACGGGATCCCCGATAGCCAAGTGGGCAACGAGTTCGACTTCAATGAAAGTAGTCCCGGGTTCGATTCTCGGTGGGGGCCTACGTGCGAAATGTCCTTAGTTGTCGAAGCACTTTAAGCAATAATACTATACTGCTACTTTCAAAAAATATGACAAGAAGGCTTTGTGGCTGGATAAAATTCTACTCGTACTGTCGTTTTCCCAGAGGTGTAATTCTTAATTTATTCGAGGAAAGAGTATTAGTTGATTTTACTCGTAAATTATTATAATTATTATTTTACTCTTGCGGCGAGGTTTGACCAAAATAGCCTCCCTTCTACCTTACCTTTGGAGATATTGCATGATAACAATTTTACCCCACTAACTAAAAACAGTTGACCACAATTAACTCAAATCCAGACAAATAAGTCAATACATTCAAACAATCCGGCAAACATAAATACAAGAAAATGGTGGAGGTGTGCTCCTTGGGAAAATCCCAATGTCCTTTTTTCTTAGGACTTACCCTGAAAATCAGTGCTCTCTTCTTTTATGGGAGAGAAAATTACCGCTTGTCTGATATTTGGCTATTGATATAGGTTCGAAATTGCGAAAATTTTCATAAATTATTTGAAAAATTGGGGAATTTTTCTGTAAACAGCAATTAATCCCCTTGGCGATCGAGGTGATTGTTACTCTAACGGCAGAATTAGAAAATTACATTATTTGAACATTTTCTTTAATGAATTTGCAAAACTCTGGTAATCAATAGTGGTCGTCCAGTTCTTTTCTCACTCAGATACGATATTTATCGATCTTGATCTAATATCGACCCTTATTACTGTAAGAATACAATTCTATTGTAAATGAAGGAGAGATTTTTTTGTAGCTTTTTTGTGCATAGGTTAAAATCGTTCACTTTGTTCGTTTAGTTTTCTTCAATTACTAATAATAACATTTGCTTCCCAAAATCCCTCAAAAGCGATGATATTCATACCGTATTCGTATTAAAGCTTGCATTTTCTTTTTTTTTTTTCAAGATTTTATCTTGCCAGAGCGTTGACGCAGGTAGTTGATCGTGTAGAGACAGCAGTTCATCCAGAAGCACATTAGCTGTAGAGGAAGATAATAGTGACGTAAAGGGTGTGTTTAGCCTCCCCAACAAGTTGCTAACACTGTGAGCATGCGCACTCTTGCTCATGAGCTATGAATATGTTTAGCGAAAGGCCTTCTTATCGCAACACGATCAAACATCTTCCCTTTCTGCGAAAAAATGATGAAAACAGCCGACTCCGAATGTCGAGTGGATAACTCCGATCGCCGCTAATGCATCGCTTCCTTTAAATCAATCCGTGGCGACATCGCTTTAACGTACGCTCATGTAGTGCGATGTGTGAGTTATTTCCCTGCTCTGCACCCCCGTGTCGCAACGCAGAAAAGAAAGCGGAATTTTGAGGCCGTCTGTTTTTAACATCTCGGCCGATTTTAAAGTACTTGGAGAAGCGGGTACTTTGCGTAATTGTCACTTTCGCGTTGGCTAATCAGGTGGACCGATTCGAACCTACCTCCGTGACACAAATCGAGAGTAACTTCCGTGAAATCGACGTCTTAAACTCTCTAATGCACTTCAATCGTCAGCCATATAACGTCTTACTTTAGAGTGTCATTCTTGAATGAGCTTTTTACGGAGGCTGCAATTACGTTGAGAAAAATTCATTTGGGTTTCGAATTAATTAATAACCTGATGATGACTGCATGATTCGAAACCATAGTCGCATTCCAATAAATATTGTGGTCAGTAAAAGTTCGACTTTTCCATGTTCCTTTATGAAGTCCTACGAAATCGCGACCCAAGCTGTTGGTTCTATTAATTAATGTCGGTAATCATGAAGCATATCAAGTGCATAATCTGCAACACAAATCTCTTTAACAATAACGCAGTAACAGCTTGACGATATTGATATCTCACGCTAGAAAGTCGATTCTGACAGACCTTTATTATAGTGCAGCTCCAAAAGTTGTTTCGAAATACACTAAATACACTTACGATGAAATTGGAATGGTTAAAAGGGCGTGTTTGAAATAAATCAACGTTGTAAATAACATAATACATTAAATACATAATGTAATATAAATATATTAAATATAAATATAATTATTAAATAAAGTAATGTCGTAATTACCAAATTATTGGAGAATTCCATGTGAAATGATGTAATTATTGTTACTTATTTTGGGTAGCTTGATAATAATTGACAACGATATTGTTGAAATATAAATAGAAAAATCAACAATGAAGTCAGCGAGTTTTCTACAATTGCAGTATAAATAAGCAATTGTTGACGCTAGAAATGTTGAAATGTGACCTTAATACGATAACTTCAACAATTTAGACAGCAACAATTGTTACCTCATGGCGGCCACACATCTGCTACCAATATTTGTGTGTATCCTACTCTGGAGAAAAGAATTGGACAAAAATGGTTAAACGAGGGTGTTTAAAAATAACGCTTAAAATCTATGCGATTAACTTACTTTCATGCGGGATTATAGAAAGAAATATAGGTTAGGGAAACCCGAGGAAGAAATGAGTAACATGCATCTAATAAATAAAGTATACTTTCATTTAGTTCGCCGCCAACCAACGCGGGCTGTAGGCGTGGAATAAGCGAAAGTGCAATAATTAATGCATTCGCGGGAAGTGGCGGCTGGAATTCATTGCAGCGCTTGCACTTGTCTCTTTTCCCTGATTTCTGATGCCAATGGCGCCAAAGAGAGAGTGATTCGCCCACGGCCTCTCCAGTCGCCCTCTTCAGCCACTGCTGACGATCTCTTACTCTCCATTGCTTACTTATGGTAATTAAAGGTGTGAATCCACCGTAATTCATATTACGATATTAGGGCTATGGAAAGATCTTGAAATTCTACTGCTGGGCTACCATTCTTGTTCTGCTAGGTCTAAGAATTCAATACGGATTTCAGTTTTCCGTTGCATAGTTATTTAAAGCATTTTTGAGATTGACAACTTTGCTCTGTTAATGATGGGAAGATTAAAAATGAATCATTAAAAAGTGGAGGGGAAGGAAAGGACCGAAGTTGATAGATGAGGTAAAGGGTGGGGCAAGTTAACAGGACGCGAAAAAATGGCGTTTAGTGGGGAATATTACGGCACATGAACATTGATTTTGTTAGTTGTTTAGTTTGTGTCGTAATATCTAATGTCGTAATATATGCAATACCTGAAACGGTTGTACACTATGGCCGTATTTTAAATTGTTACCATGGAAATTGATTTAATTGTTACCATGGAAATCCAATTAGTTTTAATTAGTTGCCATGGAAATATTAGTCTTTCATTGTTTTGTCTAATTTAGGCCCAGTGATGTAAATTTTAGATAGAATGGAAGAGGTTTTCAACTTTATTAACTCAGCACAGGCTAATAGCATAGAAAACTGGTTGATTTTTAGTTTTCTTTCTTTTCTGCAGGGCGATTTTTGACGAGTTCTCACACACGTCGTAGAGTAGAACTACTTCTATTACCTCACCTCTCTGCAGTGTTGTGGTGTTCAAATACCTTTTAGTCGTGAACAATATCCGATATATGTAATCGTTGGAACCTGTGGTTGTTAATTTTTAATTTGAGTCCCTCAAACCCAACCAAATTACATTTTGCGAAGTCATCAATGTGGAACGATATCTCTCTTAGCCCATCCAGATCCGCCTTTGCATTTACTAAATACTTAAGTCGATGTATCGAACGATTAAATGCCGAGAGAATTCAATGAAATGCCTTTAGGAGTCGCTTTATACTGAGAATTAAAATCTCTCGTATCGGACAAAATATGATTCTGCAGTTGGGAGATAGTTACAGTTGTCATTTATCTTATAGAATCGTAAGATCGGAATCAATTTGCACTAATACCCGTAAATCATCCGAACTTAGCGATAAAAACTGGCTTTTCGGTCCGTCGACACCATTTCTTGTATTTATCGTCATTGATTCGAGTCTTACACCTGAGGATTATTTTAATTACTCTCCTACGCAGTATTGCGACTGGATTTCGGAGTTACAGCCTTAATCGGATTTAAAAGCCGACGAGATTCTATCGCATTTGTATTTTTAATAGAGAATAGAAGAAATTGTATTCTTGGTTTGCTTTTGTCTCTCAAAGAGGTGTGAGTGATGCTGAATTACGGCATTTATTTAATCCACCCCTTATTGAAAAGTAGATTTAGATTTGTAACCTGCAAGCCGCCAGTGGCGTATGGCAGGGGGTGTATTAACACCTTACCTAATCTGCCCTATTAGATTCTCTGATGCTATTCGGAAAGAACGACCAGAAGTAAGTATCAAATGAAACTTTGAAAAGTTTAAGGATCTTTAGATTTAGATTTGCACCCCGCGAACCTCCAGTGGAGTATGGCAGGGGGCTTACTTACCTAATCTAACCTATAAGCTTCTTTGATGCTATGCGGAAAGAACGACCCAAAGTAAATATCTTTTTAGTGATCACTTAAAAAGCTTTTTCGATGCCTCTCAGAGATCTCGCTCGTTTTTTACCTGAGTTGCAATGTCTTACGTCGCCGAAAAATTCGCAACCGATGAATTTTTCGAAAAGCTTTCGTCGGTAATCAGATCTTCTCTCGCGGAGCTAGTTCCTCGTGATAGAATCATTGTGCTACATTTACTTTTCCACAGTAGCATTCTGGCTCATTGAGCTAGAGTAAAGTAACTCACTCCTCGTCTTAGTAAGCCTCATTCCACCTCTAGAGCTAAGGTCGCTAATAATGAAGGAATCGACGTTCAAACAAGTCTTCCTGTTGGCGTCTTCACAGACTATGGATGAGATTTATTCACTCTTATCATGTTTTTGTGTCGTTAGCCGTTTCTTGAAGTTACAAATATGATAATGCCTTCGAAATTTATCACGTTCCATGGACGAGAATATGTGAAATACAACCTCATAGCTTTTATTTTTCTATCAATTTAAAGTTTTATCTATAAATTCACCCTGGGGTGATCGGTTCATGCTAGGTGTCCATTCAACATATTCATAATGTAATTCATGGATTCCGCCGCGACTTTAGTGGAATTCCATTACGACGCAATGGAAACCGGTTGTGTACTTTATCATTATTGTGGAAATGGACGCAAATTCGAAAAATTCGCTTGTGCCCTCCTGTTTTGCATACTTCGCGACGAGAAAGCAAACACTAGGTGGCGTTGCTTGGGAACGTGGTTAGGGAAATAAGTCCCGCAGATTTATTGACGCAAGAATTAAGCGATTAACAAGTTTGGCGCGAGTGCTGCTATTAAAACATATCTCCGGAAGGTGTGCAAATATCGAAACATCGATTTTTCGTTGCGAAAACAGCGGTGACGGCACAATTAACAGGAAAGCGGACAGCAGTGGAAGGCACAGCTTCTGCGAACACTGCATTATCCCCCTCGACGATCTCCGCCCGAACAAAGCCCCTCCGCCTCCCCCTCTGGGGCCTTTGGAAGAACCCCTTGACGAAGACCCTTGCGCGCCCCCAATATCTGCTCTCCCTTGGGTCTCTCCAGGCAAAGAGGGTTAACCCCACCTCAACCTGCCCGCTCTCGGGACGCCCCAAGCACTCCTTTAACACTCCCCCACCGGATCCGGCGTTACCAACCCAATGGAGGCGTGTTTCGCAGATGCGTGCCCCGGGAGGTGGCGGCTACTGCGGCGGATCGCCCGCGGAGGCCGTCTTTGAGGCGGTGTTCTGCACCACCCGAGACGGAGTGCTATCCAATGCGTGGGATTGGCGTTCGCCGAAGTGCATCTGGTTAGGGGGAGGAATTGCGTGCGTGCTTACGGTCCGTGATCGATAAAGAGATGGAAAAATTCGACACAAGTGAAGGGGGATGTAGTTGTAGTGGGGTGTAGCTTTCAGATCCTCAGATTCCTCTTACAGTGAGTTTAGTCATTGTTTCATTCATTAGCACGATTAACATTGTTGCCTTTTATTATTTTAGTTGTAGTTGTAGTGAGTTGTAGTATTTAGATCCTCAAATTACTCATAGTGGGAGTTTATTTATCGTTTCTCTCATTAATTAAGAAGAGACTAATAAGTCTCAATATCGCCCTTAAATAAAGACATTTCATTATTATTATTGCTATGTTTTATTTATTTACTTCGTTCTCTCTACAGAGTGACGGTGTTATGGGAACAGAATGATGTCAAGTTCCATACAAATAAAAAGATTATTAGTCTTCATTTTAAAATATTCTAATTAAGTGACAAGTATCCAGGATTACTGATTTATGTATTAAATATGTCAATTTCAACTTTCAACTTTTCTAAACTGTCTGCCATTTTTTTTGGTACTACCCCTATTGTTGATATAATTGTGGGAACTACGTGTGTTTAAATTGTTTTTTAATGTGATAAAATAAATATATGGTTATTTTTTTGAATTTTAATTACTCGTATGGTTATATTTTTTAATTTCCATTGTTTTTTTATTTNTACTGGGAGTTTATTTCACTCATTAATTAATTTAATCAGCATCCTAAACATCGTTGCCTTATATTATTTTAATTATTCAAAATGCCAAGTAAAATAGTTTTTCAAAATTCGGCGTTTTAGTTCTTGTGAAAATATTTAGCGTCGTCCATTACGAATATATTGGTTTTTCTTGCTCGTGAATTATGAAAAAGGTTAATTGTAAGAGTGACCAAAGTTTACCTTGTAAATTCCTAATTATTATTAATAATATTATTACGAATGTCTTACTGCTTTTTTTATTTCAACACATTAATGGAATTACAATTACTTTTTGGGCTATAACTTAAAATTGAATTTCATTCCACATTTTAATGCTATTAAAGTCATTATGCTCTTCGTGGAGATGACATAGTTTCGAAGGTCATAATATCATGTGTCGAAAACGGGCCTATTTGACTTTTTAGCTCTTTACATACTTATTTTTCTCGCGAGATGTAGAAGTGCTGTTTTGATAATGCTTTTTAAAGCTTATTATTATGAATCCCGGTTAAGTTACCATTGATATAGTTTATCATTTTGAAGTATTGCGATAATACCGAGGAAAGTTTAAGCTTGATTGCCAATAGGACTAATTTGGAGCGTAAAACCTATAATAGCTGCAAATATTCCTTAAAAATCACCTAAAGCAACTCTAACAACTTCACTTTCTCTCAGACACTGTTATTTATATTTTAGGCTCAATCTTTGGCTACGGCTCTGTACTCTCACGTGAAACAATGGAATATCTCTCTCACTTACCTGAACAATTATTGCTCCCGTAATCGACTTCCTTATAATGGATCCCATTGTTGGGACAATGTAAGTGGTTTTCTTTCGGTCGGGAGAAGCATTTACCCAGTCCAGAATCGTAGTCACTCATCCGAGGGTGTTCGGGTTGTGATTTCATGTTAGGTTCCGTTTCGGTGCCCCTATACGTACCTCACTACTGAATCATTTATTCTCTGGACTTCTATTGCTCTTAGAAGACCCCGCCCCTACCATTTAGGCACGTGGCTAGGCATGGGCGTATTCCCACTCTAGTAAGCGAATTATTCTACCATAAACTATGGTTGGAGAGTGAGTGGGGGTAGCTGGTTTTATTGAAACTTCGATATAAATTCGTGTAAAATATTCAAAATATACTTTAACGTCATCAAAACAGTTTACGCTTCTGAGAAAACAAAAGAACGTTCTCGTAGAAGAATATACCAAATGGAAGTAATGCTTTGATGTACTCGAATACAGGAAATAGGATACGATGCTTAGCTCGTTTGAAGATTCACTATACCATGTAACGCTAGGGTGGCATCCTTTCCTGTCGCCCTGGGCGGTCTCTCCCCTCGTATTGTCACATCCAAACCACGTGCTGCTGAGACCCTTTTGAAAGATGTAATTGTAAATCCCGTCCTCTCCCCATATATTATTTTACTTCCTACAGCAAGGGAGATTTTTAAAAGTTTCCGGTCTATGCAGGCGTAATTTCAAACGAATAAAATGGAGCGTAATTATCAAGCGACATTGTTGATAGTACTTAATATCGCCTCAACAACGTAGGGCTCGCAACAATTAATTGCACATGTATCTGTCGGTTCAAACGTAGCGCTGGCAACAATTAGTTGCATGTGTAATGTTTAATTAGAAGTTCAACAGTCAATTTTGCAGCGCTCCAAGTACGTTGCTTTATAGCAAACTCGCATCGGGGCTCTTGTGTCTATCACTTTAAGAGATTGCTCAATGCTTGAAATCAGTGTCGAGTAATGTGTTTTCATCATTAATCTTTCATTTGATCATTCCCAGAGTACGCAATAAAAGCAAAATTAGTCGCAGTCGTTTTAATCGTTCATTTTACTTTCAAAACCATTACGAAACGCCTTTCTTCACGAGGTAATCTCAATGAACAGCTCGCCTTTTATCTTTTTCGTTGGCCGTGCTTTTGCCGAATATTTCTTCCGTTTTTTTGCCTCCAGCTATCTGATAATCTTTTCTCGTAGCTAAAGGTCCTTGTAATCGGTCAACGCGGGGTGTCATTCCGCCCGTATTCTTCTGAATGTGGGGAACACGCAATACGAAAGTGAAAATTATTGATCCGGAGTTGAGAGGGGAGTTAAAGAAAAGGAATTGCGGGAACAAGACAATGATCAATGGTTAGCTTTCTTTGGGTCATGCGGGAAAAGCTCTCCATATTGGCTCCACCTATAAACTATGAATCAGAGAACGCAGTTAGGTGTAGACGATTGATAAGTGGTGTTATTCTGTGTACTTGACGACCCTCTAAGTCAGGTGCTTCCCATAGATGGCCCTTTTCAAATTACAATAAAAGTAATCATGAAATGCGTAATCTTTATATATTTTTAAAAGCGACGACGAGCGCCTTTTTGTACACCACATGGTATATATCATCCGCATTAGTGTACATTTCTACTCACGTATATCATAAAAATAATAACTCAGATGATTCTTTACCTTTTGGCTATACCTTGCATTGTTCAGTTAACAATGAGAATAATTGGAATGTAATCCGCTAGAAGGCGCGATGAGTCCAAAATGTTTGCATGCTGCTTACCTTTGCATTGTTGGTTTATTCCGATTAATACATTCCTTATTATCTTCAAATTCGAAATAGTATCTTACTTTATAGTGTTTAGCGTTTTAGTTTACCCTGTACTTTAGCCTAACTTAGTACCTTTTAAACCAGAAGTAAGTATTGGCATGAATGTAAGTGAATTTTGGGACCCAGATAGTGCATAAATATAGTAAAAGTACTGATGTGTGCAATAGGGGATGGTTTCACGTTTCCCTAACTTAGATATTACCTTAGTTTCCTTAATCGTTCTCCGCAATAGTTATCTCATTAAGATTTCTCCCTTGCTATTTGATGCTAATGATTGAATTTCGTAAATTATTGTTTTTGATTGATCTGCCTTCCCTAATGAAATTCCATTTCCATTAATTAAAAACAGAAGTAAAACGTAACAATCAGCGTGACCTCCTAATTGAGAAATTCCTGCGGAAAGTCACGTAATAACCAGATACGTTGTATGGTCCATGTCTTGTTGTTCAGTTTACAGTTAAGTGGTAGGAAATGGATTCCAAAGCAATTCCATTAACTTACAGTTTTCATTATGAAAGGAATGAAGACTTAGCCTAGAATCAATTCCAAAGAGCACCCTTCCCATAAATGTTAGCGCAAGATCCTGTGACATAAATGCTACTCACCTCTTATGACATATGCTTCTGTTGGCATCAACGCTTTTTGCTAAAGCAGTAAAACTTGAAAATCGACATCATCTAGGCTAGCAACGGCGTTCAGTTCGCCTTGTACTTCCGTAATGCTATTTCCTAGCCTTGATGAATCTTCTTTTATTTCTCCCGTTTTTCATGGTCCATTACGGTTGCAGGGTTTATGTATTTACCGCTAGTATTCATTTTTCCGGGATACTGTTCTAACGAAGGTTAGTGAAACTTCTTTTGGGATTATTCCAGGCTCACGCAGTAGGGCTGGTCTCAAACGCTTACAGACTTCATCCGCTGAGACGATCTTCAGTACCACAATTAAATTAGTACTTATAGCTGTTGTAATGCAGTTTTATAAAATGAAACAATTGTAGAAGGCTACCAAGAAATAAAAAAAAACAAATACAACCGAGCGATTTTGTTGTGCAACATTGTTACATGTATCCAACAATGAAAAGTTTTGTGCACGACAATGAGACTTCACCATGGCTTTATGCAATCAACAATGAGCGTCTTCCCGGAACTTTTGGAATGCTCCTCGTAAAAATTGTTATATTTTACCGTACGAAAATAGAATTCGTGATGTAGCAACGTGCGCAATACTTTTATTTCTCCAGTAATGCAGTAGCTTCAACGTTAAGGTGGACGGTATGGGTTGTGATTTGATTTTCTGTATAATTCCACTTAATAACAACGATGAAGGTGGTTATTCAAGCAGATTCCCAACTATCCGGCTTTCGCAAGACGGTTGGAACGTCGTCCTCAACGCCGGTAAATCCGAAAATGGCTAAAAATCACGATTCAAGAGTAATAATTTGTATCGAAACGATAAATTTCGTCAGAATCTGACGCCGTTCCGATGCTCGAATGCCTTCTTCTATTCTGGCCTCATTATATCGAAAAAATGCTCCGGGTCGTGATCTTCCAAAGCGTTCCATATCCAGCGCGAGCGTAAAGCGGTTTCTTTCGAAATCGCGCCGTAGTTCGGCATTTGTTCTCATTTTCGGCGTCCGCCCCAAGGCCCCTCGTGAAATTATTAAATCCAATTGCGACCCAATGGAGAGAGCAACGCCCAATTTCCTAGACAATGGCCTCCATGGAGACGTGCACTCCCAAACAACTTCCAAAGAGACGTATAAAAATCAACCGAGTAAATGCTTTTCTCGTCGAATAAATTGCTGTTAATGGAAGCGAACGGTGGAACCTATCGGCAGTGCAAATGCATGGCTCATTTCGAGCGATGGTATTACTGAGACTCTCCATCGCGTCCCGAGGGAAATGGCAGGTTTCTGGGAGTCCAAGTTTAAAATCGTTTTATGCACTATTTAATTGCTTTCTCTCCCATCTCGTTTTCCTCCTCTCTGTATTTTTATGAGATGTTAATCTTGGGATGCATGGCTGCTACCGCGTACTCGTTTTCCCGCTATTTTTGAATGATGCAGAGTCCGTGGAGACCTTGGCATTCGCGGATCCTTCCACCACTCTTTCTATGCGTGGTCCTCGAAAATTTCTCCAAAAATGTATGTATTCGTCGACAGATAGGCGAAACCATGATTGATAGCCGTAAGGGATGAATTGTTGAGGACGATTTAATTGTTGCGCTTATGCTATTGTTGTGACGTGTTATTAATATTGCGAAAACTCCAAAAGCCATCAACAATGCCTCCAAAACACGACCATAGTTGATGTATCTTTATTTTTTTCAATATTAATTAACCTTACCGTCAGTGGTTTATATTATTTTGACATGTTATTGCTGAGATGTATCGCCGTTTTGCAAATGTAGACACCATGTTAATGTGTAGTAACGTTGTTTTACGATGGTTACGAATTTTTTGTTTCATTTGAATTTAAAAAATTCTTTCTCGAGTTAAAATCAATTCCTTGAGTTTCAACTTTTTCGTAATGCAAAAAATTATTGTCTGCAAAGAGAAATTCCGCCAGTATTTTGGACTCCACTGTGTGTTATAAATATAGAAGATAAGTATAGTTGATAGAAAATTGGCTGAAACTCGTCTAACAGTCAGAATCTTTAAAGATTGTATCTCGTCCGTTAGTTCATACCAACTATTTCTTTACCTAAGATCCATACTTCAAGTTTTTATCGTTATATAGGCCATTAAATCGCGATGTATTATTTAAAAAATAGTTAATATTTGATTCTTAATATTTTTTCAAATTCCGCTACAGTATATTATATAACTTACCACCGTATAGTTGAAACTATACCTGCTGTTCCAAATGAAAAGCCAATATGTCCATATTTTCAATCATATTTCGTCATAATATAAGTATACGTTTAACGTAGGCTATCTTATCTCAGTAAGTCCAAGTTAAATACTGTATAAAATTAATCTGATTACACAGATACTCTTTCTACGTTAAGATGCTCGGAGGCTGAATTTGTATCTCCGCGTCTCAGCTTCTATGCACAGGGGTCTCGGTTCCTCCCACACCCAGCCCAAGGCAATCCCGTATAATTTTCACCATCGTCTCTCCGTTTCAGAGTCTATTGCCCCCTACGAATTTCCTTCAGGAATTCCAAAGTCTGTCGGAAACACCTCCGCGAAATTCAAAGCGGCCCACGGGAAATATTAACGCGTCCAAAGTGGAATTTTTTCGTTCCGCAGACAGTGTATCGCTTGACTCGAAAAACCACGGCGACTGCAAATATCATTCTGCATTTGCATAACCCAATGGAGCGTGAATGCGAATCACCCCGAGACGTAAGACTCTGCAGAAGGTTTTTGCTTCTAATTTTCACCGAGGTACCAGTTTAACGGAAAGGGTTTTTCCAGTTGTATGTATTCTCTCAATTTTGCCCTTGAAAATGCGTGTTCGTTCGCGTTTCTATAGGTGCACTAGAGGGAAAACTCTGTCGAAATTAATCAGCTTAAGTGTTCAAAAATAAAGCCCCTGAATGCACGCGTATCCCGGATGTTGCAATTAGTACTGATCAAATTCGAGAGAACGTCACGTTCGCATTTTTGGACGAGTACGTTTTCCTCGTAACGTCTGCGAATCGAACCCTGTCTATTTTTTTGCAAGTGGTTTTTGCGTATAATATATTCGCAGGCCTTTTTATTTATTTTTTTGTTGCACCAGTGCGAATGGGGCTATCCCAGCTGCCCACTCAGTACGAAAGCTATGTAGAGTAGCTGAGAAAAAGTAATATTCATGCTGTCCAGAGACATAATTAAGATCCTTATACTATCTACATGGAATTGATTCCTCGCCGACCTCCGTGACGGAATGGTTAGATCACTAGCTTTCTTGCAATGAGGTCCCAGGTTCGACTCCCGAATAACTAGCTTTTTCCGGACTAAGGCATTATTGAAATGGATATAATTGGGGGCTTCTGTTTCCGCCAAAGAAATAATGATGATAATAGTAATAATAATAATTTCTTCATGAGGATACATCATATTGTTGCGGTGTTTTGAGATGCCTTAGCATTGTTGCTGGAAATAATTAAATGCATTGTTGCTTCTATAATAAATTCGAATGATTCCTCTTAAGGATTTACGGCATTGTTGTGTCGTTTACAGTCGTGGGAAAATTGTTGCATTGTTGAAATTTAGAAACAAAGTATTGTTGACCGAATTCCAAAGCTTTTAATTCGATTGATCTTGTTGAACATATGATGCGCTTATAATGTTTTCATTTGTCTTTAATTATCTTTATATTTTAATGCCATAACTTTTTATTCGGCTGAATTATTGTATTCCTTCCATATCGAAATATTCATTTTTTCAGTGTTTGACATTCGAAAATATCTCATTTAATCATTTCACAAGCAAATCAGGCATAGGAGAGTGTCTTATTGAACTATCTAGTCGTATGGTTTCCTCTGCGAAAAACTTCTGTAGCGTTACTTGGTTTTAATCATGTTCAAAAATTTTACCGATTTCTGGAATTGATTTTACGAGTTCAGGTATTTTACGAGCCTGTAACTGATAAGATTGGTTTTCAGCTGGTTTGGGAAAGAACGTGAAATTACTACAGTTCGAACTTGATCGTGAGCAAAAGTTTGTAATGTCGATTTCATTGCATTTTGACAATTAAAATGCTATCTTCAGTCTTCTTAGGAAAGATATCAATCGAAAGACACGCTATTTTTTTCTTTACCTTCCATTTTCAAACCGACTTCAGGTCACCGATTTTTTTGTCTGAAAATAATGTAAATATAATTTTTAGCGTGCTTTGGAAGCAATTTCCAGGCGCCTTAATTTGAACATAATATATTCCCATAGGAAACTGTAATGTGATTATATTCTCCCCCAAAGTCAAAGAAAACATCTCCGTAATCGCCTTTTGATGAGAAGCAATTCTTACGCCTAATGACGCCAGACAAAAGAGTTCCTCACGACTTCTCAAGCTCGGATAATCTTAAACGATTTACCTCACTTCGAGCTATATAAACACACTTTGTCATTTCGCGCGTGACGTATGGCTAAAGAGGCTTTATTTGCCAAAGGTATAGTGTTTTCGGGAACATCTCTCAGTTATTGCGAATTGAGGTGATTAATTTAAAAATGAAGGCCTCTTTGAAGAAGAATGAGTGCAGTATTCAGATGTATTAGTCTTTGGATCGTGACTTCAAGGCAGGAATTCTCTAGATGTTCAACTCGAAGAGGGAGGTATTTACTATTCTATTTAATTTAGGTCCTAGTCCGTTTAAGTTACTAGGTTTTGCAATATTTTAGAGTTTCGACAAATTTAAGACTGTAGTAGTATTTTATTGACATAAAAACGTTTACAGTTGATTTCAGACATAACTCTGAAAGTAAACAGATGTCTCGTCAAAGAATATTTTTACATTATGAATATCACACATATTAATTTGGTCTATACAAGTACAAAACATACGCACCAACATCTCATCATTATTTCTACCCAACATAAAATATTACAAGAATAATCTATATTATTTAATTGATCATTAAGCTCATTCTAGCGATATTCTATTGTATCTCAAATTATTATAATTATCTTAGCTAAATATGCAAATTTTTCACGTGTATTTTCCTTAGTCGTGCTTACTCGTAAACGAATTTTATATACAAGCTACTTAATTAAAAATGTCTCCCTGCATATTCTGAAGTAATTTATCAGGATATGCTTTTAGGAATAATATATTTTTATATTAACGAATATCATTTGCTGAGGTAAATTGGAAGTTTCGAATGTAGCAAATTATTTGCAAATAAATTTATGTTTGTTTAATTTGATAATTTAAGCTACCCAATCAATATACAATCCCTTTGCAAGTATAGAAATCAATCAACTTATTCTTATGAAGATCGTGGTTGACTCTGTAATATTTTATAGTCAACTCTTTAGCAATATTCCTCTAATCATTTTCTGTTGTCAGGAATTGGACGTTAGTTACAATAGTCTAACATTTAATGAAACGTGTAGATTTCCTATGAAATATCCTTCTGATTGACGATGATAGTAATTCATATAAGTTGTATATAAAACGAAAAGGGAAATTTGTATCACTAAGGAGTTGTTAATATTAGGATTTCTCAATGGTCTCTGTAATCGTATTTCATTTTTATGTTACGATAGGAAACGTTTGAATATTTTAGAAAAAGCCAAGATTATTGATTCGTTTAACACCCGCTGCCATACGCCATTTCCGACTTCCAGAGTATTACATTCAGCGGCGTTGCTGTGCGGCATCATAATGCCATCCTTTGTTGAGAATCGCTCAATGGCGTGAGCGTGGATGCTGGGGCTGGACCACTTCGCAAATGCGTCTTCGCGGAGATGAAAAAACGCCATGAATTGATGGTGGAAGATGGGAGTGAGTTGGGTCATAAAAGTGAAAACTTTCCCTTCCGGGCGATATGAGTTACGGCGAGTGCACGGGAGGACGCATGTCATCCTCTGTCTGCAGAAGAAGCCCTCGGAGGATTGCCCATTTGCTCGACGGAAGAATGAATGCAAGGAAATAAAACGGTGGCGCTGTAACCGGCTCCAGAGGCTCTTCTATTTTTATTCTGCTTTGGATCGTGTACTGGTAGCTGATGTGCGATTTGAATGCACTCTTGTGGCGATCGCAGGAGTTTCTGCTTCCTTTGCTTGCAAGAGAAGCTATGCGAAGAGCGTCATAGAGGACAATATTGCATTATCTCAGTGAAATAACCTTTGGTTGATCGTTTACATAAGCATGTTATTAATGGAAAAGTAGACAATGTTGATGACTTTGTCAGTGTTCTTTTCTGTTATGATTATGCAGTTCAGTATTAGTGAAATAACGACTCAGTCTTCCGGTTTCTTGTAGTTTCTTGTAGGTTTGGAATGTTTGTTGTAGTTTCATTGCTTGGATTGCAGGTAGACACAATCTTTTCGATCGTGGTTTTGGGTAGCTTTCAGTTGACACTTGCTGGGACTTGTCTTTGTTTGACTCAATCTAAATCTAAACTCAAACAAGAACGCAAAACTTATACTACTATTCCACAGTATAATTATCCAAACCAAAGGGTTAACCTAACTTGATAGTTACCCTCACTTAAGGGTTACTTAAACCACGTTTGCATCAATTAATGTCAAACTTGTTGACGGTGTCTCCTCGAAATCTGTCGTGTATTTCTTTGTTTAATTAAATTACGTTACACCTTTTGAGTTTTACTTTGTGTTTAAAGGTGAATACAGTTTTAAATACAATGTAGGCTATTTGCAATCGGCGAAAACGTCACGCGATATACTTTTTATAGCGTCTTAGTAACAACTAAGTACTTACTAAGCACTTCCTAAGCTACTTACAGACATTGGACCTACGGAATCACTGTTCAAATTGCATCAAGGAGTCCCACTGCCATACGCCGATCAGCTACTTGCTGATCACCAATGAAGGTGATAGTTAAAGAGTAAATCGAAATCCTTCGATGCAAAAATCGATATCGCAACCCCCCTTTCAGTCAGATTCGACGTAACACGACCAGAATATCTCACACATTTCCATCATCTTTATTTTGGTAGCCCTTTCAACCCAGCGCTTGTCGTAAATATGCTTTCACGTTCTCAAAACCTCTCCTCAATTCTCGCTGTCATCGGTGATATATTTGGCGCCTTTTTCTTCTCATGTTCCCGCCACTGTCCGTGTCCGAAAACTGTCACCAAACACGTCAACTTCATCAACCGGTCCTCCCGATGGGTATCTGCCCTCCGCGATTGCTTCCATTCACAATTTCTGTCAATAAAACTCCGTGTACCGCTCTCAATCAAGTACCGTTTCAACCAGTCCTTGTCGGAATTTTCTAAACCGAGCTATCATCGCCTCGACATTTAAATTCAATTTGATCGGGTGCATTGCAGATGGCAGGTCCATTTATTATTGAAAAATGATTCCTCCATTAATAATCGAGCCGTCAGCTTAACTTGCTCTCGAGTTTATTAGTGAGGTGTTTAGATTCAGTCCATGGAGCTTGTGGTGTTATCCTGCGGATTCTTTACTTCGTTGATCAACTGGGGGATAATCTCATTCTCAAAGGAGCATTTATAATGGATTCATCCAGTACGTATAAATACCCTTAAAAATACAAATCATAATGCTCGGGACTGATACAATAATAATAATAGCAACGACAACAGCAGTAATAATAAGAATAGTGGTAACAATGAAAGTAACAACAGCAGTAATAATAACAATAGTAGTAACAATGAAAATAACAACAGCAGTAATAATAACAATAGTAGTAACAATGAAAATAACAACAGCAGTAATAATAATAGAACATCTCTAATAAAGGGCGAGAGTCTTAGTATAATGCAGTAAATATCGTATCTAGGCAAAAAGATGTAGAAAAGAAACTTAGTAGTTTCCGCAAGAATTACAAAACAATAAAATATTTTTTCTTTCTCTTTGGCGTTCAGTCAAGTAAGCTAGAACACATCGATTATATTTTTTGTATCTAGGCAACATTATAAGGAAGCCATGGTGATTTCTTTTAAAGACTTTTATTATGACCTGAGGAAGACTTATCCCTGAATAAAAATGTCTTTTGAGCATCTTTACTTGAAAGTCAAGGAATTCATTGAATCAAGCTTTTGAAGTCTTTACCTGAAAAGGAATTTCCGTAAACTCGATGTTTATTTGTATACGTCTACAGATCATTAAAACCCCTCTTCTTTGGACATTTTGAAGTGGAGTATACGCTACTTAAACTAGTAAAAAATATCTGAATTGGCGTTAGTTCAAAATTCTCCTAATCACTTCGGGCAGTAGTTTATAGCATAAAATTTTCGTACCAAGTCTTTTATATAAACCTTTATCGATAAATATCTTAAAATTCGCAGAAAATTCACATCCTTTTTCGAGAAAATCGCCATTTTTATTAGTTTCCGATGTAATGGTATCGATATTTCTCTAGTCCTAGAACGTCGAGGGAATTCATTTATTCTCCAAAATGTTACGGTAGACACGAAGTTGCAGCGGGAAACATATTCAAACCATCTTTGTCGAGGTCTCGTCGATTTTTCGCAAAATTCAAAGTTGCCAAATTGGCTCCCATGGAAGCGCACTAGAATGTCCAAAAAAAAAGAAACACGTGGCCGAATTCGATGGGATTGCCCGAGCGAGAGAAACACATGGAGTGGTTGAGAATGTGTCATATTCTTTTGTCGCAATGTACTGCAGAGGCGGCCGATCTGCGAAAGTCATGTTTCCCGATGACAGGAAAAAGGTCCCTCCAGCATTTATCTTCTCAACACAGTCGGCTCTGTTACCTTGACAACGGCGCCATTAAACAATCATCATTTTCCCGATCACGTTAGGAGATTTGCCTCTAATTCTTTTTTTCCCCGGAGAGAGTACCCAACAGATTGAAAACGATGTCAATATTTGCCCCATCTCTCCCTTCGCCGTGTTTTGTTTCTGCGGAATTCGCCGTATAATTGGCGAGAGAGATGGCGCTCCCGGTGTCGCGCTCCAAGATTAAATCAACCGAGGGAAAGTCGAACGGATAAAAGTGCATGGCGATGAATCGCCCCAAGAATTCGGTGGATAACGTGGCATTTTTCGGAGTGGACCGGAAATTGAAAGGAGGGAGGGAAGGGTGCTGCCCCCCTGCGACCATTAGCGAAACTCAATAACATCTCCCCCGAAGTTTTCGTCGGTTTTCGGAGTATATCGAGGGAAGAAGATGATTCACAGAACCCCAGGGTATGAGGTACACCCATATGTTGATTTTGCTAGAAATTTCAACTTTAAATTTTTCGATTGAAGAATTGTAGTTATTTAAGACCTTGAAATTAACTTTAATTCACAAAACAATCATGCCGTAACCAGGATTCGACCTGGGACCTCGTTATTGCTAGGCTGGCACCTAACCCATATGCCCCTACTCTAATTCCTAGGCTATAGGTCGCCAACCAGTGATCCGCGACCTCTGGTGGCCCTTAGAATCCTTTGGTAATCCGTGAAGAGTTTTGGTAATTACCTGCAAGTTTTTGATTTGTATACCCTTTCATTAATTTGAAATTTAATCCTCTTCGGTCACCAACACAATTAAGACGAGCGACAACGATCGTATTACAACAATGGAAGCATAATTTATATACGTGTGTGGTCGTACGTTTAGGAAAACTCTCTTAGTAATCCACAAGGTTGAAAATTGCGAGTTTAGTGGTGAGTGAGTTCCGAAAGGTTGCTGACCGGTCCTCTAAGCAATTATAAGCTCACAGGCATATACCGGATTGCAATTTGTAATGCAAATTGTGATGTATCGTAAAATTGTAATGAATTCTTACCCAAAACTAGTTACAACGAGGATATCTCATTTTTATTCAGGTAATTAAGCAAATTTAAAGTTGTCAAATTCCCCCCTCCTGAATGGAAGATTTGAATTATTTTATATTGAGGGAAATTGCTCTGTATACTTCTCAGGTGCCCTCAGTTTTTTATTAAGAAAATGCCCCTTTTGCTCATGTGGAAATGAGTATTCCTCGTGCAAGATATAGCTCATGAAAGTTGCATCCGGAAACTCGTAAAGGGAAAGCGTAAAACGGTGCGTTTCGGAAAAAATCAATGAACTAGCCTTGCGGAGTCCCTGAAGGTGTAAGTTGAGAAGTGTTAAGAGAAAAAAGATCAAAATTTTCTCCAAAGTTGTTCCATGAATTAAGCGTGAAAGGACCGATGTCATCTACATAAATTCGGATTACCTTCTCCGATGATATAGTGGAGATTTACCCACATTGTGACCTCAGTTATGTAGTATTTTAGAAAGTAATTAAAGCTTTTTAAATTAAAGTTAATTGACGTTTTTTACGTATTTACTTACAAATTCCGTTGCTTATTTAATACTTGTTTATCTTTCTATTAACTTTAAAATTTCTGTTGAGATGTTTAGCAAATATAAAACAGGAAATTACAAAAATTGTTGCTGTATGATAAAACGCTACATGTAATGTAATGTTTTGTCGTTGATAATGTAATGATTTGACGAATTTCAATTAATAAAAACCATGGGCACATATCATATGCAATTTCCGTCACATGACAAAAGGTAGTTTGTAAAGATTCATTGTAAGTTAAGTATGTACAAATACATCCGCATACGTAGGTGTGTGTCTAATTTTAGATAATTATTGATAAAATTATTTTGAAAAAATAAAACAATTAATAAAACTTTCTTTATCACATCTCCCTGAATGTCAGGCAAATTTTTACAATTTGCAACCAAAGATTTATCGGCACAATTTAATTTTAAAAAATAGCACATTTAACTAACTTTCGGCTATACCTTTCCTCTTTCTCTGGTAAAGTTTATTTCACTCACCAGTTAGTGTTACATTTGCACATTTTGTTCGATAAATGCCAAGTTGAAGCTAGAAGAGTTCTAGTTCTTAATGCATCTCTGCTGAAGACGTTACTCGTGTCTCGATATCCTATCGGAAGGGGTGTAATTTGAAATAACCTTTCTCTTCTTTGGCCCTTTGCAGTCTCTCGCAGCTCTTGGCCCGATCAATACGCTCCCCCGCCATCCCGTGGGGACCTATCCTTCCTTAAAAAAACCTTCTCGCGAGCCCCCTCACCTTGCATCCTTTGCTCCTTTCCTCAAATATTCACGTCCGGGTCGGAGCTCCATCCGTGACCTCACATACGCCCAATTCCGTGCTTGTTTCCATAGAGAGAGAGAGAGGCAATCGCATTACGTACGATTCGTTGGATAGGACAAACAATGCCTTGCGTCGGGAGCGTCTCAATTGCGTCCAATTCAATCATGTCCTTCCAAGTGAAGGTGCACTCCAATGCACGTCGTCGCCGTACTCTATCTACTTTTACTCCTGTGTTCTCAGATGAGCTAGGCGTTGCCTTTTGTAAGGCGATTTGTTTATCTAACGCGCGGAAAATTAGTTTATTGTGTAATGCAGAAAGACTGTTTTTACTGGGTTAATTACATTGTTGTAACTTGTGATACGAAAAAAATAATGTAGAATTACCGCAACAATGAGTTGTTGATGAGCTGTGTTTGAGGTGGAACTTCATTGTCGCTAATTGTTGCTCTAAAAATCGCGGTAATGACCTTAAAAATGGTAGAAACTTTCTCCTTAAAGTTACGTATCAACAAAGTTCCATATATTGTCGGAGACTATCAACAATGCCAGAAGTGTAGTAGAAGCAATGTTGCATTGTTAATCACTTTATTTCAAAACTTAGGAAAATAACATTTCAGGAAGTTATCCTGAATTTCTGGGCAATCCCTAACATTGAATTTTTTTAAATTAGAGGAAAACTTACAATATTCAGTTATTAGCGATTGGAACATAATATAACAATCATTCGTTCGGGAAAAGTAGTTCTAAATAAATCCGTAACTAAAACGTCTATGTTGCCAAAGATATACCTCAACCTTACCTTAATTAAAAACGCACTTAGGCCCCTTGTTGATAAAGTTATCAATAATACCTGTCAACAATGGACAATATAAGAAAGTGAAATTCAGTTTATTTTATCGATTAACGAGACTAATAGAATCGAAATAAAAAGTGATGATATATCTGTCTCGGATAGCTGAAATAATTACTTCGATCGTTGCATTTATAATTAGGATGGATACTATTACAATTGTTACAATTACAGTTACAATAAGCGGTGGAACTTATTGTCGAAACATTTCTTTCGAACGCGATTAGACCGAGGAATTTTGGCGAAAAAATTCTCCGTCGACGGTTAACTTTCTCAAAAATCCCGATTCTTTGAGGCCTTTTTTCGCTACCCTTCACCGAAATGCTACATTTTGTATAATACGAATTTCGACAACAATCGCTTTCGATCAGTTAGCAAAGGAAGACCACCTACCTGGAGGGCGGATGGAGGCTCCTTTTGGGCTGACTTTAACAAAGGCCTCGTCTCCGAAAAATTCGGAACGAAAAGCCGGCGTTTTGATGAAATAATTGTTTACTTCCGGCCAGGAAAAACCCGGGCCGTTTAAAGTTTAAATGGTGCGTATTATGGTTCCTTTTAAGAGAGTAGTTGTGCGATCAGAGAGGTTGAGATGGGCGTTTTTTATTGGATGGAGCTTTTATTCTTACGACCCCAAATCTAATCCCGTATTATAGCCTCTTTATGTGTTCAGTTTCATCATCGTCTATTTCCCTTTTAAGAGCTTTTCTATCTCTTTCAATCCTCTCTTCTTTAACTTTTCTCATATCCGCTCGCTTATTTCATTTACTTGCTTAAGATGTTAAATCGATGAAAAACAGTTCAAAGTTGTTGCTGCTCTTTTACTTAATTTTCTCCTAGACCACGACGTTCTATTTTGTGCTTTACCGAGAATTTTTATTCCAATTAATTCTCTTCCTTAGTTTCCCCGTTTGAAAATTAAAATTTCCATTTAGTTATCAAACTAGGCATAGAGGTGTCAGGTAACTTCACACATTAAGGTGTGCGCCTAGGAATATTCCCAAGGAATGATAGTACACATAGTCTCCGAAATGGCAATCCTTATCATTCTGGCGTGTTGGCTCAATTGGCTAGAGCAGTCGCCCACCAAGTTGAAAATCCGAGTTCGAGTCCCTGTCATGTCAAACATTTTTAGTTCCGGGAATTAACATTCTCCTTGGGAATTGTCAAAATAATTTTAGGTTTTTCGATTCGACTTGTAAACTAAAAGAAGTTTTTAATCACACGACAAGAACAGTTACTTTCCAAGCAAATCTAAACAATGAACAGCCCAACCAGACTCCAACCTGTCCATCTGAACAATCATTACACTAACGTTACGTATCCTTATAAAATGAGGTACTAATATTATTATCAACCAAAGTGAACAATGTATTGTAAAATTAACAATTGGGAGCAATCAGACAAACTCATATCTTATCCATCGTTTCATTGAAGCTGTTTAATCTTATTCTTGTTGTGTAGTATTATTTATTTATATACAAATTGGCGACGCTAAAAAGGGCAATTTACTTATCATATACAAAAATAAAATTAANTTAATTTAATTATAATAATAAGTTATTTATTATGTTCGATAGATTAGACAATCACACAATAGTCAGTCAAACAATATGCAACACAATGAGTCATTCAATACAATAATTAATAATTCTGAAAAGTATTGCACTCCGTTATATCACAAGTTAATTTAATTGCAGTGATAAGTTGTATACAATATACAGTAGATTGGAAAACTACACAATAATTAATCGAACAATATGCGACACAATGAATCAAACAATACCATAATTTGTAATTCTAAAAAATGTTACTCTGCATTATCATATCACTATATCATTAAATTAACGTTAAGATTTTCAGGGAAAATTATAATGTTTGTTATAATGATATATAATCATCAGGATTAGTCGCATATTGTAGAGGAAAATATTATTGATAATAATAATATTAAAACGAATTTATTCGTTGAGACCGTCAAGTCTATTGTTTCTTCTAACCTTTCCTCACATGAAATTTTAGAGAAATCGCTTCATAAAAGTGCACGGAAGAAAACTGCTTTGTGGGTTTAAAAACTTAGGATAGATACACCAAAAAATAAGGATATAACAACTAGTTGAGCATAGGGTGAACACTATACGTTCTCGTAAACGGCAAAACATATATAAAATAGCATATATGTTGATTCAACGTCATAAAACCGCAAACCCATGCTCAAAGAGTAGGCTGGTTTAGTTTTACATTTTCAGCAAGAAAACCCTGAAAATATTTACCTTTCGCATTGTGGCGTAGGATTCTTAGTATTCTGCACATATTCGCATGCCTTCTAAGCCCGCAAAGAGAAAGCTCCAGAGGTCCTGCGCTACATCTGGCTGAGCCGTAGATGATTTAAACGCTTCCCCAATATTTATAATCCTCCCCAAGGGCCGTATTTATATAACACGAACCGCAGTAAATTTACTTAGCAGAACTCACTCAAAACGGCAGAGATACTGAAAAGCATTCCACTTGTACTGTTTGTTTTCCATCTTCAGGTAAGCTCGAGGGTTGTATGTTTGGCTTTCTCTGTTCGAGCCGGCCTCTATTCGCACTTTTTCAGGATTTTCCGGAATAAACACATCCGAGAGGATGGGAAACCTCCACAAAGCGAGGTTTTCCCGAAGAGGATCCTCTCAAAATAAGTGAAGATCGCTTACGCGACGCGGCACAAAAAGACACTTCCGTGGTAACAGAACTTAAAGCAAGTTAATGCACGTCCATTTTTTTGCAAGGAAATGTCTGTGAGGAGGCTAAAATGCTGATGTGTTCCTCGTTGAAAATAGACGCCTGTTTCGTGGGTTCTATTATAGTACACTACCCGGTTGGTCCTATGCTAAATCGTATGGTATAAAGTTTCCTTAATTAAATTAAAATGATAATACTAATTTATTTATTGATTTGTCATTGTCGAAAATTGAATAAAATATAAAAAGAATCGACTTTTGAACACTTTTACAAGTGTTTCTTGCGGCGCAGTATGGTAACGTAAACTCTGAAGATATTAATACTTAATTAATCCACCATTGTGTTGTTATGGTAACTATATAGGAGGAGAGCTCGCTTTCACTTTAAAATTTGTTGGAAAAATACAACTATATTACACGTAAGGCCCCCAGATAGCCAAGTGGGTAACGCGTTCCACTTCGGGGGAAGCGGTTCGATTCCCGGTGGGAACCTAAAAGCGAAATGATCTCAGCTGTCGAAGCCCATTTAACAATTACCTCTACGATATTACACGTGCCAACCGAAGACGGAATTTCCAATGATATTCACCGTAGAAACCCAAGCAAACCATTTTTTTCAACGAAACTTGTTTTATTTTTGCTAATAAATTTTTACCGTACAGTGTTAATCATCAAAAATTGTTTGTAATATGTATGAAATCCGACAGGCTAATATGTTTTGCGATTTTAATGCATAAATCGTCTGATTTTTACAGATTAAGAAGACGATAGTTAAAAGACACTTAAATTGTTGCATATTTCTTATGAATTTGTTTTTCGTTGAATATTTGCTATGAATATCTTAAGCGTAGATGTGAAAGGGGCTGCCGTTAATCAGGCTGCGGCGAGATATTTTATATGTATATTTCAGTCAATAGAATCAGATATTTTTTCTTTCGAAATATTTGACATTACAAAATTTTAATTCAAAAACCTTGAGAAACCTCGATAAACAATTGCATTTCAACAAAATAGCAACAGTGAAAAATGCTAGTCCGATCTTATCATTCTGGTGGGGATAATGCAGCCGTAATAAATAGCAAAAACGCTCCCTTTAGAAAAACAAGGACTGTCATTTATGAAATGGTTTTTATGATCGATCGGTGGTTCGACTGATGTGAGAAGCCGACTATGGTTGGCTGAAGATCCCTTCGGAGCGGAAAAGGCCCCGAAGGCAGTCAGGGAAATCTAGTGTAATGTACCCATCGCCCGCCCGGCATAAATTGAGCCTCCGGGCTGTCTGTTTTCTGTGTGTTGTTGTTGTGTTTGTTAAGTTACTGAGCGCGCTTTGATGGTAAAAACTGGTCTTGGCAATGGCTTTTATTCCAATTGATCTTCGAAACACTCCGCATTTATTTGTAATTCAACGTCGGAGTTCAATTTCTTCTGCAAGAGTTGGTAGCGAGTAAATTAGATGACGCTCGGCCGGAGGAATGCTGGGTACAGGTAGGAGTGTACTTTCAGAGACTGGCGGTGAAGTGAGACCGATATCTTCCAGGGAAATCGTTGCATAAACTTATTTGATAATGGTCTGGACATGCCAGCGTGACTGTTAAATGGAAAAATCATACATTCCAAAATTCCTCTTCTACGATCTTATCTAAAAAATCGGTAAATTTATTTATTTTATAGATATATATGTTATAGGCGAAAAGAGATAGTATATGTTATAGGAGAAATATATTGGAATAAAAGTTTCGATTTTTCCAAATTTATAAACCAATTAAATTTCTCAACGAAAACATTTTTACAAGTTGGAATACCGTTTATTGTCATCTCGGAATGTCTTCACAGATTTTAGTTCTACCAAAGCTATCAGAGCTGTTCGCTTCGAACGTAAACAACTCCTTAGTTACTCAGCTGGGAAACATTTGAATTTTCCGTTCAGCTTACTCTCTCATTCTTGCTTTGTAAATGCTATTTCGTAAGATTTGTGGTCAAGTTTGTCAAACATTGCTCGAAATTGGAAAATCTTACAATACAGATTTAATATATGCCTCATATATTTATATATATCGTTTCGCAAGTTAGATTAGCTTCCTGATAACATTAGGAATACCAATCAGGTAGCTTATTAACAGATTCGCTGTTTTCACACCCCCTGCCATACGCCATACGGCGGCTTGTGGGGCACGAATGTAAATGTAGACTGTGAATAAGCTATTCATGTTTTCAGCAATAACTCTGTGCCCGAAAATTCACAATCCAATTACGGCAAGTACTTTTCTCGGACCAATCGATTTTGGCGATATATGGTCGAACTTTTTCCTATTTGCTTCGCTTAAAACAAAAAATTTACTTCAACGGATATAAATTTGAAAACTAAGACCGATTTTTAGGATTCTACCTCATATATAGGCCTGAACCGAATTTTTCTCGAAACTATCGACCCGAAATTTTTTCGAAGTTATTAAAATTTCTAATTTTAATGTTTCTCAAGAAATTGACCAAATGTTACGAGCTATTTCGTTTCTATCGATGTAACGAAATGCCTGAAAGTTTGGGATTAGCGAAGCGTAATGTATGTGTTATTTTACGTTTTTACGTTCCGCCACATCAGTCAGTTGGCGTTCCATTTACTGATTGATTTTGGAAACTTGATATAAGGTTTGGATGTAGTGATTTTGTTGATCCTATAAAGAAAATGCCAGAAAAAATACGGCTTAAGTGCCCCGCACTATTCCAATTTATTTTCCTATTTCGATATGGAGTGACGTTAAAATGAATTCGCGAAAGCACCCATCAAACAAACGACGGAAATTTCGTTATTAAATTATCATGCGAAGCGAAATGAGCAATAAATTACGAGAAGTTCACGATCTCAGCTCACGTAAATGATTAGGTTAAGTGATTTTCTAGGAAGATAGATTTCGATCTCCATTATCTGAAAACTTCTTGGAGAAGTTTCTGGGTTGTAATTCTTCACCAGAAAACATTACATGGACTCGCATGGGGTTCTCTTTTGCATTTAATTAAATAAATGTATCTCAGGCAGCAACGAAAATTTCTACTTTTATTTATTCGTGAAAACTTCAGTTGTTGACATTCCTGAGGTGTTCATGTGGAGACCACCTTCAGAGACGCATCGTGATGTGTTTATTTTGCGCCCAACTGCGTACGAATGCGGCACTTTACGCCCTTGCGTCGTACTTTATTTATTCCTACGCATGTTTGTCCAGGAACGTGTAAGTTTGACTTTGAAAATTATGTAAATGCTTCTTTCGCCTCGCCATCCTCTTACCTACGTACTCTTAGCATCACTCGCTACCTTTTATAAATTTCACTTTTTAAAATTAGTTCACCCCTTGCACTTACATTCCTTCCCATTCACTTTACATCGTTCTCTTTCATTTTTTCGCATCAACCCATCGCCATTATCCTTAACTTACTCTCTGCTTCCCTTCTCCATTTCTACTTTCGTCCATCCCTTTCACTTACTTTCCGTCTATCAGTCGTTTTCTCCCTTTCACTTCTTCATTAGTATCTTTCACTTTTTAAACTCCACGTAACTTTCACTTTTATTTTATTTACTTCGTTGAATCTTTCAGACTTTCTAACAAATTTATAAATTGTGTCGTAATCTGTACTCATTCCCCAGCTTCGCCTCCTTTTGCTCTTTTCTCGTTTGCACTGATGCCGAATATAGTATTCATTGCTGCAGCTTATTCAGTGCCATGTAGATTTTAATCTTCATAGTTCTTGTACAGTTTTTTGGTAGACTTTACTTATTTCAATCACATTTCTGGCTCATTGAGAACAGCATAAACCCATTCCTCGTTCCTCATCTGTCAAAGTAAGCTTCATCCCTCTTTAAGGCGTACCTTAAGGTAGAGAATACCAGAATCTAACCGCCCTTAGGGGTAATAACATTACATTCTAACATCACTTAATTACTTTTGACTTAATTTTCCATCGCCTTGTCTACAGTCATCTAATCTTCTACCATTTTGGAATTTATCCACCCCACGGAATTCCATCTCTTTCACTTTTTCCCCATCTTTCTCTTCCTTCCTTTCGTCTCTTCTCCTTCACTCTTCCCCTCCTCGCGCCCTTTCATTATCCATTTTAAATCTCTCGTCATTATAATTTATTCATCCCTTTCACTTGCAATCCTTTCACTTTTCTCGCCTTATCAATCTTCACTTCTCCATTCACTTGTTATTCCCACTTATCCCTCAGCGTCTTCTCGTGCCGTTAAATCCTTGGGTAGTCGGGTCACGCTTCTTTTCAGAGCATTACTTAATTTGCCGCACCCCTGCCTTCATTGCACCCTATACACTGTTTTTCGTGTACTGAATTTGAAAGGACGAAATGGATGTAAGATATCCTTCGCTATTTGCATCTCTTGGATTTGTTACATGCGAGCGAATTAAATCCTCTTATCTTAAGTTCGTGAATGATAAGTGTCCTGCGACTCTTAAAGAAGGTTATTCTCAGTGGTATAGTCCGTATTCCTTCGGTTCGCTAGGATAGTTCTCTTTGGAATTATCATTTCGGTGTATTGTTCTTGTGCGTTCTTCAATACCCATAGCCTGTCTCTTTAAGTATATGAGTTTATTCTTGTTGTTTATAGGAAAGAATTTTCAAGTGGCGCAAAGTAATATCTTTAGCATGGTCTTATTAGAAATGAAAAATTCTCGCTTAGCGATATAATATAAGGGTGTTTAAATTAAAAAGGACTTCTGTGGCGTGAAGATAACAATGATACCCTGAAGTTATGCGATTGGTGGAACAGACGAAAGAACGCGTATGTCGAATTCACTTAAGTCGGAAATTAAACAACATTGCATATAAATACATTATGTTTAAGTTGGACCAGTGGCTAATAAAACACTAGAAGAAAAGCGTGTAGTAAAAATTGAGTATAGTGTAGTTTAGTAAATGTAATAAATATATAGTTCTTCGTACAAATTAATGCAAAATTTAAAGTAAATGAGTTACATAAAACAAAGCTATTTCGACGCCGATGGCTTCTTAATATTTTTTTTAAACCTCGTCTGACGACACTATTTTCACACCCCCTGCCACACGCCAAAGGTCGGCTTGCACATTATTTATGTAGATGTAGAAGTTTGCCTTTGGTCTTCAAGAAGTACATTTTCGTGGTAATACTTTTTCCGTAAAGCATTAGGAAGGCATCGGTGAAACTCAAGCATGAGTGATGTCACCTTTTGGGTGTGTAACATGGACTTAAAAAAAGGCCATACTTTTAGCTGTAGGTTCAGCATAGAGTAATGTTTTTTCTCCTTTGGAAAACAATCGAAAACGTAGCTCAACTGGGGAGCAAAGGGTTAATTGAAAAATTGAAAAGGGAGCTAAGAAAACGAGAGTCGGGTAATGACGGAGGGCATAGTATTGCAGAAGGTGGTTAAAGGAAATATATTAGGAGAATGACAAATTGGAGGCAAAGCATGAGATGATACGTTGGGAGTGGCCGTTATCATTTGGTAAAGGGCTGAAGGGGGGACTTCGGAACACGTGGAATCGGAGATAAATTACAAAATGATAGGTTTTGGTTCTGTCCCTTCCCTTTAACATTTCCCTTCATCCTCACCAGTCCCATTACAGCAGCTCGGCTCGTTTCGGTAAACTAATACTGTTCAATATGACTCGCGGTGCATTTCCATTATTTTTAATTATATCTCAGGATAAATGAGTGGGCGGAGTGTATTGGCTAAAGTGAGGTATACAATGGTGAGCAAACCAGCCAAACTGATGGGGACAGATCACGCGACTTTCCAGGGCCCGGAAAGGAAATGTGCCAATCCGGGGAACACCTTCCACGTGCATCGTAGCTTCACGATGGTACAATTATAAATTTGTATCGATACGAATTTCTGAACGAGGTTATTAGAGAATAAACGATACAGACTCAGGGCTAACCTTGTGGTAATTATTAATATTAAAACGCTCCGTTATAGTGAACTTTTTACTATACCACAGAAAAAGTCAACCTTAAGTAGACTCTTTACATTATAAATAAGTACATTCACGCTTAAGATGGCCGGAAAGAGTTTGTTAACATAGGATTTGTTTAATTAATGTTTAATTGTTATTGGTAAACCTATTGTTGCCATGGTAGCCGCGTTCAGATGGAGTTGAACCGGCTCATATTGAATTTTGAAGTAAGCAAAATCGAGACAAAACCGAGCTGTTGCCTGTTTAGTTCAAAATGGTTTCATTCGTCACTCATCGCCTATTAGTATTTGCAGGGTCAGAAATTTGCTGAAATTTACCGTTTCAATTATTTTTCCTTTATGACTGTGGATTTTCCGTTATTTTCTTTCTCGAAGCCTTTCTATGAGACTTTAAGTTGGACCAGTGGCGCAGCGAAGGGGGGGTTCAGGGTTACCCCCCCCCCCAAAGGGTTAGATTTTTTAAGAAAGATATCACAATCTAGCTATTTCTCAAACATTTCTTTTAAGATGTAGCCTGCATGACTATCCCGCCCCTTCTAAGGTAGGCACATATTCGTTCTCTTAACTTTCTTGGACGCCCCACAGTTATTCCTGGGCTACTGACCTGGACCATATATTCAGACTAATACAGCCCCGGTCAAAACGAGACGCATGGTAAGCCTAGCTTATACCACTTATATTCCATACATATTGGATTCCCATTGAACTAAACTCAGGCCATCCACGCCCATTAAACCTAGACTGAGATTAGATTTAGATAGTTGTGTTTGAATAATAGTATTTATTCCTTATGCGATGTCAATTAAATCCTCGATGAGGACAGTATTGATTTCCTAATAGGTAAATAAATCCAGAGCTTAAGCTGGTATCGTAAACTATTCCTCGTTAATATTCATTAGGTACTATATCTCGCTCACCCTTAAATTTCTCGCACGATACCGGAATTCGTTCGAAAGTAATCATTCCCTTGGCTAACAGTAGCATACCTTTTACTCATTCACCTCGAAACCAGGTTTTAATTTGTCCTTCTCATAAAATTCCCTTCACTATCCTTCCCCGGAGATCAAAGGAATTCCATTCACAGATGTGTTAACAGCGGAGGCGATTGAAGTTACGTATTACTGAGTACCTCTCAAGTTTCTCATGAAGCACAATATTTAATCGAAGGAATCATTTGTTATAGAAGATTATCTAAACAGATCAACTCGTTTGGGTTTTCTTTGTTAGAAATGATTGTTTTCGTCGACAATCGAAAGTGTTATTGTCGTCCCAATAATAAGTTCCCTTGCACTGTTTCGCGATTGCCTATCTTCGATGATGATAATGCCATTTTGGTTTTTTAGTGAAAATCGAAAGTTGCCTCCATTACTAATAATGCCTTTCTTTTGTTTCAGGTAAGTGTTTGTCTACCGCTGAGGGAGTTTCTACCGCCAGATGGTGCCTGTGATGGATGCGAGCTCCTATTTCTAATTATCGTTACGCGGTTGTTTTCAAAAGGTGCGTTCTGGGTTCACTGAAGGTGTATCCTTAATATGTTTCGCGAATACATTCACTCCACGTGCTGTTCGCTATTTTAAGGTTTAGTATTTAATAGTTAATTTCTACTGTTTCTGGAGAGTTCTTTCGAGTGTAAAACTTCATTCGCAGTTATAACTCCTCCTACACTAACGGCTATTTTCATAACCATCCCTGGTTTACAAACGTAATCTTTCATGCCTCCAGGAAACGCCTGAAAAGTTCTCAGTTTCCTGATTAACGTTCTTCAACTGTTTTGAAGATGTTTTCCTAATGGCGTACGATTTTAGGTTTCCTTGTGTTAGCGCTGGAGATAACGCGTTTACGATTTTCGTATCAACATTAAGTGGTGCAAAGGCCTCGTAAATATAACAGGAAAATGGCGCAGTTACTCTAGTTGCTATTTTAAAGTTCTCCGAAAGAGAATTAATTCTTCCACGGCCCCTAATTAAACTTCGCTATAGTGGGCGCATTCGACTTTCCAACTAAACTGATTTGGGAAATTTTATTCCGCTGTATTTTCAACGCCATCTTTTAATCGCCGGAAACTCTTTCTAGACAAGTTTGTACAGTGTTGAGACGTTTTTCCTTTCTGAATTTTTTCTTTGAGAGGACGTGTCTCTTAAAGGGATGCGAGCGGAAGGTAGACTCTTTCGTCTACATCCCTTACGGCATCGTACTGGCGCTTATGGAGAAATTCCGCGACGTTGCCAAACTTTCGTTGAAAATTTAAACTCTGCTCTGATGCTTCTGAACCAGCTGATATGCTTTAAAAATAGTTTAAAGTCGTCGTGAGTTGATAATGATTTGTAATTGATAAGTTGATCAAAAGTATTGATCGTATTTCAGAAGAAAATTATCGTCTTTCTTTTTAACCGTTGTAATAGAGGTATCCCGATAATCTTTATGCTGCAATTTTCTGGAATAATTCCTTCTATTATCTAAATTTTTTTAGTATTAACGTTATTAAGAGCTCTTTCTGTCTGATTGGGCAATTTTCATTCCGGAGTCCGGTTTGTGCATCAAAGACCGAACCCCCACCGATATCTCCTTATAACTTTGAAGTATGAGGCTCTTTGTCAAAGATGAGATTAATTTCCCTAGCTTTCCTAAGTGAGGAAAAAGTCTCCATGAGTGCTGCTGGCTTACCATATTAATAATAATGAAACGGCTTTATTTGCGCGAGATGGAGACTAGAAGTCTCCTCTTCCATCTAACCCATGCGATCACTCGGGCCTAACGTCGCCAATATTTAAGGGTCCAATAATAATAACTTATTTCATTGTATTCAATAAGGAGTGACTAGAATGGACGGTATTATTCAAGCGGCTTTAATATCATCACATAAATTGGCATCCCTGTGTCATCACTAATAAAGGATACATTATACCTTCCTTGTATTAATTTGAGATCTACATCTGATTTATATCGATGCATATTTATAAAATCAATTTCTCTCCCTTGATCGTTATAATTTACATCCAACGGCAAATTGATTATCCAGTCATGCATTGAAGAGCTCAGTCCAGCCTTTAAAAATGAGATTAACATGTCGAATTGCATTTGATCCTGCCTACCTTCAGTCGCCATTGATAGACCGCTCGCAATTAAAACGGATATTTCAAGATAATCAACCAATTAAAATTTCTGTAATACACATGCTAGTCTTGATTTTACATCCATTTCACATCGCATTTGGTGCATATCATCTCATTATCCTACTAGGGATCTGTTATCAACTCCATTGCCGATGTTCTTTGGTCTACTGGGAACTGTTACTGATATATTAGTGAGCAAAGTAGCTAAGGCAAAACATGGTAAATCGATAATCATCGATGAAGTGTAATTAGCTTATATTAGCTACATTTACAACAAGGTATTGTAAACAATGGTTTGTTTATTTCCGTTCACATCTTATACTTGGATCAACTTCCGTGTAGGGCGTCTCTACCTGTACATACATTTTTTTCCACCGACGCAGTTGTTTCCAATGCAATAGAGTCACCGATTTTTTCCGCAGGTTTCTGTAATGAATATCATAACGGCGCATTATTAGCGGCTCTCTGTGCTCATTGTTCCGAAAGAGTGAACCAAAACATTAACCGAAGCTCCGTTTTTTGCATCGTGGATTGGAAATCTGCTTCTCCATTGCCGAGGCAATTAATTTTTAGCGAGAGATGCTCGAGACCGTTACTTGTGCCACTTCTGCTTCCTTGCTGTTTTTTATTTCTTGGGGTCTTTTCCCTCCGAACAACACTTTCACCGCACCTACTGCTTTTCATCGGAACAGTCCTGAGGTTGCTTATTTATATTCCCGTTCAACATCAACCTATGCGTATTCCTGAAATGCGTGATTGTTGCATTCATTTCCTCTATATTCATTGTAAAGCAACAATTCAATTTTCTCTGCCTATTGATAGCTTGATTGTTGCATCCATTTCCTAGAAATTCGTTGTAAAGCAACAATTCACTTTTCTCTGCCTTTTGATAGCTTGATTGTTGTAACTTTTTTTACCGGTATACATTATTGTCGCTCATATTGTTATCGTGATGGTTGGCGTTACGTATTGTCGTTATTAGTCTGTTAGTAGTGCAGGGCGTATTGTAGATTTAGAGAATAAAAAATTCATAAAGTTTCCTGAGTAGTGTGTTTCTTGAAATAAATAAAGATGGACGAAGCCGACCATTTAAAACTTATGGGTACAGTAATGTTTTAATGGGAGTTTATACTTATTATTCTTTCTATTTATTAATTATTTATTATTTCAGTCATTTAAGCTATGTTTAACTCCAACGTCTCTAATAGTGCATACATTTTTAATGCACAATTTATGCATGGAATCTCATCTTAGGGATTAATTTTAGCCGTACCTTGCTGTGAAGGAAGAAGTTATTTCTAATGAAGAAACTTGGTTCAGGGTTCATTTTTTATGTGGTGTAGTTATTAACCTCCGCTTTAACAATCTCCATAGATCTTCATTTCTTTGCTTTTACTTCGAACCCTACATCCATCTATTACGCCCTCTCCCTTCGATATTTGTCCCTTCGCATTCCCAACCCCCATCAATGCATTTCCCCCTCCACATACCCTGGCCTGCCCTTTTCCTTATTTTCGGCACGCCTGCTTCCCAAACGCCTCTTCTCCACGGCACCTTTATGCAAATTAAACTGATATGGAAGGAAAATTATGAGTTCGAAAATGAGGAAGGGTAAACTCACCTGGAAAGCGTGGAAAAATAAATCTCTCTGCTCGAAAGACAACAAAGTAAGGAAGGATAAATATTGATACAGTTTTCTGGATATCATTTAACCTCGTGGTCGCTTTACGCACTTCCTCCGACGCTTTTAGAATCGACTCCCGTTTCGAGTGCGCACTCAAACCCTTCCAAAACGCACTTTTTATCTCTAAAATATTAAAAGTCTAAATAGGTTGAATCGCGCCGGGTCACGTGACCACGATACTACGTTAAGATTCGCATCTCGCTAATGAAGCCATTAAAGGCGCCGTTGGTTTTGAGATAGGCCACCGCACTCTCCATTATTTATGCTCCTTGTCACGCATTCTCCGCCTTTCGTTAGGGAATTTGGCTTTATGAAATGCCCCTGTTTGTGTGCCCCCATATTATGCTGCTTCCCCCCATGACAGCGATCCGCTTCCATCCGAACGCTGTAGTTTATTCATTTTTTGTCCCTACCCTACTTTTGCCCCTCTTTTATTCCTCTGCCATGTATGTACACTCCCTCATTTAGCTCTCTCCCCCGTTAGTAGTCCTTAGTTCGAAACCTGGAACCCTTTCCCGTGGTTTCATTGAGGGGTGGTTGGACTAGCTTTTAATTGATTCCGTGTCAGCTAAGCTCCATGTGGACGGTTTTGTTTTACCAGTACTACTTGCGGAAGTAGTAACATCCACAGTGTCTTCCGTTAAAATTGTGGTTAGCATCTTTTTCGTTGGCAGTACCTTACCGGGTTTGATGTCAGGATGGGTCTGAAGGAGTACTTTAACTAGGCTTAGGAAGAGCTCGGGCGAATAAACAGTATTAAAAGTCGAACGGTAATAGCGTTCTTAAAACCTTAAATTGCTCGTACTATAAATTGTAGTGTTATCTCATCTCATGGTCATAATGTGCCCATAATTCTGCGAATGGGCGTTATAATCGTGAGAAATTCAAATAAACATCTATGGAAACCTATGACCATTAATTATTAACCGAGTTATTACTTTTATTAGAAATTCAAAGTGAGCCTAGGTGTACGAAAGAAAAGATAATTGGAACGCGACTGTTAATGAATCAGAGATTTTAAAACACACTGTCGGCCGTATTTCGGCAGATGGAACTCGAATTTGAAGGCAAAATTCCCTATTGTTGAACCCATGAGAATGGAGACATTGTTTCCGAAATGCACATAGGGTGATTTAGAAATTGGTTGTCCGGAACTTCCCGTTTGATTCCAATTCTTGATGGATGTAAATGTCTGTATTTGTGAGAGTAGAATGCTACTGTACAATGAAGTACAGCTTAATTAGAGAAAATTTATAGAAAAATGTAGCCGTCACACATGAACTTATGTACAATTTCCAATCATATGAGAATTAAACTAAATATCCTGAAACTAGATAGCTAATACATGCTCAAACGTTAACCTTATTAAAATTTCTCCGTTTTTTTCAAGTTCCTGCTTTTAATGATCACCACAGCGCTTGTAAGCGACTTTAAAATGCGTTCGATTGGAATATGAATAATGGAATCGGAAATCATCAACTCATGCTTGGGTTATCTTTTTAGTTTCATTAAGCGCAATTAGTCGCTAACGGAAAGAGGGGTGCCCGAGGCGTTGTAAAAAGGTTTTGATTTGTCATTGAGCATACCCCCGCGAGGTTAAATGAAAGCCGCTTTCTAATTTTATGAAAGCGAAATTATTCCCTTATAATGTGATCATTATTTATTGCTTTCGATTCTCTCTTGATTCATTTATGTATTTGTTTACAAATGGCGGTTTTGAGTCTGCGTTATTGCGATTTCCGATACAGCGGTTGGTCTCTTGGGGAGATTAGATTGAGAGTCAGTTTGAATTCAAAGTTATCCTGTTTTGAATTTTCGATTTTCGCTTGTTGATAAAGGAAATATACGGTAGAAATCCTGTTTCACTAGTCATGGAGGGTTAATAAGTGTAGATAGCTAGCCTTAAGGTGTTTAGACTAACATTATCTGTACTTTTTATCGATATGAGTTTGAGTGATATTTATTTACCACTACTGTTGTTATAATTGCTATGATTTACGTTGGAATTGTGACGCCTTCCGTAGGTTTAGTATTAAAAAAAGTGAGTAAATGATTTTTATGATTTTTCTCTAAGGAGGCTTCTGGTAACAAAATACAAATAGTAATGATTTCTTAAATGGAAATAGGCAGATAATCCCAATTACATTCATTTCAATAATTATTATTCCATGACCGTAAAAGTCCTACTAGCCGCAACTCGAACCCGGGACCTTGATATTGGAAAACTAGACACTGCGCCATGGCGACCGGTGGCCATAATCAGCCTATTGTTGTTCCGAAAAATGTACTTAAATATCTCATTGTTGTGCGTGAGAGTTCATTAACACTTTCCGTTGTTACTTGCAACAATGCAACACGACAAGTTTGTTGTTGAGTTGCAAGTATGTGTTATGAATTTAAATTAATCCACGTAAATCCTAAAACTACGAAGACTAATAAATTCCATTATCACTTTCGAATAATCCGAGTATCAAAAATTTTTCGTAAGGGTTGATAGAGAATATTACTTGGTCATGAATTGAAAGTTTTATTCTTTTTTCTCAATTTAATTTGCTTTCGTAAGTCAGTGCGAATTCGGCCGTTAATTTCCATCAGTGGATACTCTTGGGAGAAAGAGGTAAAAATTTCGCTTTTAAAATTAAACGAAGACAAACTTTCGCTGTTGGATGTTTGCGTTATTACCAGCGATAACTATGTGTTCTCAGCACATATCCCCAATTTCGCTGAAAGAGTCGAACGTTTCCGCAATATTCATTTCGAAAGAGTTTTAAATCCCATTTATTCATTCCTCTGTTTGTCTAACCCCGTTTTACCTTTCGAATCCGTTACTTATCGGGAATTGGCCAGAATTCGGCGTCGGGGAAAGGGTCGAAGAAACCTCCCTCCGCCAATATGGTTCGCGGCGCGATAACGATACGCACACGCATGGGCGATTTGTTTGACTTCATATCGATCGGCTTTTGTTTGCCGTGAAAACGAGCCGGAGATAAAAATGAAAAACGCCGAGCGACACCTTGATCCGTTTTGGAGGCCGCTCCCACATCCACGCTCTAATCACGGCGCGGATTCGCCGAAACTTGCTCCCCGAAAACTTCACTTTCTCCCGCACCTCTTTTTCTGGTCAAACGTCGAAAATTGGGGAGAAGACCCGTTCCCGCTGCCACTTAGAACTCTTAGAAACAGGTGTGGCAATTAAACTTTTTTCGCCGGAAGGTTCGAGAGGCGAAAGCTGACGCGAGGAAATGGCGGCGGAAGGTGCAGACAGAGTGGCGGCTTCGGTTGAAGATCTCGGAGGAAACGTTCGTCTCGAAGAATTCGAAATATTCGCCCAGTTGCTCCAAAACCCAATCCGTCGACTACTATGAGAGATGCATAAAGTATATCTTTATTTGCGCTGTAATTAATTTTTTCAAAAGGGAACAATCGCGTCGGAATCACCCGTGCAGAATTCGTGGAATATAAATGTATTCGACTGAGATGAATATCTCGAAATAACCAATAGTCTAAACTGGGGCACACACATTCGAAAAATCTGCGGTAAAGCAACGAAAACGCTCGATTTTATAAAGCGCATTATAGTTAGATGCGATGGAAAGGTTAGAGAGCGATGTTAGTTCACCTTGGCCAGGCTCCTTCTGAAATGTGCGGCCAGTACATGGCAGCCGGCGGATGAAACGTGTACCCGAGGACTCGAGAATGTGCAGTGCATTTTTATTAATTGAAGCGAGCATAAGGTTTATGATACGGTTTTGTCCAACGCATGCAACAATCTTTTAGTATTACTACGTGTGCGTTTAATTGCATTAAATCACTCTTAAATAAAGTAACGCTCACAGGAACTCAATGATTGCCCCAAGGTGCTATGAAATTGTTCGTTTACTTTAAAATACTCCGAAAATTAAAACCGTAATGGTATAAATAACACAAGCAAAATGTGTTAAACGAGAACTATTAATCAGTAGGCAGGCAGTTAAGAAAGAAGAATCGGTTATGATTGCAAATAAGAATCGAGTAGTACGATGGAAGGGGAAGTTTTGCGTTGGAAATTGAAAAAAAAATAATGGGTTAAAATGTGCTTTTATAAAGTTAACATTACTAAAAGAGGCAATGGGTGTTGTATGTTGAGAAAATTGCAAGGAATGAATGAAGGGAAATGATTTATGGGCGAATTATCTGCAGGTTAAATAAACGCCTGTGATAATAAATCTTAACCTACCGCAAGCTAGATTACGATGATGATGTCACTTAATGTTGCCGCTAAGCTACGAATAGATTCTTTAAATTTCATAGTTATTGCGCAGCCTACGCTTTTAAGCGTGATTCCGCCTTTTAGATACTTTCCTTCGAGAAACATCCGTGATGCGTTTCCTGCAGAAAGGTGTGTTCCACTCCCTTGAAACCTCTTCGTTTATTTGCTGTTTATTATTCAGTTATGTTCTATTTGCATTCGAAGGACATCCGTAATGTCGGAGTTTACGATGGAGAAGAGTTACTATCCATCCTCTCCGTCATAGCTTAATTAGTTACGAGGTTCGCGTTTCTTAGTTACTAGCATATCATTTGTTATTGCATTTACTGCTTCTCATTTCCGTCAACTCAATGATTCCCTGCGTTCCCTCATCTCTAATATATCTAGTTGCGTTAACAAGCTATGGGAAAGCGTCAAGTTTCTCTTATGAAACATAACGTTGTCAAACTTTTGCATTAGCTGTTTGAGAGTTGAGGAATTCTATGTAAAATATTGTTAGTTGCAATGTACTTGTAGTTTATATGTATACTTTGGTTACCATGGTAACTTTGATTGAGTTACTTGATAACAATCAAATAATAAAAATTGGAAATCCAGTAAGTATAATAATAAAAATTACACTAACAATAAATATAATTGTGATTACAATAAAATAATAATAACATTGTTTAAAGGAAAAGGGTCTCTCCAATGGTGTAGGCGAATTCGAACGAACCACTGATGACGCATACAATAACCCATTCCCTTACCTGGAAAAACCCGGTTAGCCTGGACTCTATCACTTGACTTGGGTGTCGCAGCAAGCTTACCGTTCCTCCACCGAGTCAGTACATAACTTAAAATGTTGCTCAAATTGAATTCATTTAAGTTTCTGCGAATGATCTCCTCACAGTGGAATGATTGGCACATAGATACTGCATGAAATTGTATCTCATTATTCATTTCCAAACTTATGGTTAAAAATAATAATTTCATTTATGAAGAAATTAATCGCAGCTGGATGAAAAGAATGACTTTTGACAACATTCTCGCGGAAGAATTTTAAACTTCGACCCGGAAACCTTTTAACTCGCACTCATTCAGCGAAATAGCGGCTTCTGGTGATTTCCTACGCTTGAAATCTTCTGGTTCTCGGATTTTATGCAGATTGGTAGTACTCGCGTACAACTCTCCTCTAATCATTAGATTAAGTTACAATCCCTTTCACTTGTTTCTTATGCGAGTGGTGTCGGCAAGACGCTGCGATGCAACCATAAATTCGATCATTTTTACGTAAACCAACTCTTGTGCATTCCTTCGCATCGTTCTGGAATAAGGTCAGAAGGATACAGTCTTTCCTTCCAATGGTCTGCACCCGTAATCTTTCCATTCGTATTATTTTCAAAGTCTGTATTTTTATGTATCGCCCGCGCTAAATTGCTCTCCGATAAATTTCTCGGGTTTATCACACGAGCGTTTTCTCTCACGTACTCACCGTAGGAAGCATTCACACATTCCAATTAGACGAGGACTTCTCGATGGGGCATGAATGGGGTCGAACGCTCTCCCAGAAAAATACGCCGTGGAAGATAGAAATCTCCCCATAATTCATCCCGATTCAGAAATCGAGATGCTTTCTAAAGGAATATTTAAAGTAAATGTGCGGAGTGAAATAATGGACGAAGGAGTTGGGAGAGACACTTCCCGACCCTGGAAAAGTACTGGGAAGAGTTATTTATTGCCGGTTTCTCTAGAAATAGTCATTATTTCAATTCAACTGGCGGACCTGCTATTTTGTTAACGAAACTAATTCTTAAGGGGGGTCTTAATGTATGTGTCTATAAAGCAACCTTATATTCACTCTAAAAGTAGTGAAAATGGTAGGGCTAGTTTGGTTTTACATTCGAATTTACGTAAAATATCTTTGCTATCTTCAATTTTGTCGGGTAATTGAACTGCCTAGTTTTATAAAGTATGAGGGATGCGTCATGAAAGGATAGAGTAAATAGTATAGAGAATACTGTGAGAAATTCATAGATAATAAGTACATTGTACCATTATATCCTTCAACTGCAATGAAACATTCTTCTAAACAATGTACTCTGAAATGATCTGTAAAATATTACTTACGATTATCTACTCACTCATTGTATTTTTAACTAATAAATAAAGTACCGTAACATATATCGAAACAGATGTTGAGGAAATAATGCACGTTAGAGAAGTTTCCATTGGAATAATTCAGCTATAATGTTTATAAAACAGGTAAGCCTACTCCTTCAACATTAATTAAACATTGATAAAAAAAGTTTGAAGAAACATTGATTTAAAAAATCTTTGAAGATGCTAATAATATGTAATATGATGTAAATTGTGTAAAAATATTTTTAAATGATTTTTTTTAATGTAAAAGAATTTTTTTGTAAAAATGTTTAGCGCATAACAGACGAGATACCAACCTGCAAACAGTTCCTTCTTTTGTACTGTTAACGTTGCAAGTGTCAATGAAAAATTCTATTCTAATCTATTCTATTCTATTACCGAACTTAATAGTAACGAACTTTGATATTCTATTTCTATTAAATTATTGTGACATCTCATGTTTATATAATCATGGAATTTAAAGCTTGAAATGAAGGAAAATTCATCTTAATTTGAAATTATCATCGATATGATAAGTACAAATAAGCTGTAAAAAGTTTTTCTAATCATTGAATGTATTTAATGAAAAAGCTTAGATGGGTATAATTTCATCATCATCTCATAATTACGTGAACTATCCTAATTATGTTATCATATCACAATTTAGGAACCCTGAATATCCCTCTATAAGTTACTAAAGTACGAGTATCATACTACACAGAGTATTATTAAACATTTATTTGATTCTGCAATATTTAAGCATTTAGTTCCGATGTGCAAAGGATTCCTATACAATTGTTTCCCTTGCTTATAAATGCATATTGTGTTGTCTGGTTTCGTTTAGGGATCGTTGTACGAAAATCCAGAACTCGAGGAACACGCACGAACCGCGCATTCACGAGTGCCTACGCACGTTGCGAGTCCTTCCCACAAGTACTGGGAAAGTAGTCTTGCAATTATTGAAAGGTGGCGCGCGTGAAAGTTGCAGTGTGTGGAGATAAGGAGGTTATGGCTTATGCAACTCCGCCGATGCTATCTCTCCTCTTAGCGCGGACGTCGCCTCTTACTTCTTCTGCGAATTCCTCACGGTCGGCAGCCAGAAAAATACTCGCCGAGCAAAAAGATTTTAACGCGCCCTCTTTATAAGCTGCGAATAGCGAAGCGTGTCGAAGTTTTTTACGTTTCATAAGCTAACGGTGTGCGAGGATACGTGAATCTTGATTTGATCCTTTAGAGGAAAATTTTTCAGAAACCCATTTTAGTTTAATTCTTCGACTCGTATTCCATGTTCAATTTATTTGGGATTTGATTTATTGAAGTTATTCTTTTGAAGGTGATGTGTCTTCAGGCTCGCTGAATTTCGAGAGTACTATTCACTACTTTTACTAGGCCTGAGTGAAGCTAATTGCCTATTCGCAACTTTATCGGTGAGTAAGAAGAAGGTAGTAATTTCATCGATTAATTCAATATTCTCATTTGTTAGGGCTGAAAAGTCATCAGCATTTATATTTATGACTGTTTCTGCGAATGATCTCCTCACAGTGGAATGATTGGCACATAGATACTGCATGAAATTGTAAAATTTATGAAGAAATGAATCGCAGCTGGATGAAAAGAATGACTTTTGACAACATTCTCGCGGAAGAATTTTAAACTTCGACCCGGGAACCTTTTAACTCGCACTCATTCAGCGAAATAGCGGCTTCTGGTGATTTCCTACGCTTGAAATCTTCTGGTTCTCGGATTTTATGCAGATTGGTAGTACTCGCGTACAACTCTCCTCTAATCATTAGATTAAGTTACAATCCCTTTCACTTGTTTCTTATCCGAGTGGTGTCGGCAAGACGCTGCGATGCAACCATAAATTCGATCATTTTTACGTAAACCAACTCTTGTGCATTCCTTCGCATCGTTCTGGAATAAGGTCAGAAGGATACAGTCTTTCCTTCCAATGGTCTGCACCCGTAATCTTTCCATTCGTATTATTTTCAAAGTCTGTATTTTTATGTATCGCCCGCGCTAAATTGCTCTCCGATAAATTTCTCGGGTTTATCACACGAGCGTTTTCTCTCACGTACTCACCGTAGGAAGCATTCACACATTCCAATTAGACGAGGACTTCTCGATGGGGCATGAATGGGGTCGAACGCTCTCCCAGAAAAATACGCTGTGGAAGATAGAAATCTCCCCATAATTCATCCCGATTCAGAAATCGAGATGCTTTCTAAAGGAATATTTAAAGTAAATGTGCGGAGTGAAATAATGGACGAAGGAGTTGGGAGAGACACTTCCCGACCCTGGAAAAGTACTGGGAAGAGTTATTTATTGCCGGTTTCTCTAGAAATAGTCATTATTTCAATTCAACTGGCGGACCTGCTATTTTGTTAACGAAACTAATTCTTAAGGGGGGTCTTAATGTATGTGTCTATAAAGCAACCTTATATTCACTCTAAAAGTAGTGAAAATGGTAGGGCTAGTTTGGTTTTACATTCGAATTTACGTCAAATATCTTTGCTATCTTCAATTTTGTCGGGTAATTGAACTGCCTAGTTTTATAAAGTATGAGGGATGCGTCATGAAAGGATAGAGTAAATANGCTTTCTGATAAACCGAAGAAGTAATGGTACGTTTGAGACCGGGCCCTACCGCCTCCTAAGTATTTTTTATTCCATTTCCAGCTTTATTTAAACAGCTGTGGACTTGGAACTTTGAATGATTCGCGTTGAAAAGTTCGGGTTCGAAGAAGAAAAGCAGTAGACAAGCAACGGGTAGAAAACCTTTTTGTGAAATAGATATGACTTTATCTTGTAAATCACAAAGTTAGGCTGTAATTCGATGAATTGTAATGCAGTAAAAAGCTCGAATAGCTATTTTTATTGTATTTTAGCTGTGACTGTATAGCTTTTCGTGATTTAGTTTCCGGAATTCTTCATCCAAGCAATAATAATGTTTAGTGAGGTAGAATTTACTTTTATTGCATTAGCTGGTTTTTTAAGGTTGCAAATTTATCCAGGAGCTGTGCTATTGCGAATTCGCCCATCGATTATCCCATACCTTATCCAGATACATGATTCTTTTTTATTTAATTTCAATGCAATGTAAATACTTTTTTAATCATTTATTTAAATTAGTATCGAAATCTGAGAGGAAATTATTCTAGTACATTACAAGGGTGACCCATCGGTATAAAAAATTGAGATATACTGAATTTAAGTTTTTAAGTGTTCGATGGAATTTACAACGGAAGACACATTTGAAGGAATAATCTTCTGCTGTATGCAAATTCGTATTCATGCAAATATTATTGAATTCAATGAAGTTTTGTATAGATTTGGACAAATTCGGACAGATATTTAATCCTTCTGTTGAAAAGTTAAGACTGAAATAATGAGAAATTGCTTAAATATGTACTTACAATTATGTTATTGTTACAATTATAATATCCTTAATTAATTATTTTAAGGACTGCAAGGTGGAGAAAATGAAGTAACAATGAGCGATTGTTGAAGTAGTTAAGGGTGGCGTGGGATTGAGGTTCATTGTTGTTTATAAACAAAAATGAGCAAGCAGGAGTGACTTAACGTGATAGGGGCTTATAGGGCTGGAAGGTGCATGCGTTTGATAGAGCGTTTGTCATCCGAGTGCATGCGGTTTGCAGCACTTGGCTGTGCAGCCCAATTCGAGTGACCATTTGACCGCTTCCAACCAGATGCTGTTTTCCCGCGACAATCCCACGTGTTTCCGAGTGAAAGCGGGGGCAGCGATTCGAAAGAAGAATCATTCATCGCCAGGGTAGGCCGTTTGAAAGGGCTGCAGTTTCTATTTCATACATCAGCGGGATAGAAAGCATGTTTAACCCCTCTTCGCGTTGAATTTTCCTTCGGGTGATCAAAAGGAAGGATTCTTCGACGGCAGTTGCTTAGGGGAGAACATTAAAAGCAGCTTTCACCTGCTTAGTCATGTCGATTCCGCCAATGAGTAGTCCGAATGACTGCATGATCGCATTCACTTCATGATGTATGGAAGGGAGCTGGTAATTATTTCTCCATGAAAACGTTTTGTCCTCTCGATATCGTTCATTTTATTTTTAGAGATTGTAGGTTTGCAAATTTACAAAAAGTGGGAAATTGCTTCAAAATAAAACGTATGTGTTTAACGAGAACTCAGAAGGATGCTCGTCACAATCAGTTGTTTATTATAAACATGAATTTCAAACTCCAAGACTCTTTTTACATCGTCAATAATTTCTGGAAAATGTTATCTCAGGTGCTCTAACATATTTCGTCCGTTTCAAACATTTATGTTAAGCTGTATATGGAATACATTTCCATCCATTAATGTTGCTTCTCATGGATCAAAAATAGATTAAATGCCAAATTACCTTGCGTTAAAGCATTTCTACCGTTGCATGAGTGAATTGTATTTTAGGCATCACATTTACAATGTTTTCAGTAATATGACATTGCGGTATCGCACATTATTTGGCAGAACTGTTGATGGCAGTGAACTGTTTCGAAGTATAGGTCATGTAATCGTAATAAACGTCAATTTGTGATGTTGTTTACTGAAAGTAATAGTTTCGGGCGTGACTTCATAAGCCATACATTTTCTTAAGGGAAGAAACTGCATGTAACCGTGGTCGTACATAACTAATCAATACGTCAATTATTTTTGGTAAACCTCTCGGTATCAAATAGAATCCATATAGCTTATAATATTGGGGACTCCGGATAGCCATGTGCCAACACGTTCGATTTCGGTGAAAGCTGTTCCGGGCTCGATTCCCAGTGCGGGCCTACGTGCGAATAGACTTTAGCTGTCGAAGCACTTTTATAATTACTGTTACTACTACTATTGATAATATTAAGAGAAGAAATATTAATGGGTTAGACTAACATCTAGTCTTAAAGAAATGTGCTATAGATTTGACGCCTGCATAATATGGGCATATAAATCTAGGACTACAAATGAAATTGTTAGAAGACAAGTTAATTTCTAATTTCTTTAATTCCTCATTGTCAAAACTTCCGAAAAGCTATTTCTCTCTTTTAAATAATCGATGACGTATGGTTATATGTAAGCAGAGATTAAGAAACTTCATGTTATATGAGAAAAGAATTTTTATTGTATACTTTAAATCACAAAATAAAATTTTTTAAAATTTTTCTTTCATATATTATAACACCACTTCATTAAGGGCTCTACCATCCAACGTATAGTAAGAAGTCTCAATATCGCCATTCAATAATGACGTTTTATTATTATTATTATTGTTGCGGTTGTTGTCGTCGAATCTCGAGCTAATTTTTTATACTAGCATTGGCTTAAGTTCTCGTTATCCGCTATATATTAACTCTGATCGTACTCCATCCGCGTTCAAAGCTAAACGCGAAATCATCCGCTCTTTGTCCGCAAACATCGTCGGATGATATCGCTAGACGGTTAATTGAACATCCAATTATCAATGGAGCGTTGCCTTTTAAATCCCATTCGTCACCATCTTTTTCTTCTAGCCATCGAGGTTTTTGCTACACCGCTGTGTAAACGAAAACAAGCAAATGGAAAGAAAAGTAGCCGACTCACTCGAAGCTGCAGCCTAATTAATTTTTAAACTGCACCTTCGGCCGCAGCGCTGGGAATTAATGCATCGCAATGCATTTTCGAATGGAAACCGCAAGGATCCTCGCACCCTAGAGAGTTTATAACAAACGAGGAGAAGATTACCTCCCGCCGCGAAAGAGGTCGTTGAAGCGCTCTCTCCCCCGCCGAAGGGGGATAAAAGTTCCGCATGGAGTCGCTGAATGCGCTTCCAGTTTCGCAGGAAATGCAACGGATGCACGCACGTGCAGCGTCGCTGACGCAAAAATTATTAGCGTCCGCGAGAGGAAGAAAAATCGATGCACGGCGAGATGAGAAACAATGGCGGGGAGTGGATTATAGCGCTGGTTTGTAAGTGGAGGATGCACTGGCAGACAGCGCTCGCATGCAATGCGACCGGAAGAGTTGAAGAAAGAAAGTAAGGAGGGAGAGTGCTCCGTTCAAGAGACCCACTTACAATGTATTTTACGGTCCAACTACCAAGTCGGATTTATTATGCCTTTGTCACATTTGCGTAGACTAACGAGCGTTGAAATCTCTCCCATTCTGCACTGCTTTAAAAAGTCCACCGCCCCTTTCGCTAGATTCGCTCTTTGCGCTCGGATCAGATTTTTGTCCACAAATTTTGGAAAAACTTAACGAGAAGAGAAAGTGAGAGTTAACCTGGGATTATCGACCTGTTTGGGACTCCCTTCGTCATTTTGTCGATGCATGCGGAAAGAAAATTTTCGAAACGCAATGTTGAATTAGCTCTTGTATCTTTCTCTAAGAATGTTGGGTCTGCAACGTGGAAGATAGTAATATTAACCGACAGGATGAGTTTCAACCATCCCCTTGCCATAAGTCTTGCAATCGACCTCAAAGTTCGATTACGTTTGGTTTGCACCAATTCAATCTTTTCTGAAACGAGCGCATCCTGATAACGAGTTATTAATGTTTCTTGGGATTTAATGGTTGTTGATTTTATCTTAAAAAGTTAAAGTTTTAATTTTCTTGGTTGTTTCTACGTTACTGTTTCTGCCAAGAATTAATTACGTCTTGTACTCGCATCCGAACTCTTTTTCGCATGATTCTAGCCAGCATTTATTAAATTCGTCCTTGAGGACCATGCGTATTCATTTAATTCAATCTTATAAACACTCATTTTTCTTTTAGAACACAAGCTTTTGACGTAGTTCAATGGAGAATATCGATAATAGTAAATGCGCATCCCTAAGATATGAAATTGATGTCTTTTGAATGGTTTACCTTCAGCTACCAATAAATTGTTCCTGCTTGCAACAGTTCGCTTTAGACATCTTCATTCTCTCTTTTGGGCTCGAAAAATGGCTTTTTGAAGTTTCCTAGCAGTATTAACGTCGTGCTATTACTCAAAACTGGGAATTGATGGAATTTTGAAATTCTCTCGTTTGTGCCTCGGTGTTCCAGTTCTTCGTGAAGCATAAACGGAGGTTTTCGGGATCACAATAAATTATACTAGCCACCAGATTAGCAAATGGTACACAAGGAGTGTAAGCATATGTATGGGCGGAAAGAAGCTAGAGTTGCTACAGCAACTGGGTTGGGTTCGGACGTGGATGTCGCGGTAAATATACTGAAACGATTACAGCAATCACAAAGAAGGTTATCGTGAAAAGAAAGAATGTTATGAATAAGGGTGTGGATGAGGGAGGGATAGGCGAAATCCTTGACATGTATGGGTGTAAAACATGCCCAGGAAGATTCCTAAAGACTCGAGGCGTTTGAGATATGGGTGTTGCGGAGATTAGAGAAAGTAAGCTGGATGGATAAAGGGAAACAAATGATGAAGTATTAGATGTTGCGGAGAGGAAAGAATACGAACGGAAGGAATAAAAATGGGTGGAGAAAGTGGGTGGCTGGAGGAAAGTGTTGCCAAAAGAAATAATAGAATGAAGAATGTTGAGAGAAAGTTGAAGAGTCAGAAGAAAGAGATTCTTGATGAAATTAGCGGGGGTCGGTCGCGTCCAAATAAAAGCTGGAGTCATAGATCGATGGCTCTAAACTTAAAATATTTAAATCGCATGATGTATTGCAATAGCGCATCTACTCCAGGTGCCAGTTTTTCTAAATTCTTAGAGCAGTGCTTCTCAACCTGTGGTACAGTGGTGGGCCATGAGTGTTTGGTGTGCTGTGTATGATCACTATTTGGTTCCATGGTATGTTACCTTTTGCCTTGTATCGAGATCTAGTAACTTGAAAAGCTTTTCATTTATTTCCAATTACTCTCTTTCTCATTCGCCAATTGTAGATTTTCTGAAGGCCTTGAACGTATGTTTAAGAGTACCACATCGCATGAGTAAATGAGCGGCGGAGGAAAAAGGATTAGGAAGCATACCCCTATATGATTTTAAAATATCACATTTAAATGTAGGACTATTTCTTCTGTTTATATGTAGGTAGGTCCATGTTATTGCCGAATTTGCTTATTGCTTTTCTATTGCCGAATTCCCCATTCTGATTGATTATTCACACATTGTTATCAACGCCTAAGATCTTCAGACTTTCTCTCCATTGTTTTCCTATCATCCTGTCGCTTTCTTCAGCGACCCATTCCACCTCATTGTCTCGCACCATTTCATATAAATGGACCATAGAGGCGAGGCAGGATGGAAGCGCGATACTAAGAAGCAACGCATAAGTTTCGAAAATGAGTAAATCATCGCTCATTTTCTTGTGTTTAGGGATAGTTAAGCCTTGTGGCGAACTATGTAAACGAGCCTTCGATTGCCGCCTAAGTCTGGCCGTTAGCCAGATGCAATCCATTTCCACTTTATCTAACAAGTTTTAGATGTGTCTAGGTCTAAGACAGCGACCTATGTCATTTCCGTGGTTCGGATCCCCATGATTTCTTCTATTTATGGCTTTTTCTATAAATAGATGTAAATTCTGAAAATTCCTTATTTAGATCCCCATTATTTCTTCTATTTTTATCTTATATTCTATAAATAGATGTAAATTATGCTTCACGGAATACCGTTTACTTTTTGCAGAACTGCGAAAAAAGTAAAGGTGCAGACCAAAACGTGCAAGCTTCTCTATTCCTTCTCTTTCTCTGGCTAAATTTACCCCTTTTTGAAATAATCCAATTTTCTCAAGTCTTAACGATAAGAATACAATTTTTTTAGCTAACTGGATAATTTGAAATACGTCTATAAAGGAACCCGGATTTCAGGAATAGTAAGCAGCGAAAATAGTTCAAACAAGAAAGCATCAGTAGTTCCAACCGTAATATTTTAAACAGTAAAGAGTAATCTTTGCAAAAGTTAACTCTCTTAAAAATTGAAAATGTCTCGAGGCCCGCTTTGCAAGTGGGTCACATTTTGCCCACGGGGCTGTCCTCATGCAATATATATATATATACACGTTCGCGGATGTCTTTGGTTCGATTCTCGAGAATCACTTCAGTTTTCAAAAATCTTCCCCATCTTCTCTGGTGAATAAGAAATCCCGAAGCAATCCTCTCCGTGAAACTTCATGCGCACATATCAATTCCACGAGATGAGAAAATGTAATTTATATATTATAAACATCTCAGCGGATTGACGTCAGCCCGCTCGGCGGTGGTGAGATATTGCATCGGATAAAATGCGCAAGTCGACTTGTTTTGTGGAAAAAGTATTCGCTACCTCTCGCTAATTCCACTCAAGGGTATTGCAATCGACGGAATGCATCTGGAATCGAACGAAAGGAGGGAGTTATATGGATTTCGCAACGGAGGAGTCGAAAGCGTGAGAACGGCTTATCGAATTCATATTTTCCCAAAGGTAAAAAGGCCAGAATCGGAACGCCTTTGTGGAATGGAAGGCCACGCTTTCTGTAAATCATTTTCGACCTCAAAATCGGCTAATTATATTCCAGGTTACGGGACGTATCTTCATGTATTTGCAATATAATAAATGGGAGAGGGAACTGATCCGTGGAATACGAAGTAGGAGCAAAGAGTTGGACAGAAACGGCCGTGTTTCTTCATCGTTTACTTCATGTTTTATGGTTAAATGCGCTCGAGTAGGCATAACTTGAAAGTTATTCATCGGCAAGAAGCAATTCACGCCAGTAATCGGCAAATTATCGTGTCAGTGTTAAGTTCTGGCAGGAGATAAAAAGAGATCGAAAGGTGTTGTACCTTTAGAGTTACAGGTAGAGAACTTTCTGATCGGTTTAATGACTGTGGATCGACGCAATATGGCGTATCGAAAAAAACCGTGAGTTCTTGCAGAGCCCGTTAAAATTGGTCTAATTAAGATTGGCGGATTTCAGTTTTTTCTACTGTGTCCGTACGAACGGCACATGCATAGCAACAGGTATAATTATGGTGTAATCGGATTGGATCTACATTGTTTTTCATTATAATTCTGACGGCACGAGAATGAATCCTTGTGGGACACCTGCTCGTGTTATCGTCCCTACGTTAGCTTTTGGTGTTCATCGATGAACCTTAAAAGTTCATCCAAGGAATGAATTAAAGTTCACGCTTCTGTAGGCTTAATAGAATAATAGTAGTTGAAAAGGACTGTGTAATTCTTAGATTTAAAATGAAATTTATATTTTCCTCAATTCCATCGTAATTGTTACGTTCATCTTTTGCTACAGACACATTCGTACATCTTACTTACATTCTCTTTTTTCCTACGGCTAAGTACGTCTCTTCTCTGTTTATTTATTGGTTGACAAACATTGCCTTTCGGCTCAAACTATATTTCATGATTTCTTTAACAAAAATGAAGCTTCCAATTCTTTCAAAAACAATGGTCAAACTATTTACGAACAGTATTTGAATTTTTATTTAGTTAATATTTTACTTGTCCTAACCCATCCCGAAGAGTCAGAAGAAAGAAATTCTTGATGAAATTAGCGGGGGTCGGTCTCGTCCAAATAAAAGCTGGAGTCATAGATCGATGGCTCTAAACTTAAAATATTTAAATCGCATGATGTATTGCAATAGCGCATCTACTCCAGGTGCCAGTTTTTCTAAATTCTTAGAGCAGTGCTTCTCAACCTGTGGTACAGTGGTNGATTTTTTTAAATTACAAAGCGTGTTGTATCTATTTATTCATTAGAAACATTTCGCTCCACCTTCTTTCACTAATTAAACATTGCCCTAGGACATAATTATTGCTGTGCTTCAACCTGTAGGCGGCTGTACAGCGGGTCAGCGTTGACCCTTTAGGGAAATACCAATTCCCCTTGCGTTAACTTGCTCCCGCATTATGTCCATGTTTCGGTGTAGTCAAATGCCGCCGGTAATTGATGCTACTAAATGTTGAATCGTGAGCACACTGTCTTAGGCTGTCATGGGATTAACCCGTCGGTCGAAGCATTTTGAGATTCAGCCCTAAGTTAGTTTAGACGGTAAGAGAATTTTGCAGGAATATTGTTGCTACGTATATAGGTATCTATTAGGACAGTCTATCATCAACGTTTTTCAACGGCAAATAATTCCTCTTCATCCAATTGCTAATCCTTTCACATCGTTATATTCCTAACAGAATGAAATGTCATAAAACTTTTGCAATTTATCCACTTCACCATAAAAACATACAACAACTGAAGAAAGTAAAAGTTTGGAACTCAAACAATGAAGATGTGCCTTTCGTTCTATAATTTTAAGTTTCTTATTAGTTGCTCTCTTACATGCTCTTCTGTGAGTCATCAGGTTAAATCTTTGTAACTCTGGTTTAGTCGAATTTGTTGAATTGTTTAACCATTCTAATCTCCCGTAATATGTTGTAAGTCCAACAGGAAACTGATTTTTCCTTCAGTGTGCGACTGTTAATAAAAGTTGACGGTTGACAGCTTCTTTGAAGTATGACGCTGTGTATTACCATGACAAGTGACAAAATTGATTGCGTTTACGTTTGCTGCTGGAATTTCTGCTTAATTTATCCTCATAATCTCCTCTTCCACCTCCGTTCACGTGTTTAATCGAAGTTCTTTTGTACTCTAAAAGCAAAAAAAAAAATTGCGTCAGATTCCAAGTCCACAAGTTGCATGATAAAGCTTTGTGTTTGCATCGAAAATACTAATTGGATTTGGCACGTGTTTTCAAATTTATTTTTTCATTGTCTCCCAAATGATTGACATCATTCCCTCTCTGATATTCAGTAAAGTTTAAAATTAAGCTGACAGGAATTGACAATATTGCGAGGAAAACGTCAAACAAATAATAAATTTCGCACCCCTGTCTGTTTTTTGTTTATAATTTATCATTATTAGTTTATGGTTGAGTTATTCTTCGTTTTTTGTCATAATATATGTCATTCACTTGATGATCATGCTCTGGGGGATTAATGTTCTTTGTTTTCGAAAATTTTAAAATTAATTTTTAACTGCATATATATATATATATACACGTTCGCGGATGTCTTTGGTTCGATTCTCGTGAATCACTTCAGTTTTCAAAAATCTTCCCCATCTTCTCTGGTGAATAAGAAATCCCGAAGCAATCCTCTCCGTGAAACTTCATGCGCACATATCAATTCCACGAGATGAGAAAATGAAATTTATATATTATAAACATCTCAGNCTATTGCAATTTTTTAATGTATTCATATTTCAGTAGCTGATGCATCGTATTTACCATTTAAGAATTTATGTAGTGTTTTAGTTAACTCCACCATTATTTATTCGTAAAATATTTGTTATTCAGTCGATAATTAATTATGAAAATGGATGTAACTACAAATACGTTCGGAATTCAGGAATATCTGGTTGTATATTTCCCCTTGTATTGCAGTATCGAATAAGAAATATTGCAATGCTTCAGTGGGAAAAATGGGTGCTATTCCTCAGCTATCCATTGTTTAATGATACTTAATGCCTAGTTCCCTTTAAATAAAAAATCAAATCATTATTTCTCGTCGTATTGTTATTTTTTATATCTCGACGAAAATTGCTGTGGTATCCTAAGCGATATCTTTTGATTATACAAGAGGAATAATTAATCAGCAAAGTTAAAAAATTAAGATTTTCTGCTGATCTTTACTCCACTCAATACAATTCTATTAGTTGGCTCTGAGTTTAGTCAATATTATTTCTTGTTTTTCTTGCAATTCTCAATATATTGACATGTATATAAAAATCGTACCATTCGCACTGGTTATGATTTGGTTATTTTGCAGCATAACGCAATATATTTCTCAATTTTAGATTTTGGTCGGTAAAAAAAGTTGCATAATCAACTTCTGCGAACGATTCTTAAGGGTTCGTTGAATAAGAAGTTTCAGTCTCGCCCTTCAATAAAGACGTTTTATTGTTATTATTTCCATCATCAGTATTGTCGTTGTTGTTTTTGTTAATGTCATTATTATTATTTAATGGCACGTGTAATGTTCTTATCACCTGAATTTATTTTATAAAATATTTAATGAAAACCCACCCCTTTTAAGAAACTTGGCATCCGATTCCGCGCGCAAAATTTTCCGGTAGATTAAACCCGCGAGTCGCCAACCCCGGCTATTTCCAGATTCCGGGATCATATGTTAGCTTTGGTGCGGCATTTGGTGCCCTGTGGGGGCAGAGTCTCACACTCTCCGTGCACGTGCATCTGGTGACCACTCGAGCGTCATAGAGCACGCGCTGTTGATCATCTTAGTTAATCTGTTTGCATAGCGCGTCACGTTTTAAAAATGTTTTCCCAACGCAAGTGCCAGCCTCTTTATTTTAAAGGGAGAAAGCGTTCATCCTCAGTGTATTTTACGAACCACCCGAGGAACGGCTTAATAAGCTTTCCCTCATTGCGCTCCGCCGCCTTCCTTTTTCTTCCTCTCCCAGGTGAAGTCACCAGGTCAAGCAGGTTGCGAGCTTTTCCCTTCCTCTCACCACTCTAATACTACTTGTATCTTTCTCTCTCTCGTGTTCTTTTCTTCTTTTTAAACGTTCGGAAATCTCCTCCCGAGTAAGGTTTCTCAACCGTGATAGCGCTCTTAAAATGCTATTGGTATTTTTACCGCGAACACGGGCTCTTTCCCGGAAATGATGCTCGGTTTAAAAAGTACATATCCCATTGAATCGAATACATGCTGGGAATTCTACGCCCATTTATATACGAGGGACGCTCAGAGGATTCTGAAATATACCTCTTTCCGCGTCCAGGATGATCTCAAACTACAATAAAACAGACCGATATCGTGGAACTGTATTGTTGCCTCTAACAATAATCTGAAACTAATATAAATCCGACCGATATTGTAGAACTGCATTGTTGCCTCTAACAGTGAAAAGTCTCAAAGAGTTGGTGTGCGCAACAATTAGATGACAATATATTTTTGCCCACTACAATGGATGTGGACATTAGAAACTTCTTGAACACCAGACGTATTTGTTGTTCACCTACTGGTTTATCTCTTTATGCACTAGTACCTGGACAGCAACTGGCTAGACAGACTGTTAACGTTACTTTTTTCGAAATTTTGCAATTACAGTTACTTATAACTTATGCATACATTTTCAGACTCAGACAAGTTATTATTATTATAAGATGATTAGAATGATTCTCTGTTACTAACGAAATTATTCTCAGTATGAATCAGTTATCCTCGGAGAAACTCTCGGAACTTGGATGGTTAACTTTCAACTCTTGTGATCTCGGTAATAGTAAATAAAACCAAGGAAAGTTTATTATGCCCATTCCGAGTCAGTCTGGAACTTTAATTCGTGTAATCCGTCTGCGGCCCCGTAGGGCATTTCTGGGTGGGACTATTCCTCCGAAGTCCGAACGTCTTGAGAACGGATAGTCTTCTGTATCGATCGTCAGGTTGACTTTCTCTGTCAGTGTGATTTTGAAGTGCGCAAAAGTTTCATTTTTCTTTCTAAAAGGAGTAAATACTTTCAGTAAGCTCTAAACCGTTAGCCAATCAAGTAAACCTTTGTGTAAATAAATAATTGTGAAAATACTACGAGTTTTAGATAACTGACCAATTTCAAAATTAGGCTGCCTCTATAGAAAGACAGATGTGAGTGCATGCGTATATTGTAATTGAATTGTTTACTATCTCATTACGTCATTCATTCCTCAGGTGAACGCATTATTGAAAATCTCACGACTGCTGTTCGTTGTTGAAAGAAAGGAGATACCCTTGTGTCGCAATATTAAATTACTAAAAGCTACTTCCATTGTTGAAAGGAATGAGAGAAACTTAAATGGGGAATTGATTCCAATGGAGTCATCTGGGGAACCTTTAGAACCAAATTACCTTCTTCCCTAGCCATCGATGTTCCATTGATTTATGCATTGCCATTTGTAACGGACACATTCTTAGAGGAGTATTCAATGATCATCACCGCGAAATGTTAACTCTCGCGAGAATAAATCACGGGGAAGCGAAGTCGGCTCTGATTAAATAAGAAACGAGGGTAGGCATTCCTCGTTGCGATATCTGCACAGGGGAGGGTTTTAAATTACTAATGGATTCCCACAGGACGGGTTAATGCGAGGGGTTGGGGAAGAAAACAAATGATGTTTCGATATGAGGAAAGTGCATGGAAATTGCAACACCTCCGGGGGGGTTGCAAAACTCGTTGCGAAGTCCCTCATCATCATCTGCAAAGTCTCATGTGGCGACAAATGACCTTCTCCATACTTAAGCCATAATCATCTTTCTTTATCTAAAGGTAGTAATATTATCCTTTATCACTAGCGGGTGTGCGTTTACCTTTCGCTCAAATTAAATTCTCGCGTACATTTCTCAAGCGTTTCTTTAATTGTATCCGAGGAGATTTCATTAAATTGATTGTAGCACTTCTGAGTTGAGGGAGGATGGATTTGGAAAATGGACATTAGTGAGTCATCTCCGTATTGAATCTTTGTCTTCCGTCAAACTTAAATTGAAGGTTAGGTTTTATACTTTCTCAACGTAGAATGTTAAGTTTTTGCATTAAGCTTTGGTATTAACGACCGCCTCGTTGCGTCGTAGGCGAAATCGACAAAGGGTACGATAATCCCCAAATCCGTGGGTTTCATGATTCTTATTCCCAAAATTTCTACGTCGTAATTTTGGATGAATCTTTTGATCCAGGGATCTCATTTCATAATCCGCGAAGCAAATTTATCGCCAGGATGGTCTCATTCGACTTGATCTTCCCTTAGATTTAAATGGGGTTTCTTGCGTACATTTGAAAATTGCTGTGTACGACATATATACGAACACTTTTAACTTTTGAAGCCCTTATTAAGTGTACTGGAATGGAGCGTTTCTTTTATCCAGTTCTGTAATGAGTATGCAATAAGTGTAAATCTTCGAAATAATGATTTCTTGATGTCAAAGCTCATTTTTGGCTTACACTCAAAATTTAACTTAAATGAGACGATTCTAGAATCAGAAGTAGTGCACAACTTTCTCAAATAAACGAATAGATTAAAGAAATTGGTACCCATGTCTCATTCTCTCAGTGTAGGGTACCTTGTATAGTGTCATGGTTTTTAACCTAGCTGGTGATAGATCATTAATATTTATATCTTGTATTTTCTCTGTTTTAAGAGCAAATAATCCATGGTTTCCATGGATATTTAGTTCCATAATAGACCATAATAAATAAAAAACGCTTCTCGGAGAATATATACGGTAATACATTTCGAAAGAAAACAGCTTATTCTTATGCTTTGAATCTGAAGCCTAGCATGAAAGCGGTCCCTGGTTTGATACCCGGTGCCTCACGTGCGTAATGACTTTAGCTGTCGAAGCACTTTTAACAATACTACTACTAATTAAACCTAGCTTTTTGTTCAACTGAATGGATTAAATTTAGTCTCTTTGAAAGCATCTGTTGAATCCATCCTCAAATGCGAATAAAGCATCCTTATTTTCCTTTTTTATCATACGTCAACCGAAGCTGCAACGTCTTAGAATATAGAAACATCAAAAAGATATGAATATCAGTACGAATTCCAGAATTAATTTCGGAACTCCGTGGAAAATTCCTCGGCTTTGAAACGAGTTTGCAAAATTAAATTCTCTCGGGAATTACTTAATGTTTTGGGATTTTCTGGAACGTAATGATCACTTTCACTTGAGAGCGATTGGGAAAGAGCATTCGTTAGCCGTGCAACCTGTCTAGATGGTGGGCAGGTCAGAGGACACGGAGGGCTGGGGAAAGCGTGGGTGGATTGATTGATTGATTGGGGCCTATATCAGCCAGTGGACCTGCATCATCGCTAAAATATGGACGGACCTTAATGCCTGGGAAAGCAAACCGAAGCGTAGAGAGTTTGTTTTGCGGGAGAAACTTTGCAAATGAGCGTTAAGGAAGAAGAACGCCGTCGTAAAAGAGTTGAGGAAACTTGGAAGTGTATGCCTATAAATTACTCTAGAATGATTATCATGCGATGATAACTCGGTTTTGTTTATGGCGGATTCTAAGCTAATGACTAGGTTCTTACCTTTTATTCCAAAGCTGGGTATATTTAGGAATTTTCCATTTGAAAATTCATTTAGACTTGCATATAATATCGTAACCCAGCACCATTGCCTTGGTAAAGGAGTTGAGTGGAAAGCTACCTCATTTTATTAGTTATTGTTAAATTCCTTGGTGGTCTTTTAACACAAGCAACTGTCAACACAATTCCAACTCCACGAAATTGGCTTACTCTAATGAATAACTCCTATTGAAAGAAAATGGATCCATACCGCTAATTTAACCAACGTGCATTCTTAGTTTATAACAATGAGGAAAATCTGATAAAACTCGAGCTTAGTAAATAATAGATTGGTTACGGTTTAAACTGCTCCGTAGATAGAAGTGCGAGCACTGATTACAACAATGAACAATGATTTTTCAATTGTTACTCTCATTAAAATCCTAATCATTGTCAGCAAGTTAGCCCAGCGTTCCTTTGTTGAAATACAATCTTTTTTAAGAACGAAACTCATTATTAACTCATTAAATTTGGTATTTAGTTGATATATATATATCAATACTATTATTATTTATCCATTGTCTATTGGAAAGTGGTTTGTCCTCAAGAGTCTCCGAAGATTGCACGTTGATAATCATTTGCCATTTGCATGAGATTTGACTCACGATATTCGCTCGTTGAAAATTATTTATAAGCGATTTCTTAATAAAATTCAAGATGGTTCTACTCTCAAGACAGTGCTTTCGGATGACTGAGATCCTCCTGTGGGAATGAGGCGCTATATTTCGTAACTTCGTGAATTAAGAGTGATTTATTGCGCTCTTCATTTCGGAGGACTGGAATCGTTAAGATTATTCCTAGAGCGTGTTCTCTAACCATGCATAATGTGTTAAAAAAATGGAAACAGGACGATGTATGTAAGAAGCCTATGCCTCGATAGTTTCTTCGCTAGAGAGGTAACACGATCTGATCTGGGAAGATAAATTTTTCCAATTGATTGATGTGGCAGTGGAGCTCGGTTGCCTAAGCCATTGGCAATTCATTAATGGTAATGAGCCGTAGAGAAAGTCAATGTTTAAGAGTTTTTGTGGCCCAACCGGAAGTTTGTTTTTCAGTCGGAGTGTACGGACTCGAATTCACTGTTTTTTGCCATCTGTCGCTATTCGCGGCTGCTTAGTGATTTATAGATCAGTGAGAATATTTACCTAGATTCTGCCTTTTCAACGCTTAATTGGTCTATCGAGCTGTTTAGTCATAGATATATTCCAATGCGCTACCGGTTTCTAAGCATTAACGTCTCCATTAGATAAGACAGGTTTAAATTGCAATGCTATTACTTTGATAAATCATTTTTGTCTAGCTATTAATGGGCATTTTGAGACAATATATAGCGTTGCTGTTTGATCAGGCATTTGTGTTATATATTCGGATTTAGAATCTATAGAATGCCCACTGTCTTCTACTACAGTATAGAAGTTTGCTTAAAAGTTAAAACCCGGACCTCTAGACCCAGCCTGCAGCCTGGATTCGAAAAATCGTCTCCTTCAGTAGGTCAATAATAGAGATCTCCATCTTCCGATCTTATCTGTTTCTATTTAAAAAGATTTTATTTCCAAAATGCAATTGCACATCTTAGAATTATCAATTTAACGACAAAACATTCCTTTTCTATGTTGTGGTGCATCAAGATATCTCTAATACTTTTAATATGTATTTGGTATATTGAGTAATTGGTAATTTCAATTAATTTGCTCACAATCCTGGTTCATCTCGTTCCTTATATTTCATCCTCAGCAATTTTTTTTAAACTTTTTTATTTTTATAAAAGACATATGGTCTGGTTACCATATCATGATGGATGAAATATTTATCATTTGTCTTTTGGTACGGGATAGAGAAAAATGTATCTTCTATTTACTTTTGTCTCAGTCTTTTACATGGGTATGATGATATAATATCAACTGAGATATGAGATATGCTGATTAATGACATTAATTAAGGTTTCTCCTTATGCAATGTTACGAAAAGTGTTACTCGTGGAGTCATTGTGCTTCACTAACGTGGGCTTGCCCTGCTTATAGCATTCTGGCTCAGAGAGGACAGTAAGGGCAAGCTATCTCACTCCACATCTTGCCTAGTAAGCCTCATTTCCCTCTACTACCTCTTTCGTGGCTGATAGTAGAGGGGATGAGGTCCCAACCGGCCTTAGTGCAGGATACTTAAAACATTTTTTTCGATTTTCGATATCCCACAGCGCCAGTATAATTTTGTTACATCTGTTCCTCTTCTCGATAAAAAATCATCATTAAACATTTTATCAACGTTTTTTTCCTTTGGTTTTCAATAATTCATTCGCAAATTCGCATTCGCCTTCCTGGCAACAGCATTTGCTCAATGTATCTAATTCCTGTAATGCAGATTCCATTAGAAATCGCTTATTTCACCAACAGTTGTTTATTTCGGTATCCAAGCAACCGATCGATCAATTCGAATGTTTACCTAGATTTCTCTCCTAACCGTTATATTGGATTTCTGCGCCTCTAACATCATCCTCGGTACATTTGCAAGATTACAGTTATTGGGGATTATTGGGTAGCCGTAAATAACACCCTCAAGACTCCTTTTGGGATTAATTTCGCGCCGTGGCGATAGAGGGAGGGCGGGGGAGAGGGCAGCACGGTCGCGGCAGCACGAGTATCCTTTCACCAAAGGCGAGAGATAGGCAGAATTCGATAAAAACAGCCGAGGAAAGTTGAATGTGTTGCGAAAAGAGCGTTCGGCGAGCACGTGTGCGAGGATGGAAAGGTGGAGCTGTTGGAAACGGCGTCATATCCCACGCCCTCTCTTGCTAACGGAGTTCGCCGACCTTAGAATCTGCTCGCAACAAAAAAAATGAAATTTGATTTGTTTAAGACGGCACTCGAGGAATTAAAAGCCTTTCACTTCCTTTAATATATGTGAAGTTAAACGCCTCATTAGTTTTCATTTGCCGTGATCTAAATTTTTGACCGTAGGTGTGCTTGTCGTGCGTGTTTTGTTTCTTTTTTTTTTGTCTCCCTGGCAACGATGCACCTGTGCGCTTCTGTTGGGCTGAGGATTAATTTTTATGCAAATTTGGCGCCTTTTAAATGGGCCGAATAGTGATTCTTGCGAAGCATCTCGCGTTTTAAGAGCGAAATATTTTGCAGAAACCCATCGTGTGTACTGAGTGGTAGATGTACTTGTTTATTAAGTAAGCAATAGCTCAGAGAATCAGAGCATAGATGTAAATAAAACTCGTTGTATGAAACTTGAGTTATAATAATTTAGAATATTCGAAAATTTAGATTATTTTAACTTCTAATGGTAGAGTATTAGAAATTTTTCATAGTGTTACTTCTATTTTAGTATCGGTGTCAATTAATTATAATAAGAAATCACTTATGACAAAAAGGTTATGAAATAACCTAATTACATGTGATATAAGAAAATATAAACAAAGGAAGTAGAGAAAAGTTGGAAATAAATACAATTGTAAAATACACAATTTTATACATACACAAATTACGAAGAGAATTCATAGAGAGCAATAAATATTATGAATCTAGGTATTGATTTGAAGTTTCTATTGCATTACGTGTTTTTTTCAAATTTGTATTGATTTTGAAAGAAGGCCGGCCTGTAATTTGCTGCTAAACCTAAAACTTTCGCAATTAACGCTCGCTTCCTTCTTCTGGTAATGATATAACCTCAAACCCGGGTTTCGTCCTGGATCACCAAGCCTAGATCGACAATGCCGACTCATTCTGTATATTTATTGCATTTAATTATCGAATGCATATCTTGCATTAATTTTACTCATTCTTTTAAAAATTTTGTGACTGTATTTAATGAATTAAAACTTGATTGATGTTGAAAGTCGTCATGTTAACTTGTATATGACGTTTGCATTCGTCTTGGTTCCACTCCAACCATAAAAAATTAGGTTTCCGTCATGAAATTTGATTGAAAATTTTCTTCCAGTTTCCATAGCAATCAGACTAATAATAAGCTAGACGCATGACTCAGTCGGCTCATTGTTCTCAAGAACTTCCGCGTTTACCTCCGCCAGTGCTTTCTGATACGAGTCTCCCTTGCCTCAATTGCAGATTGTCACTCCCAATCCCTCGACATCCATCTTGCATTTTTATGATTGTTTCGGTCTTAAATCTTCCTCGCTTCTGGACTCGCGCCGCTCCTCGTCCATGTAAATGGGCAACTAACTGTTCGATAACCCATTTTCGTTCCCATCCGCTCTCTTGTTTGTTCTCCCTTCACTTCCTGTTCCACTCGCTCATTGCATTTCCATAAACACGGCTCCCGCAAGGTAGCGCGTAATTAGGACTTTTATGTTTTCGGAGATATCCATTCCTTCGGCTCTAAAAATATCCGAAAGTTAACGCATCGACGCGAGTCTCGCTCTGAAATTTGCGAGGAAGATTCTAATTGTTTGATATCGAATCACCACGGCCACTCTAATCAGCTGGTATTGTTGCGTTAATTAATTGTTTCGGATTTATGGCGGTAAGATGCAGTTGTTGAGACTCCTGCTGGTCTGTCTCATATAAGTCTCCGTTTCCATTGTCGCGTTGAGTTCTCTTTGTAATTTCAGTCATTGCTTTTATAATCTTCCGTTTATGTTTGAGTTGTATACTTTGATTATAAATTCCATATTTTAAAACTTTTATATCTTTTACGTCGAAGTTTATCCTCTTAAACCTCAACCATTTCTTCCGTTTATTTCATGTAAAATGACTGAAGAAAATAACTATAACATTATAATATACTATGACATTTCTTTACATTATCATTACATTTTAATCGTGTTACTGTCCAAAGAACATTATAGTATCAAACTATAAAGAAATTGATAAAGGATGTCTTCATTTATTTAAATTATATTCCTCTTTAAATTAATTCTATTTTCAAATGAATTGGTCCTTATCTTCTTTATAATAGTCTTCTATAATTTGTAGGATAAGTGAATCGTCAGCTACTTTCCAGTTTTATAACCACCGCTATAGTTTGCAGATCCTCTTCGGTGTATTAATTCCTCGGTATCTTCTTCCCCTGGTCAAGAGTCGGCATCACAATGCACGTGAGCATAAATAAACTACGTATGTATGTGTAACACTTGTTGCATTTTGCACTGGTACATTTAACCGTTGTAAAATTTGCATTTTAATTCTAATAAAGCGATAAAAAAAGGAATAGTGTCGGTTCTTGTGTAGAAGGAGAGTCTTAAACGCTTTTTAGAAATACAAATTGGATAGCTCACTTTATTTATGTCTTTTGAATCGCAAATGAATGGCACCTTGTGTCTCTATCGGTGTGATAAATATTCATTGAAATAAAAGTTGCATGAGGAGGAAATGAATCCTGAGCAATGTAATGGAGACGTCGGAGAAAGTATTAAAAGAGTGTTTAGATTCGCCTCTTGTCTTGTATAAATGCAAATTTTACAATTAATCATTGACACTTGAAGCAAACGTCGTTCGCGTTATATTAAAGATTATATTAGAAATTATTTGCGAATGATTTACACGTTTTGTGAGTAAATGATTGTACTATTTAATAATCGAATGAAGGTGATTTTATGGAAAAATGATTCATAAAGGTGAGAGCAGTGCAATCACAGATTGGTAGAATTTGGAATAACAGGCATTTAAATTAATTCGATCGTAAATTTCTTTAATTCTGAGCAATTTATTGACCCGATTTTTGCTCCATTTTCGTCCGAATTCATCGCAAAGCTATGAAACCCGAACAGCAGAAATATTACAATCTGAGATTGAAATTTACGAAATTTATAATTTTGTTTTGCAATGTGGAAAAATTTCCACAAGTAGAAACTTTAACTCTGTAATTCACCATCAATTAGAAATAACTTTGTACACTTAAATTAATTTTACCCATCATCACAGGGGTGGCGGATCAACAGGATTTCGGGTCTACCGGCTTGCGGATTTGCCGTATAATTATTTCAGAAAAGATTGTATAGTTATTTCAGGAAAGAGCAAAAAAACCAATTGATGGTCTTCCGCAAAAAAATTTCGATACAGGTCAATGGTAATAACAGGAGACAGGAAAGTGGAAGGCCTGAGTTTTAGTCCCAGTCACCTGGTTATTTTTAACATGGATTCATCCTTGGATCTAAATGAACCTCATGTACACTTTATATGAGATTTGATGAGAATAATCTGGAGTCGAACCTAAGACTTCAGGTTTTTCAGAAAGTAGCCTTTTATCTGCGTAGTGTCGACATTCTGTAATGTATGTACAAATTTCTAAAGATGTGCGAATTCTGGTTTTGAAAATAATTGAACAATGCAATCAACATGATTAGAGCTTAATTCGTGGAACACCATTTAATAAAACTGAGCTTAGTATTTTCCATATGATTTTGTTATTTGACCGGTTTCGGCCTTTCAGCCATCTTTAGGTATAACTCATGGAAATAGAGATGGTCGAATTGATTTTTACTCTAATTCACGCAGATATAAAGGTCTTGTTTGTTTACTTAAAATTATTTCCATGGTTTCGGCGTGATATAATTAAGATTCCATTGCCTTGATAACCTGTGAACGGTTAATACTTTTAGAAGGTCAAAGGTAGGTTGAATTATTCGTTACTTTGTTATTATATTAATTATTTTTTTAATGAATAAGAAAATTAAACTTGTTAATTTCCACACGATTTTACGATAAATCATATGAAAAATACCAAGTTCGTTTATTGTTGATAATGAAACGTTGCATTATGTTTTTTGTGGAATAATTGTGATCTTTATCATCAAATTCGTTTAATTCGGTTATTGAATGTACATTGTTTGGGATAACCGACGCTTCGATCTTCCGCCTGAATTCGTACGGATAACCACGAATTTTGTCTTTTTCTATATGACCACTTTTTCTCCTTCTCTGCCGCAGCGTTCGGCGAGTTTCGGGTGATGCAATGCCCCAGCGACTGGGAAGGGCATAAAAAAGCAGTAAATGATTTTGATTAACCTTACAATTAATTGGATTTTATTGGATGCTGTGAAACAAAGAGGAAACGTGTTTATTGGTCCCCTGTTAAAGGTCTCGCCGTCCCAACACGGTATTTAAAACAGGCAGAGTTTATGTCCGGTTTCCTGTTGACTTATGGGGTTGTGTTGGCGTCCTTATTCCATCAGAAGAGCGCACGATCGCTTGTGAAACGGTCGGTGGGAAAGTGGCCAATTGATTGTCGGCGAGAAAATGCTCGAAATATGTTTTATTGGGAGACCGCCGTTTTTACGATCCGTAGAAATCGCTGTTTTCCCCCTTCACCCCCAAGTCGTACCGTAAGGGGACCCGTTACCCAAATAAAAGTTCTTTTTACAGTCAGAAATAAGGAAAACGTGAAAAAGCGATGGAAGCGCTGGGAAAATGTGAGAATAAGACAGCGGGTTTGCGAAATTTTTTTCACTAGCAGGTCTTTTTTCCTTTACCCGAATTTGACTATAATTAAAAAGGTATTTTTACGTTTATATATTTACTTGGTACACACAGAGGCGGATTTATAATTAGGCGCAATAGGCGTTAGCTGAGGGCCCCAACCACACTGGGGGACCTCAAGAACACGTGCTACCACATTCTCAGTAACATTAATAATTGTTCAGATTTTTCGCTTCGAGAAAGAATTTTATATTCGTTAAGTCTACATAATATGTTTATAATATGTCTTAAATTGTAAAGTCTACCCAACATTCATTGTAACACGTAGAAATACTATGTATTGTAATCCTGTAATCCAAAACTTGTTTATTTATTCTTTCCGCAGTGAAGCGACTGCTGTTTCTATGGTATATATATATTTGTGTATTATAAAAAAAAAAAGTTATAATTAGTATCCATAATTTCGTAGAAGGGGCTTCTATCTGATAATTGCGCTCTGGTAACTTAAATCCGCCCCTGAGTATACAATAGATGAAAATACATTAGGCGTAATCTACAGTACTATTGTGTAATTTTCGGGATTAATACGTATTTGCAATGAAATAGAATAATAGATTCATGAGTATCAAGATTGAATTAAAGAAATTTAGACCTCGGCATATACGTTAATTAAGTAGACATCTAAATTTAAGCGCGTATTTCGAATTCTTTCTTTGACAACCTACGCAACAATCGGAAGCTACAATAATCGAAAACCATAGTTTCCGGCATTTTGGTGACTGCAGCATGAGTAATTATACTGTTGGAACAAAATTAAACACAATGATAGAAGTAATTGCTTGTTTAAATATAGTGGAACTACTAGTTCAATGCTGATTACGTCTGTAACTTCTGATATTATTGCTTATAGGACTTCTATCGGTGTTTTTTTTATAACTTAGCAGGAAAGAATTAAAGAGGTAGGAGTATAAAACCTGTTATGCTGTATATGACTCTTCTACCGAGATTGTTATTCATGAATTCAAAGTTAGTAAAATGGTTAAATAACAATATTCAGTACTTATGCGAGGTTTTGCAGATATACTTCGAAATCCACGTCAAAGCTTAAGTTCTTAAACTTACGCGAATATTTTCATGGCAGGTGAACCGCACGTAAGTTTTAAAATGTAGTTATTTAGCTTCTACACTAACCGCGTTAGGACGCTATCCGTATTTAAATAAAGCAAAAGTGTACCGCTTGTTTATAGAAAATACGAAAGAGGTACGAGCGCAACAAATCAAATTTGCATTTAATGCCCCTTAATAATGTTTTGATTCGATAATGAATGGGCGGGACAGAATCGTGCAATCAAAAGGTGTGATTGAAAGCAGATACTCTGGGGAAATCGATATTGAAAGATCTCAGATAATTAAACTTCACCTGAAGTATAAATAGACTTTTAAAAGCTGCGACGCCAACGTAAAAACACATCGGCGTGAACATATCGATTTCATTGTTTATCAGCTTTAATTGAAGCCAGAAAAAGTTAAATGCGACTCAATCGTTAATGTAATGCGAGTCAAAGACGAGATTAACGTTTGCTCTCGGTGATGGTGGCGCTTTGCTAGCTGATAATAACTTTGTATTTGTTGATTTCGTGATTATTAGATTCGTGTCATTGTCTCTATGGTTATTTGATAGCTTTGAGTTGTGTTTGCTTTTATTGAGATGTGCTGTAAAGCGCTGAAAGCGGTCTAAACTACAAGAAATTTACAATGATTAGGGAAAGGTGAACTATGTAGCACGGAAGAGACGCGCGGCTGAAATCCAAGGAATAACAGGTGTTAAAAATAGCGAATGACTGGGACTCGAACCCAGATCTCCTTGGTATTCTAATTTGTTTCGGAAAGTGGGAGACATAGGTTCGAGTCCTATTAATGTCGCTATTTTTTACAGAACTCAAAGAAATCACAAGAAATTTAGTTTTAACGCCAATGATTGAAGAATACTTATTGAATTTTAGTGGGATTATGTTGTTCTGGAATAATAGTAATAAAGCATTGCATCTAATGATAGCTTTAAATTTAGTTGGTACGGACAACATCGGTCTGGAAGACGCCCATTGTTGTTAACGAAAAGCTATTGTTACATCTCATCGCCGTGTGTGTGTGAACCTGTGCCTAATACTCATTGTTAGTTGCCTGCAATAATGATACACGACAATATCGCTCGGTTTTATTGTTGTAAAAAGTTATCCCAGACGCAGGAGCGTGGGATTTGTCTCGAGGAGGTTTTAAGCCATGGAGTAAACGAAAAATTGCCTGTGTTCTTGGGCAGGCAAATTTCTGCCATGAATTTAATAAAGATGGAATCAGGTTTATATTTACATATATTCTGTGCGAGTCATCACTAGTGTGTATAAATGTAATTTTTTTAAGTATTACAATTTACCTCCAACCACCTTGATTTTTAAAAATCCATTTTGGCTCGGAGGAATTTGCACAAACCCCTCCCTAGGTACGCCACTACAAGACACAGTATGTTTAATTCTAGCAACTTTGATACTACCTCTAACAATTATGCCCCGAATACAGTGACACAGTAATATCATTTGGTGTCAGTTGTTAAGAGAATAATAATGGGTTCCATAAAATATCTCGCGATTCACAAAATCAGATTTTGCGCATTGTCGGACTCTAAATTGTTGCAAAAAGGCAGGAAAGTAAGCATACATTGTTGTGCCTGCAAGGCAGGGAAGATCAGCTACAAAATGGAGGGAAACGAGTGGTAAATCAAAGAAAGTGGCAATCGCGGCCAGACAGGAAGGTACACACGCAGATTCGCCGGAGGGCGGCCTCGCAGCCGGCCCTTGTCGTCTGCGCACGGAGATGTTTCACTCACTTCACTTTTTTACTTTCTCCCCCTCCGTTTATTAAGTATTCCACGGAGTGGTTAGTTTATTCGAGTTTTACGTCCGCGTGAAACATGTAGCAGATAATTAAGTGCGCGGGATCGGATGGCGAATGTCCTTGGAGTAATCGGGCAGAATGTCACGAATGCGAAGTTGCGACGCGCGGTGCACGGGACCTTCGCTGCCATCTTTGTCTTTGTGAGTGACTTGTTTAGTCATTTCCGTGGGATTTCTCCAACTGGACTCATCTTAGGATGTGCACTCCCCGGCTCCAGTGCCCGTTTGCATCTGTGTGTCCGTTGATTTCGATTGTTGAGGATCTCCATTGTTGTGCCAACCATCGTGGAATATCGAAGCGACCGACAGTTTGGATTGCAGATAGTCTCATCTTAAGTTGTGCTCTGGATCAGCTTATTTTACTAGTGAGTATGATAAAAATACTTCTTAAAGGTTTTCGGTTTTCTACCACCTGGTATACTCTAATAGATTCCTCCCTACAATGTTTCGAATCAGTGTTTACGAATTGAAATGTTCATAACTTTGCAGTATTCTGTTTGTTAATTTCTAATCTTGCTGAAGGTCCTTAATTATCCCGGCTTGTGTACGATGCATTTGAATTGTCGTTGGCTTCGACATTGAGATCGGTGTATGGTTTCGATGTATTGCTATGTTTAGAAGAGTGCGGTTTCGTTGATTTCATAAGTGTCTGAAAATCCTTTGTCATTTTATGTTTTATAGCATAGTATGCTCCGTTATTTAATTTAACCTACGTCCGATTATAAATCTGATACTGCATTCTAATAGATTTAGATCTTCGTAAGGGTTTCTTAAGTATAAAGTGAAAAAATCCCTTCTTTATATATGCAAAATCTGCATTTCCTATTCTTAAACCACCATACTAAATGATACTTCTTTTGATACTGCAATGATATGACAACATTTCGATAAAATTCGATGCAATCGATTTATACGTATATAATAGTTTCGGATTGTTGTATAGATCTTGTAAAAGCTACCCTAATTACCCTAGTTAAAAAAAATCATCCTATGTAATCATATAACTATATATTTACCTATCTATTCATTTAATACTTAATATATTTACTTATACACTCATACAACTATATATTTACTAACTATATACTTATATTCTCTAGCAAAACTATTACCGATATGAATCGAAGTCTGATTATATCGATATCCTGTATCGATATAACGATTTCCATCATCCACCTCATTCTTCAAAGACAGTGGTTTACTCCGATGCTTTTAGTCGTCAGTGAACAGAAATTAAAATTCCCCCTCATCTCCGGAACTCAAGTGGAATTTTAATGCGTAAAAATGGCAATCGTTAAAAAGAATTTTCCCTTTAACGATCGCGTTTCAGGAGCGCATGTCGTTCCCGTGGGGGTTGTTCGCTGTTTTACGGATGCTGCGGATGAAAAATTCCCCTTAACGACGAGGTTTCTGCGGTCCAAAGAGGAGGCGCGCCGAAGTTTTAAGAGTGTGAGTGAGCTCACTGCGGACTTTCGCTAGGCGTCTCCTAATCCACAAGAAAGATTTGCCTCGTTCCTCTTCGCCTCCTCCGCGATTTGTTACTCCCTTTGATTTAGCGCCTCTCCGACCGCGAATCCACTTTGGTTTAATCTTGTCGCGTCCTGAAATCTTGTTAAGGTCCGAATCCGTGTTGGGTTTTTGTTTCAAAACATGCCCTGCGCGGCCTTACTTAATTTAGAATTGTTTTTAGAAAGGCTCGAATTAAAGGTGCGTAAATAAACATTCTTTATCGTCGAGCACCTATGAACTTTACATCGCCTCGGCGTAGTCCAGGCGTAGTGTCGCTGGGAACGTCCCTTCTCTTTCCCGCGGAAATCCAATTGTTTATCTCACGCTCGCCTATCAATCTTCGCTCATTCATTCTTCTTCTGGACGATTTGATGGAAAATTGTCGACTCTAGAATTGTTAATTGTTGACGGACACCCAAGTGATTGATATTGTTTGTTAAGCATTCCTAATAGACTATTGTTGATTATATTCAACAATGTCAACCAAAAGTGACCATCTAGGTATCTAATTATTTCTTGTTATTTAGCGTTACTTTATCGAAAATTTTCGGTGAATGTTGTTTTCTTTAGCATCACCGATTGAATTAACAATAGATGTATCAGGGAAATACACTCAGACCAGTAATGATAGTAATCCATTTTCGGATAACAATCAACTTGACTGATTACGCTGACATTGTTGAGCGTTTCTAGTTTGGATTTGTTTGATCAGTATTGTTGTTTGAATATACCTACGTAAGTTTCTTACCTTTCGGTAGGTTCATGTGCCCTAATATTCCCTACTCAATGCCATTTCTTTAGCTTCCTGGTAATTTACCACACCCTTTGTGTCATCTAACAACTTTTGACTTTGTCTTCCACTCTGCATTTCCCCTTTTTTGTTTTAATGCACCGAATGATAATTGTTTTAACAATAGAAATGAGAACCAAGTTAACCCAACCCAGTTGATTATAACTACCCATCGTTGAGTAATAACAAGCAGGACTTGATTGTTATAACCATCAGTAACGAATAAATGACAATTATTTAATTACTATTTATGATTATAGAGTATACCTAACCCTAACCAAATGCAACCAACTTGATATTTAGAAGGTAATTCAGGGAGAAATAAATAATCACACCTTTCTTTTGGCATAACCTTCGCAAGAAACCTCTTTTTTGTATAATTTCCTGTTCCTGCATGATTGTAAAGTGTTCCGCAAACGGCTATACAGATGTCAAAGAAGTAAGACGTCTGCGAAGAAAGAATCGGATGATAAACGTTCAAATGACCGCACCCGGACGCCTATTTCCTACGCGTTATAGTAACTAATGCCTCTGAAAATTGGCATGATTCAGCGGATGGGAGATTGGAAATTTTCCCATGTTGGAAGACGAATTTATTTCTATCTCTCGCGGTGCAAATCAGCACCTCCGCCGTCTCGCTCATGTGTGTCGCGCAGCAAGAGGCAATTTTATATCGGATTCGGTTTTTCGCGGAATGAGAAACGCAGGATCTACTTTCGATGTGTTGACTTAAGGAGATGAAATTATAAATGGTAACGGGTTTTTGAGAAATCTTGGCTGCACCAGTCGCTTCGGCAAGTGCATTTCACTTGTTAAACTGGTTTCCTTTGGAAAAAACGGACGTAAGAAATGGCCGTGTCCCGTTCTTGTCCATGCGAGCGCCGTTTTCGACCGCATTCGCGATGATTTCACGCGTATCGAATGCACGGAGGAGTCCTTGTTTAGATGTGTGTTTTTGCTTTGATTATAACATAACTCTGGAATAGTAGAATGCGTTTGAAGTAACATTCAACAAGCAACGTCCAGAGCTAGTCGAGCAAGCAACTACAATATTACGATCAAACTATTTTACGTGCGAATGTCTACTCGGGACCCGCAAAACATGAAATCCTTTCAGACTTTTATAACCCCACCTCTTTTCTTATTAGCTTTCCCTTACTCTGGAGTGGAAACCCACGTCATACATATGTCTCAAGAGAATATTTTAACTCGATTAAATAGCTCTGCTAAAATATTCGCGTGAATAATGTGTCAAATGCTGCGTGATAGTGAATGAAAATCGAGTCTAGATAAATCACGTTTTTTCTGTTCTCTCTCATGTATTTAAATATGTATATTAGACTTATAACGTATACAAAGTACTTTGAGTACAGCTGCTTAATGTATAGAATGCAGTGCTAACGAAAGGAGGTAATAATTTCCCTTTTTAATTCCTGTTAATGGACCGTTTCATTGCAGTCTGTTTTCTAATGAGCACATTCGAATAGAAGTGTAGATTTTAGATATCTTGAATGTTATTTGTTTCCATTTAAATCGTTCACTGCTGCAATCACTGCCCAAAAAGTTTTTTAATACTTTTGCCTAAAAAGAATTGAAATCAGGCATACTTGATGGAGTATAGAAGTTATCTGTTATTGCAAAGTGGCTCTATCTGGCGTTAAAATTGAGAATCCTGCGGATCTCTTTGTCGTTTATTATTTTTCAGTGTTTATGTTTTGTTATTCCATAGTAATGATTTCGATATGTTCGGTTTTAAATAGTCCGCTATTTGAATTTTTTGATTCATTCAAAGAAAACTTTTAAAAGCACAAAGTCTCTGCTACTGATCGTCAACAATTATATAACACAAGTCAAATAATACAAAAACAAACTTAAAAAATGCAAACAAAAATTACAGGCAAATTAAAACTTCTTACAAAACTAATGTATCAGAAGGATTTCTAAAATAATATAATACTTTTCGTAAATATGAATAATCGAACTCGACTAGAGTTGGTCTAGCTGGATTGTATGCTATTGAGAAAGATATAAAAGGATTGAAAGTCTACTGCAGCCGGGACTCGAACCCAACAATGATGCTATATTTGATTGCCGAAGCTTGCAGATTTGATACAACTAAGATTCGTTTTTTCTTCTTACGCATTGCTACATCGGTATTTTACGCAATTCTTTGAAATAAGCTTTTAAATTATTTGAAATTTCGTGATTCTGAGGTCGTATTTAAGATGAGAGTCACTGAAGCGTATTAACAGTTTTTTTACGGGATTTCAATATTCTGCCAAGTATAGTATTTGAATAAAAGGCCTTAACTTAGGTCATTGCATGGTTACCAACTTATAGTAGGTGATTATCTGGCGAGTCGTGTTCCTCTTTGGAATTCGAAGAAATCGTACAGACAGGCCGGATGTTGTGTTTCTTACGAATCAATTGACTATTGAAACGAAACTGCAGTATACATGCGATTTGATTATATTATACTATTTGAATATTAAGTCTAAGCAGTACAGGATTGAAGAAAGTGATATATTGGGCGCTAGATATTTCTAATATTTCACTAGCCACTGGTTTAGTCACGAGCTGTCCACTCGGCGTCCCGTAAGTCACGTGGCGAACAATCGGCGGAGGAAGAAATTTTTCTCGTGACATAAATTGCGTAGTCGGAAGTATGGGTCTCCGTGGTATCACAGATGCTTTGAAAGCCTAGCGCTAGGGCCTCTTTAAATATGCCTAATGCATCGAGTGACTTCATACAACATTTATGTTCAAGGAGAAGATCTTGCTTCACCTATCGCTAGAGAGTCCCAAGGACCCCGGGATAATGTAATGGGGCCGCTTGGAAGAGAAAGGAGAGGACCTTTGACCCCTCCTTATGCCTACCGCTCGCGGATTTTTCCACCCGGTCGCCATTTTATCTCAGCTGCCAGTCTCAAAAGAGTCGATTTCTTCTTCTCCAGCGCTACAGCACATCGGGCGCTCGGCTGCCATTAATTCTCTCCGCCCACTGGCCTCCTTATCTACGCTTTTCCGCTGGAGGATTCATTGGCTATTCGCTCATATCTCTTTAGGATCCAGGAGCGGTATTTTTTCACAAGGCGATGGCTAATGTGTTACTGATTTTCCCGCGCTCGAACTATGGATCTAGGGTTAATTCAGGTCAGGTAAAACCTCCTGGGGAGCCTGATGAGGAAAGGCACACTCGATTTCTAAACGTTCCCGAGGATTGCGCACGCATGAAGAGATTAGCGATCTCATTTGACGGGGATGAATGTATCGATGTATCGAAATGAAAGTTCGTACTCATCGATGTATCGAAAGTTTTGCAACTATAATGTTCTCGAGGATTGCGCACGCATGAAGGGATTAGCGACCTCATTTGACGGGGATGAATGCATCGATGTATCGAAATGAAAGATCGTATCGAAATCAATCGATCGATGTATCGAAAGTTTCGTAATTTGGCTACATCTCAAGTTTTAGGTACCCATTCATAAGTCGACAGTCCACTCTTGATTTTCGATTCAAAATACTGAATCGTTTTTCTTTTGTTTTTAATTGGCGCGCTCGGTCAAGTGCTCCTTCATCGATCAACTATGATGATCCACCGATGTCATTTCCCGCTCGGAATCGCATGATTAAGGCGTAATAACGTGTGTTTAACGAAAGTCTTCCTCCATCGCGCCCGCATTAACGCTCTGAGCTTGTAATGCGATGAAAGTCCATCGCTTATGAAAGATTACCTCGGCATAAGGAGTTGGATTGTTTGTCGGATTGAAGTTGAGCGCGAAGGGTAAGCAGCTGCATCTTTCCTAAGCACCAGGGAATGGGGTGGGGAACCCATCTTCCTCGGTAACTCAATGCTGCAGCTCGACAAGTGGAAGATCCGGATTCGATCCTTGGTCATGTAGGGATTTTTATCTTGCTTCTATACATTTATTCCAAGAACATCCTTGTTCCGCAGATATTCCGGGTCATCCGGAGTCGAACGCTGAATACTTAAGGCAAAAGTGATACAACTTTCTAGTAGCTCTCTTGCGGGTATCTTAACTAGACTTCCAGGTCCATCAGTCGTTCCTGTCCGGAGCTGTAAGGAATAATATTCGAGTAAAGCCGCGCTGCATCTCATATGTGGGCAAACGTAAATTGAGTGAATTGGAAGGCGGTGCATTTACATATAGAGGTTATGACCACCATAAAGCAAGGAAACATCAGCCAGGTAGCACCTGTAGGCTGGGGCGCATTCACATAATGATTTCTTGCAGTACGAACTTCCTTTATTCGAACTTTGAGAGGAAATGGATTCGTTCCAAGATAGAGGATCTTTAAATGAAAGGCGTCGGTTTAGCCATCTCCTCTGGAACGGATCGTTTCTTTATCATAAAAATAGAGACTTGAAGCAAGCGCATTCTGGATTCATTTTCTGTCATTTCATCCGCTTATCTATTTCATGTTCTGGAATGACTGTGAAACTTCTGTTCAAGTATGCCTATGATTTAATACATTGATGAACTCCGTTTGATTGCTGTATCTAGTGGTGAGAATGTCCCACAAATTGATTTCGATTATAAAATCTTAGACTTTATTCCAGTCAAGTTCTCTGGATCCTCTTGGTATTTCGTATGCTCAGCAATTGTCTACTTTTGTTAAATCTTTTCATACAGTTTTCTTTACCATAACCATTCTGTCGCTATCTCTACTTCATTTTTCACGTACTCCATCATATTTTTCGTTTAAGGAAAATTAAAGTAATCGAAACATAATTCATCAACAGTTATCCCATTGATGTGACCGTTTATTCATAATTTTAACGGTAAATTGATGACTTTAAGCGTTAGCTTCCACCATCGTAGGTCCGCTACCTCCACAACCTTCCGACCTTCCCCACTGATGTCCACCCCCTCCGGGAAAATAAATGAGTTTCAAAAATCTTTCAAAAGAAACGGACAATAAAAATAAACAAGAAACTTTCACGAGTTTCTATTTGTGTTTTTCCACACATTTCAAGGGATTTTGATTAGTTGATGGGACTCTGTCGGCTTTTCCATTCTCCCTTCAATCACATCTCTCATTCCACTCAATCATCGTGCATTCGTGGCACATCAATTCTTGTCAGATTCCAACTGTCAAAAGGAAGGAACGGCGTAGAGTCTAATAGAAAATGAAAACAATTCTCTCCGATCGTAGACTTGAGTATTTAATGGCCTCCGCACAATTTTCAGGATCGATCATACAAATCTCCGTCTTATTTACTGTCCTCTGGGGTCGGGGACTTCAACGCCTTTCCAATTCCCGGAATTCTTGCACAGGCGCTCGCCTGTTCTCTTCGCTGCACCTTAAACGAAATCGCTTTCGATGCGCATTTCCATCGAAAATGGCCTTTTTCTCACTTTCCACTGTGTACCGCCCGGGGCGTGGCCATCGAACACGCCCCCTGACCTCTTTCCAACTCTGACCTCTGCTTCCCCCTTCACCACTCAATTCCACACCTGACCCATTCTTCTCATGTACACATACAAGCACATACGTTGCAGGAATGACTGTTGAAATTACCCACGGAGAATGCAGGGGCATTAAGGTCATCCTTGTCAATTTAATCGCAAAATATATCGAAACAAAATATGAGGTATTTATTAAGACGTTTGGAAGGATTTACTGGGTTCGGTTTAAAGAATATAGCACTGCAATTATTGTTTTTTTCGCTAAGGACTTATCTGATTGCCGTTCGTTTGTTTTTGTTACTTACGTTTACCTTTTTATTACATATCAACCTTCACATGTTACTAAAATGTGGCCAAAGTCATCAATTTTGCGTTCTTGAATTGAGGTCCATTCTTAAAACCATTCGCTTGGACGTGAGGAGCTACTCCGTTGCTAAGCTTGTGACAATAATGATGGTAACAATAACAATTAGGTTTTTAAAGGAGCGCCGTTTAATAAATGTTCTGTACCCACAATATTAATCTTTAACAATCTCAACACGACAAATATTGTGTTTATTTATCGATATGATTCATAATTTTCCAATAGCCAATCGAAAGAACCGTGCGAAGTGACTAGGGACGAAGTAAACACTTGCTTATTATTGACTGCAGATTCGAAAATAGCTTTTAAAATTCTTATCATTTACTTAATGAGGAGTAAAGTTTTCACAAAATATTTTAAAACATTGTAATCGATACTCCTGTTTTTAATTAAGTTTTTCGATTTTTTACCCGTCACCTTTTTCTTTCGTCATAAGAGAGAGTTACCTACAGGCACGCATCCAGAATTTCCACTTGGGGAGGCTGGACTTTTAGATTGTAAATAATAGTCTCTTGAGCTCCTTCAAATTTACGATGGCATGTGAAATAATTGATTCTCACCTTAAGAAGGTATTGCCTATAAAGATATATTTTGAGCGTACAAATATTTGTTAATAAGACCCTTTAGAATTTGGTGTTAAATGAAATATTTGTAGAAACTTTGGGGGGTCGTAAGCCCGTCAGCCCCGGGTCCAATCCTGGTTACCTACAACATTAAAGGTTATGAACTGTACTATTGAGGAAGATACCGATAGAAAGCGTATACTCGGTTTATTGAGAGAAGCAGTGTATTGAAACGGGTACCCAAACATGCAACGAATGCAAAAGTCGGCATAAGTTACCGCCACTCCCTCTTTGATTGAGTCTTAAGGGCGTTAAAGCTCAGGAAATTATCTTTCATCTATCAAAGAACGATTGATCTCTGCTGAATGTGTCAGCTGCCTCTCCACCTTTTTAATAGCCTCGTCTATGCCACGCCCATAGTATTAGTTTGGAAAAAATCGGGCCGAAGAAGAGGACGAAATAGTTCTCCTATGCGGGGACCAATTTCGTCTTTGATGAATATCGAAAGCAGCTTCGCTCTCTAGGCCTTTTAACGGAGTACTTTCGAAGTGCCACGTTTTTTAGAGTAATACGTCTCCTCGGAGTCAATGTGAAGAATTTTAAAGGGCGAGAGCAGGCGTTGAGAGGTGCTCTGTTCATAAACTGATGAAAATCCATTAGCAATAATTCGATTTCTGCGAAGAAAATGATTCCTCGACGAGGGCGACGAAGACACCCTCTTCCTCCTCCAATTAGTGTAGATGAAGACCTTTACTAATTGCGGGTCCTTCTTCTCCCTCCCCCCGTTTCAAGTGCTTTATTAAGAACCAATGGAGACATCTTTCGGAGAGGGGTGAAATTATTCCCAAAGTTCCGCCTTATTCAGTACTTTTTCGATGGGCTCCCTTTTTTCTTAAGAGTGTCTACTTATATATACTTCAGTTGAATCTCGATTTTTGTACGTGTGAAATTTTGGCTCAATTTCGGCAGTTTTGTAGCGCGATCTGTCTGAAGATTTCGGGACAATTTAAAAGGTGAATATTCCAGGAAATCTTCATTACGTAACCATGCCAACATTTACTATTGAAGCGTAGGGAGCATTGTGATCTTCGCTGTAAATTACAGTGATTTCAAGAAGTAATCACCCCATGATGATTATGCTTCGAAGCAAAACTTAAGTCGCTGAATTTAAACTTCTTTTGGAAACTACCTGATGACGTGTTGACCGCGGAAAGGATATAACTTACCCAGATAAGAAATAGTTAAATTTATAAATGTACGTATCTATATAAACATAAGGAATGAAAATCCCGTATTTAAGTTTTTAAATAAAATTTCTTAACTAGATTTAAATTCTTCAGGATTAATAACAATATTTAAAGTAGTAACCACCACCTGATGATGTTGCTAAGCACTGAAACTTAGGTCTGGTTATTAGGCATCGAAATTAGTCTTAATCTTAAAATCCTGAAATTTATTTATATTAGCGGATTCAAATTAAAGAACCTCTCGAAACTCGAAAAACCTCGAAAGCTCTCGAATAAACCGGCAGTCGTATATCCAATCCAAAACTCGTTTCCTTAGAAACAAGTTCGTACTAAATATTAAGGTGTGGTTGTTGCTTTGGGATTTCCTGTTATTTGCTGAATTTACCGATAACAACTCAGATATTAATAATTCTGTTTTGATAGCTCACCTTCGTTCTTGTCACTAATTAATCAAAGTCCGATTGGCTTGTTTATCTCATTATATATCCAAAGGCGTGTTTGCCTTGCGAAATCTTTATAGAAAAATTGCACGTCGAGATTCGAGCCAAGGACTTCGTTCCTTATATTATGTTATTCCGCCTCCAGATTACTCGCAGTTATTAATCAAGAAAGAAGCTAATTAAGAAAATCCGCGTCGGAAGAACAATTTTCATTTTGTGTCACTGCGTTATATATCCACTGTGTACGCCTCTATGCATTCCATTTACCATGACTTTCTAGAATGTGTAAGATTTTTATGAGCATCTTCATTAAAGTCTCCTAGGTTCGATTCCCGGTGAGGTCTACGTGCTAAACAACCTCAGGTGTCGAAGTACTTTTAACTATACTACCTCTGAAAAAATGTAAAGGATATCAATGAACATGTTTCAACATTCAACTCAACCAAGGAAGGTATCTTATTAGGTTGAAAACCTACGGAATTATTTTTCACACTTGTTACTCCTTTGGGATGCTTCAACATTCTTTGAAGTTGTGTATTAACTTTAAAAGTTTTCATTTCAATTAATAAAACACAGATGATTGTCTTCTAACGGTATTTTTTGTTCAATAATTTTTACTAAGTGGATTCCTTGCAAATTTTCATTGTACATTTCTTTATCTGGATCAGTTGTTTCATTCAGTTTCTTCTATTGTCTAAAACTTCATGTGTATTAACTATTGGAGAAATTTGCAAATGTTCCCTCACGTCTAGGTATTTTTGTTGTGTATCCAACGTACTTTGCGTATTCTTTAAATAAATATTTCTAAACAAATAATGTATATCCATCCGGATGGATGGATTCCTTCCAAACAATCTGCAAAATGATTCGCGAACGACCATGGCAATATGTATGAAAAGGACGCAATGTTGGACTTAATATTATCAATATCTGTCGATAACCTTTCACTCGGTTGCAGATTGGATAATTCATTTCCCAATAAATAATACATCGCAGAATCCCGAGATGATTGAAGGAATCGCTTTTTTTATTTGTCCAATAATTTCAGTTTTCTTTTGTTTCGATAATTTCCGAGTACTGCAACGAATATTTCATTTTCATAGGAGAATAGAAAGCGGGTCGGGCCCTTCATTAATCCGCTTACGCCGAACCCTCCTTGGGCTTGTAAAATATAGCATTCAGCCAAGCTTGGACGGCTCCAGCCATTTCCTTTTTAATGGAAACTGCCTTCGCGGGATTTATTTTTTAATTGGAAATATAAATAAGTCGATCCTCGAATTGGTCGCTTGGCAACCAATCAAGGAACGGGAATCAAAATAAATGAACGAACTTTTGAATTATAAAAAATGAACGAAAGTGAACGCAGCGAAAGGAAAATTTTCGCATCGTGGTTCGAATCGAGCGAAAATAATGACATTCTGCCGAAAAAGGGAAGAGAAGGCGTAGGTGCTGACCTAATAGGCGCCACTCAGATGGACCGAAAGGGAAAATTATCCTGGCGAAACTAAAGTCCATTCAGTCCGGAATAAGGTGCTTTCACTCGAATATCCCGTCCGAATCCGTGTGTCCAGTTTTCGCAGCGGTCTCTTCTCGTGTTTTCTAACTTGTATTCAAAGAGAGAGAGCTTTCCTGCGATTGGGTGGGGAAACCGCAAATTACGTGTGTAGCCATCAGTTGGTTTTCGTTAGATGTCGGGTTGACTCTCCCTTGCAAGCGATGGTGAACTGTGGTAGAAACATTTCAAACCTGCTTACCAATATACACTTATGATCAACATCGGATATCTTTTCGTTGTATTGATTTTTATATTGTTGCTGCTATTGTTTAAACTTTGATTTTATTATTTTTAAATTGTTGACGTTGTTCTTTCTTGTTATAATTAACAACGATCATGGACAACAATCAATCTACATTTATAATTACATTTAAGAGCCTTTCCGTCTATGATGGGCGGCGTTTCTTAACCGTCTCACCTTCCATGTAGTTTATTTGCATCTTTAAGCCAATTGACAGAAATGCTGCTTGAAAATGAAAAATACGGTATTTTTTGGGTTTAACTTACTTGAAAAATAATCGAAAATGTATTTACAACAATGCGATTTACTTTTCAGCGTATCTTCCTGTTAAATATTCGTAACACCGTTTTTATAATTCGTATTTTTTATGAATTCTTGTTATGTTGCCTTCATTCCGGATAATCTGATATGTATAACTCTGTTTATCATCTTCAGGGTATCGCGACTTGATTTGTTTTGCTACCGTGATGCATAAAAAAGTTAGTTTATTCTGCCATTATAAAAAATTCTCGAATTTCCACTGAAATTAATATTTTTGCATTAGATTAGAAACTTGATGAAAATTAAAAAATTGTCGAGATAAATTCGTACACATGTACTAAAAGCAGGGGCGTATCTAGGATTTCTGTCTGGGGGGTTCAGGATCATGAAGTAAATGTAAATTGGTCTATTAGCGGGGTACATTAATGGTACATTACCGGGGCATGCTAACTTCTGTCCTAAATGTAATAAATCAGATTTATATTTACATATATTCCCTGCTAGTCATCAGTGGCGTGTGTAACTATAAATATTTTTTTAATGAAACTTATATCCTATAAACCCGATATTTAAAACCCATTTCGGCTATTGTGGGGGTATTGCACACAAAACCGCCCCCCTGACCACGCCTCTGCTTAAACATATCAAAAATATGCTAAAGGAAATCCTAAATTGGTTAAGTTTACATTTGAAGAATTTGGGGTAAAAATACACGCTAGTTCACCCTCGCAAAAACGAGACGCTCTCTGTCTCTTCACTTGTCAATGACGCAACAATCCGAATCAAGTCCATCCATGTCCACTCAGAGACGCAAGGATACGAGCATAATCCGTTTTCCTTCCAAAGTAAACGATCCTCGGCATATAAAAGGAATATGGAGAAGGGAAAATCTTTACCCGATTAATTTTTCGGGGTTCTCGTCGGAAAGGCGGCACCCGCTCGTTATGGCTAATGACGGTTTAATTGCGCTCAAAGGAATCGCTAGTCCGAGATGATGAATAGGGAGGGCGTGACGCTCGGGAACCCTTTCGATAAATGGAAGGCGCATTCGTTAACAAAAAAAGAAATGGATTTTTTCTTCATTTGGGTCGTGATTGCTCCTCTCAATTAGTTATTTCACGACATTCTGTTCGAATCAGGGGTCTGCAGAATTAGAGCACCTCAAACATCTCCTTCGCATTCATAATGTCCCCGTGGAATCGTTCATTAATTTTTTTTAATAAATGGTGCGCCGATTCCCTCGGAAGGGAATGATCACGAAATTAATTATTACGACTGTGTCCGTGCTCTTGGCCAACTTGGCAGGTTAACTTTCGACAAGGAAAGTAGAGTTTTATTTTCCTTTTATTCTTATAATTCGCCAGTGTAGGATTAATCTCAGTGTAGGTTCAGTTTATATATTTCCTTTCTTGTTTTTCGTTGCATATTTCATTAAATTCGTCCGTATTTCTGTAAAATAGCGGAGTAAATGATTTTGGTTGACCGAAGATCATTTCTGTTATAGAATACGAATATTACTTGTCAACGTAGGCCACATAAAAAGTTTCCAAATACGCTTATTGTCTTTCTCAAGACAATTGATTGTTGTCTTGCGAGGCTATTAATTCTTATGCATTTGCAATAATTGGAACGCAACTATATCGCTCCGTATTATTGTAATTATATTCTAGTACAAAATAACGTAATTACAAGTAAATAAAAAAATTTAAACTAACCCAGACGCTGTAAAGAAAGTATTGTTGTCTATTCCAGAAACTTTCTTGCTCCCCATTCCATTATGATTTGCGTAACAACTTTTATTCGTAATTATATTTTACTCTTATTTTATTTTCTGTACTCTTCTTTTGTTCTGATTTTCTTTATATCACTGTCTGTACTTTATACTATGCAAACGTACGGAACATTCTGAACATTTTATTTTATTTATTTTTCTCTTTTAATTCCCAATTTTTACTATTGACTGTAGAAGTTAAGAGGTCATTTACCCGTAAAAAAGATTATTATTATTATTGTTACACTTTTTATAGAGTTCTAGCTTTATTAATTTCCTTTGTTAGTTAATTCTTAACATTCCTAATGTTATATTTTGGCGTCTTAGATTTTGAGAAGTTTTAATTTTATCCCTGTGCTCCGTTTTCTGTGGTAGATTTCAATATCGCTAATTTTGTCGGTTTTAATTTCGAGCAATCATGTCATTATCGCCTTAATTATCACTCCTGAAGATTATGTAGGATATCATCGATGATGACATTGTTCAAATCTTACTGAGTAGAACATTTAGATCTAATAGCCACTTGTCTCTCCATGAGTTGCTAAACCAGGGAAGCGTTAAAATCCTGTAAATCTTTAAGGTTCGTGTTCAAAAAACCCTGTGTTTTGGACGAATATCTTTAAATTGCCTTTTATAATAATTATTATAATAATACGTCTTTCTTGAAGGGCGAGATTGAGACTTCTGAGTCCCTTCGTATATGTAATTCTTATAAGGCAAACAATAATATCGAATCGGGCTGTAATGTTGCTAAATTCGTTATTCGTTTTTTATTGCCATTATTCCGCCATACATGAAAACAATGCATTATTTACTCAGAATTAGACTGCTAATGAGGAGTAATATATTCAGGATGTATAGATGTTGTTTTAAGAAGTTTTTATTTCTAGTACTAGCTGGAAAGCTTTTATTTCTAAAAATATCCGCAGGCATGAGCACTTCTGGAGGGAGAAGCATTTCAACGCCGCATCGGTGGTGAAAGTCAAGTGTTTGCAACATGAGATTCTTTCCGAATTAATATTCATTGATTAAAGGAGAAGATACAAAGGAGTACGTGAAGTTCTCCATCAATCCTCCCCTCTTTCAACCACCTTTCCCACTGCGCATGCGCGCGTCCCATTTTTGTTTTCCGCTGACCTATGACCGCACCGATTACCGGATCTTAACAGGAACGGTGTACTCCTGAAAAGAAGAAGGTGAACAGGCGCACCTGCCTTTCGTGCCCGCAGACTCCCTAATCCGATTCTCTTTTGTTTTTCCCGGAAATGCATCTCTCCGTGGCCAATGGAATGGACGGTTTCGTAAACGGGATCCTTTTACCTCTCGATCGCTTTTTTTTACTTCTTTTATCGGAGTCCTCGTGTTCGAAACCTGCTGACGAGGTAGTTGCGGGAAGGAGTCTTTTGTCGCCTAATCCGTGAGGGGCCACTATCGCTTTAAAAAAAAAGAAGGTGCGGCGAAGAACGTGTACTCATTGTTGAGTAATATGGCGGATTTTAGAAAGTTGTCTAATTGGAAATTTATGGAGAAAGTTTGTCGGGATTAATTATTATTTTATGTTTCTGCGCCTCTTTTGTTGAGTCTTGGAAACTTCTCCATTATCCATCCCAAGAGATCTTAATATTTCGTTGCTTTCTTCTGCCTCCGAGTTGGTAAAATTTGTGGAATTAGACCTTAATTTGAGTTTGAAACTCACTTGAAAATATCACGCTTCGAATAATGTGCATGCGCTTTTTGTGTGTACCCACGTAACTTTAGCGTACGTACGGTACCTACTTTAACGTACGTACGTTACTTTACGTACATACGTTAATTTTTACTTGCATACGGTACTTTTTACGTACATACATACGTTGTTACGTGCGGTAATTATTTTTAACGTCACTATTGCTTATTACAGTGTGACTGATCTTAATTTTCTGAAAAGGACTATTTATCGATTGTAATATGTCTAAGGCGCATGTAACCTATCAGTTGAAAAGGGCGCTCAAATATGACATTCAGTCCTCTTCTGAAGTTCTTGAAATGATAAAAAAATGTAACCATAAAGAAAATCTTTTGACGACTAAATTCTTCATTGCATTTTAACGGTGAACGCTCAGGAAGAGATTTCGCGCTAATTTTTCTGTTTCCGCTCTTAGGTCTTACAACTGTAGAGGAGAAAATGGTGTAATATACTCTCTGTTTTCATACTCGGGTAGTGGTCTAACTTAGTTTACGAATATTCTGGAATGGGTGCTCTGGGTGAAGCCCAGGGGTGTTTGGGTTCCATTGAGTGAGGCGATCTGGGATTCGCGACAGATGTGCACGCCCCTGTTGCCATGGAGATGGTCACAATTTAGAGAATACGGGTGCGGTGGAGCATTGTCTTCCATGAGAACCTCACGAGAACGAAGAAATGGGTATGGATAAATGTACCGCATTATAAGTCCGCTATTAAACTCGTTTTTTAGGAACGAAAAGTCAAATAGTTTTTCCATTTCAGGCTTTTACATCTGGGTATAGTTAATAGCGGTTGCTCCTTTTAAATCTCCAATCATTAAATTTAAGCCTTCTTGTGCTGGACAAAGTTTTATGAACCCAAGAGTTAAAAGAAATCTCACAAGAGAAGTTATATCGTTTTTCCGGAAAAGATCTTTATCCAGGTAAAAACCACCTGAGATACTTTTGGATTCACGATAGCATTAAATACTTAAAATGTGGTGAAATTATGTCTATCACAGAGTGAAAAATATTATCGACAGCATTTGTTTCAAAGGTATTTCTCAATTTTAAAGTATTTCTTAATACGCTTCTTTGACTTATCTTTCAGATGCGTTATAAAAAGTTACATGCCTAAGTATCTTTTACTTGTATACGCTTTTGCGAAATGAAGTCTCGAGTAAGAGAACCTCCCAGATTTAGTTCTCCTCATGCGGTGTTTCTCCTGCACCATCTTATTCCATTTCAATTTGCAGTGGTTCTTTGCGAAATTGCGCTATTGTTGGGCAATCGAGCACCTAGCGAACACTTTTTGCCACCGGCTCCTGAAATGGTAATTTCCCTAGCACATTACGCAAGTGACCCGTCACGAAGATTTTTAAGTCCGCGTGGGCATCAACTGAGGATGACATGTTTCACGTGTTAGTTGAGACCTCACGCCCGAGAAAGCATCCGAGGAGGAAAACAAAGAAAAACTTGCGAAATGCTGCGGAAGGGCATGAAATATACAGCGAAACTAGAATCGGCGAGCTGAAGTCGGTCACCTTAAGGCAGTGGGCATCCGAGCTCATATGCATTACGTAGGAGTCTACTTGCGAAATACTCTCGGTACCCTTTGTTCGGAATTCGTATATATCATTTTCACTCCGTACACCTCTGTCCGTTCTGGTTGTATGTAGCCCGACGGTGTTGCTTAACTCAAATTTTTTAAATTTCCTCTACCTTTGCAATTTTTCGTTTGAAGTTTGTCTTAGTAAACTCCTGACCTTTTACACGCTTTTATTCTGCATCCGCGAGCATTTACTCACTTCGAATATTTTTCCACGACGTTTCGATGATGCAGTTTCGCTCCGTTGAGTTTTTGTTTCCTTCCAATCCACGAAACGCATCAAAAGAACTTTGGGTCATGGGATGGACCTCTCTTGAAATACTGTTTGATTTTCATTCTACGTTGAATTTCCTAAGGATAGCTATAGCATTCAGCGGTAGCATTTGTTTTACCCTTATACTTTCTATAGTTAAAAACAAATGTATCCAAACCATTATTACGTAATTGTTGCTAAAATGTTCATTTGTTCTGATTATACTATTGTTGCTCTAACATTCTTAGCGACAACAATATCCCTTCTAATCAATCTCACGTAGATAATTGTTGCATCCATTGTAACTTTACTTCTGTAATTGATTAATCATTAGCGAAGACGATTAGCTAATTAATTAGAAGAAGATTAGCTAATTAATTAGCTAAACTCTAAGAGTAGTTGGTAGTAGTTTTATAATCTGACCACACACTCCTTGTGGTAGCAGGATGCATTCGTTGTGATGGAGATGTCAGTTTTTTCATTGATAAGGAGTGAAATGTTGTCGAGTAGAAGAGAATATTCCATTATCCCAGAAAGATATCGTGTAATAGTATTTTTTTCAGTGTACCTAACAGTTTTTTTCTCTCGATAGCTATGGGCATTTCATTCGTGAGCCCCCGCTGGGAAGTCAATAAGATATTGTGGTCATCGTATGGCGTTCTCCTGTAAACATTTAAAGCACGTGATGCATTTGATGAATCATATAAATATGTGAGTAGTAATGAAGCAGAATGTTCGAAGACGGAACTGATGACAGCGATGATTTTGATGATCTGGTCGCTAGGAATTTTAATAGATGGTAGAATGAAACTCGCTGATATGCCTGTAATAATTTCTTAGTATTGCTGTACCTCATTATCCTAGAGTGAATAACAGAAACGCAAGTAAAAAAAGGAGCGACTGACGTCATGAACGTAGTGTTTATAAAAAAGTAGAATGTTGTAGTATTTTCTGAACGAAAAACCTTAACCGAGTCAGAAGTGAATAGCAAAGCAAGCTGGGTAATTCAGTGGGTGAACAGGTACTCATCTCCTTAATTGAATGTAATATTACTCTTAATCGAAATTTTCTCCGTATTCAATGCGAAATTCGTTTTAGTACTGCATAGAAATCAATTTTCATTCCCCTATTGGGTCGTAAGCAGGTATGTTAAATCGTAAAATCGTGTTACAGACATTCAAAGTTTCTGTTGCGGTTAGAAAATGTGTTTTCATCTATTCAATAGGCTTTAAATTGGCACTTAAACCTATAAAATCGTCGTTTTATTGCTTAGGCCTTGCATTCACACAGGGTTGACCTTCAGGCTAATGCACGTGAAGATGCTGTCATAAGTGTGTATTATATTGCCTCGATCAGCACTTTATTAATGTGAATCCTTTGGAATATTGAAATTCTAAATAGTTTCTCGTATGAAAATTCCGTAATTTAACATTTTCCTGACTTTCATTCCTTTTTTTATCCGATCAAGAATAACGAATTTTTTTCTCACGAGCGTTTCAATCTTTCGTACTTTTAAAATTGCTTTAAGGAATGTCATTTATTCTAATGGTCATTAGATCGTTTAGGTACTTAATTGAATTAAAACACAATTTCGAATAGCGAGTAGTGCATTGTTATCTCTTTTTTTTATTGTTGCCCTTAATCGCTGGAGTATCACATCATAGGATTCCATTAAGCGTAGACGTGTAACCGTGCAGAACATTGTTGTAATTGCAATAATTATTACGAACACTCAACAATTCGAAGTTCGGTTTCTAATAAAGTTAATTGTGTGTCATATTTACTACATTCATGACATCATACATTTAGCTTTTTCCTAACGTGATGCTCAGAGTTGTAGATAGGATGTTCATCACCCTTAGGCGACAAGTCATCATTGCCTCGGAACATTTTCACTACTTTGAAGCCCCTCTCGAAAAACCGCGGAGTACATTTCAAACGCTCGGGTGAAACCACTTGAATGCTCAAGCCCGCAAGTGACTTCGAGAAGCACGCGGGAAACCAAATATTCAACGGAACTTCAAATTATGTTCTCTAATTGCTCCACTGTGACTTGATGCGGCGCCCAAACTCGAAGGAAGCAAAACAGTGGTGTACGTGGTATGCGGTGCACATGCCAAAGTATGCGGTGCGCCAACTATGACTGCGAGCGCTGTGAACAAGCATTTTTGTGACCTCATCGGTTAGGTGACCTCATAAGAAATTTTATTAAGAACGCAATTGCGACCAGGGGCCCCTTAATTTAGACGACCCTTCCTACGCATATGTATATCGTATGGTCGCATAACATAACTAACGCATAAAAACTTATAGTTTATGTGGAATTTACAACAGCATTTCTTATTTCATCATAGTGAAAGAATTCCACAAACTCCTAAAACAGTACTTTTTTGAGATTGTTTACCTCAGTGGTGCCTTAATTTTACTTGGCTGTCCAGATTGCCAATTACCTGCTGAACAAAGTTGTGTACATAAACTGATTTCCAGCATGAAATATAGTTTTCTATGTTTCTTTCCTTTTCAGACGTCATCATTCTTTATTCATCATCGAAAACTTGATAACTAAACTTTGTCTAGAAATAAGCGTAAGGCTATTTAAGTACCGTTGATACTCATCAAATTCTTGTCTTTCAATAGTAATGCGATGTTACGTTGCGTTGGTCAGGCCTCACCTGGAATATGCGTGTAGTGTATGGGAGGACCCTGCAGAAAAATGCTGTATTCGGGAATTAAAAAAAGCTCAGCGAAAGGCGATACGTTTTAAAGAATTGTTACGACAAGTCAGTGAGTGTTACGCAAATGCTTCAGGACGCGGGATGGGAATCTTCAGAAGATAGAAGGCTTAAACAAAAGATATATCTACTAAATAAATTTAGAGAAAGCACGTTCACAGATTATGTAACTGACATAATGCGTCCCCAATGTTATATAGGCCGTTCTGATATTGCGAGGAAAATCCGAGAAATAAATGCTAGAACGATACGCGAAAGCAATCGATTAGTGTAGTAGAGTCATGGTGCTTGCACCCTCTGCCACACACCGAAAGGCGGCTTGCAGGATACATATGTAGATGTAGAATTAATTTTCGGGCTACGACAGGGATGGTGAGCCCTTCATGGTAAGAGTTACGTATTTGATAAATATAAAGGACTTGCGTTTTTAATTTACTGCAGAGGACGTCGTAGTCAGACCAGCCGATGCCAAACTGTGCTCTGAGATGTTATCTAATATGTTATGTCTAAGATATGATGAAGATGTTCGTATTAACGTAAATAATCATTGATTATCATTACTAATGAATTGATTCCACATTTACTTACTCTGGGGTTTCATTTTTTGAGTGAAGAATACGTAACATGGACCGTCAGAGTTCCGTATGTTAAAAAAATTCTCTCGCGAGCCATAATTTCGTAACTCCTTGGTTACGATTATCGTTGCAGGCCGAATGGTACGCTGGGGTCGTATCATGGTCACTACTGGTTTTCGACAACGAGAGTAAATACGCAAAGAAATATCTCAATGTGTATATCGTAGTATGCATCCCTGAAATTAGATAACCCTTCTTTCATCTAAGTATTTCGTGTTTTCGCATGCTCAATGTTTTATACATATTGTTCAGATCAAGCAGCATAAATATTTAAAGGACTACATCTATCTATTTATAATTATACATAAATGTAAATTGACTACCTCCATCAACTACAAATATGGAGAGATCCACACATTTATAAGCTATTCAGCGTTATGCAAGGATGAATTTTAGCCAAGGCAATAATGATTTTCGTTGGCAATTTTGCCAGTTATTTAATTAGACACACCTTTAGTTATCTTTGGATACGTGTTTCTGTAGATCTAAATTTATTTGCCAAACCTTGAAAGGATTTGGGAGGCTGTTTAAAAAGAAATGGCCGTATTCGAGTTTAGCGTAGAATATGTTCATGTAATATAGGCTTCACAACTCTAATGTAAACTAAGCTGTATTGATTGGTATCCATTACTGTATCTAAGGCAACAGTGAAGAGAATAAAGGAGATAATTTAAGGAGAAATCCGAGTTTGAAACGGAGAATAATTCAAATGGAGGATTGAGACTGATGATAAAGCCCAGGTGAGAAGATACATCCCGGGTATTAAAATGAGAAAAGAGGAGAGGAACTTTTTGGTTTCGGGCTCAGGAAAAGAGGGTTAATGATTAGGGAAAGGGAGGAAGGAAGATTATGAGGAGAAGATAAAAAAAAGGCCATGGAGAGGATTTGAGGCAGTGGATAAAGCGTTTTCCGAGGTGATTTGCATGCGAAGGCAGATTAGCACTGCTGCGAAGAGAAAAATGGCAAAGCTCTCAGGGATGTGATATTTGTGGATTAAGGAAAGTCCACTTTGTCGACGAATGCTTCAGCAGCAAAGGGCAAGAGTCGAAAGTGATGGAATGGAGAGCCTCCGCTCGTTTTGGCTACAACAACTTTTTTCAAATTTCTGCCAGATTTAGGTCGACTTCCACTCGCTCTCGATTTCTTTTGAGAAGGAAACTGAAGGAAGAAATCACGAGGGAATGAGTCATCGTTGAGATCGGTTGACATTGTTGTCGGTTTCGTGTTCAAACGAAGTTGTTTTTCTGTTTGATCATTGTTCCCACTGGCAGCCGGTGGAATTTTCGTACATTGTTGCGCTAATCGGCAGTTGTCGTCGGCAACAACTTTGATTATTGTTATCTTCACATTGTTCGATCATTGTTATCTTCAACATTTGAAGTAACTTGCATGATCTTATTATTACAAACTCAAATCTTTTTGTATTGCTGTTGTAGTTTTTCTTTTAACTTTAAACATTAAATTTGAATTATATTTACAATTGAGGTTAGCTGGAAGAGAGGCCAACTTGGCCGAACCTCAGAGTTTATTCATTCATTCATTGATACTGAACATTTGCCATTCGTAACCCTATATCAGTGTTTTCCTATCTCAGAAGCTCATCAGAATGATTTGATAGATTTAGCGCTTCCTAATCCTTAGTTAGATTAGACACGTCTTTATTGCGGGCGAGATTTGGACTATCAAGTATCCTCTTACATATTTCTTTTTTGGATACATATGATTGAAAGTTATATTGATATCGTGGAAAATAAATGAAGAAAAATCTCCTGTACTAGCATTTAAAACTTAAAAAAGCTCTTAAGTTGTAAGCAATTTAACCGATGGAATCGCTAAGACATTGTATTATGAATGAAGGGGTGTTAGACGTTCGACTTCGGAACCTTAAATATATGTCTTTATTGATGCATATGCTTTTTTATTTTGATATGAATTCTCATTGTTTTAAAGTTATTTCTTAAGGCGTTTTCTACCATTTACGTGACTCTTGTACCTATTGTATATTATTTATGTCACTTAAAAATCTTTTATCTATTACTGCTAGTGAGTTTATGCAAATATTTTACGCCCCCATCTTGGTGGTCGCGTACGGATACTTTTTTAGATCCCAAGGACCGAGTTTCTGCTATTTTAAAATCTCTATTTTTTACTACTCTTTTTCTAGTTACAGAAGTTTGGTTTCGGAGTTCACTAATATTAGAGACATATGAGAGAATGAACTCATATTAGAGATAGATTAAACGGAAGATGAAATTTCTTAGTCTCAGTCTTATCCAAAAACATGTTATTTATTTATCTATCTAATCCATTAATACCTTAGTACAGAATTGTAACTGACGAGATAATTTTCTGATAATGGAACTTAAGTCTAAGACTTTAAATCGTAAATAGCACTTCTTAGGGGAAAATAGGATTCAAAAGTGACTTTTTTCAATTATAATTTACCCAAAATTTCCCTCTCGAATCCTTAAACTCCTTCCGTTTATTGACAATAACAATAAATAAACTCAGTAATCAGGATGGTTTAAATTGGATGGAGTAGAGAGGGTGCTGCCACCTGAAGTGCGAGTGGGGAATTTAAGTTTCCCCCCCAGTTGCCTCCCTCTTCTCAAATCCCTTAAATCCCCACAATCTCTCCCTCTTTCGAGATGAGGGACAAATCTGGCGAGATTTAATCCTAATCTACGCAAAGCGGTCTCATAACGCATCCGCCGCGCACCCCATATCTGTACCGAGGCGCCTTTCCCTACAGATGTCGCCTCTAATCTTGTATTCCTCATCTCCGGGCTTTACTTAGCGATGTTTCGCCTGCTTCTTGATCGAGGAATTGCCCATCTAACCGAAAATAGAAACAGGTTCCAGGCAGGAGCTATTTGTCACTTTTTCCTTGTCTTATACTATGTTTGTTGGGGATGCCGGCCCTGGGCATTCACGCGCTTAGGTTTGAAATGCCCAAAAATACAAAAGGATGTATTTAATAGTTGATACTAATGAATGTTTCTCTCTCTTTGCAGGTATGATCTGAAACACACCATTCCTTGACTTGCTTTTCTGAGGATTATTAAGGTCTGTAAACGTCATGTTTGTACTTAAAACCCAGTTTCTTATGTATGCGTCGTGAACTACTTTCACTCAATTCATCCTCCTCCAAGATATTTGGAAGATATCTTCTTTGGGGAACAAAAAGTGGACCTCTATAGATCAAAAGTAAATGCAATATATCTGTCGATATTCATATATAAACGTACTTGATTCAACTCCAGAAAACATGAAATAACTTTTCTTGCTGGTTTCCTAATCACAGCACTTTCTAATAGACAATTATCTCGCGTTATCTGTATTAAACTGACAAAATATCTAAAAAAAAAATACATTTCCCGATGTATCCCGTTGGTCAAATATGTAAGAAATAGTGGAAATACTATGGAAGCTCTTAAGATATCTTTTTTATTTATTTAATTATTACTGGATATTTTGACTTTTTATTTATTTGGTTATTGGGAAATAAACTAAAGAAATTCTATGGAAATGCATAAGATACCTCGGGTAACATAGGTTTGTTTTCGACTTCATTTATTCATTTAATGACATTTCGATACTTTCGAGAAGAATTTCGCTGCTTGTTTTATAAAAACTATAACTGATGTTTATTACCTGCGTCTACATAAACACACTGCAAACCGCCTTTCGGCGTGTTGCATGGGAAGTAAGCACCAAGCGTTACAGGTACCTCTTTAGCTCATTGTTATCGCGTATCGTTTGCGGAAAGAATGAGTCCCTAAAACGACTTGTCCTCGCATTTATTTCTCTTATTTTAAGCTCATGGTCGGGTCGGCCGAATTATGAAATTTTATGAATCATGCTGAAAAATGTTTACAGACGCATTACTTAACAAATGCGCATTATTCTCCAAAGAATACAGCAAAGACTAAGTGATACTTTTCTATCGATACCATATCACTCCCTCAGGGGTGAGCATTCCCATTTGGAAGAACTACGGTTTCATGGTTTATGTAGCATCATTGGCATAATAGCTCCCTCTACGTTGCTTTTTACCCTCGGTGTTTCCATCAGTTAAAAGGCTGTGACTCATCAACATGCCTCGCACATTCAGGCCAAATATTCCTTCATCTGCTACGGCAGCATCCTCCTCTTCTTTTCGGACCACATGTCACTCTGTGTACCCACAATCCGATCCGCGCTCATAAATCAACGGCATTCGGTAGGGAATCCAAAGATGTAATTCTGAAAGTGTGAGAACGAGATGCATGTGAGGGTTTTGGCACTTCCTTCACATTCCCCAGACCTCGCTCCCTGAGGGAGCCGATATGTTCCGCCCGCCACAAGGCCATCTGGTGGGAAAATAATTTCCAGACAAAGGAGACTTCCGAAACTTAAGTGGCTCTCTGTTTCTCTTCTAAGCCAACCGATATCTGCACCGGCGGAGAGACGCCCTAGGCAAGATGTTGCTTCCTTATAGAAAGTGCGTTCGCAGCCTCTGAGTAATATGTTGAAAAGCTATCGCAGCCAAAAGTTTACGAAAGAATGCATTCTTAAAGAATTTAACACGTTCATAAAAGTTAGTTTTTTTATTTCTTGCTGTATCTCTTTCAAAATTGCGATGGGAAATTATAATCTGTCAAAGCTCGTATTCAAAGCTAGGCAAAATTTTTATCGAGTTCTATCGTTTCAGTTTTCGAATCGAATCTTCAGCTGTATTAGACATCGGGAAATTTGTTCCTTTTGAAATTCTGTGTAACGCTCTCGTAAAATAATGCAAGTTTAGAGGGTTTCATATTCTTGACGAAAATATCAATGCAAGACGAAGTCACTTAGTATCCCAAAATATCGCTATAAAGTGACTTCAAGTAATTAACATTGAAGCTTCCAGGGTGTCGAATAACCTGGGGAATAGCGCGTTCACTTCTGGTGGTAGCGGTCACGGGTTCGATTCCCGGTTGGGGCCAATATGTGCGAAATGACTTTAGTTGTCGAAGCCTTTTTCACAATACTACTGCAGTAGTACTTATTAATTATTAGTAACTATAATATGGAGGAGTGGTTAGTATGCTAGCGCTCCAACTCCAATGTCCCGGGTTCGAATCCGAACTAGTCACAATTTTTCGGTTAGGGAATTGTTGTGTATTTAAATCACTTCTTATTGTTTAAGCCCACTAGTGTAATGGTCCAGTAAATGGATGTTTGCGGGGGCATTGGGAAATAAATTAAATAATATTGCTATGTAGTGAAATAAAGACATTGGAGTTTTCACCAAGTTAAGCTAGATCATATTGATTACATAGCTATGTAGTATATCATTATTATATTATGTAACACAGACGCACGTTCGCCTTTGGTGAAAGTGGTCCAGAACTCTATTCCCGGTGGGGGCCTATTTGCGATATGACCTCAACTGTTGAAGCGATTTTAACAATGCCACTACCACTGCATTGTATCTTTCATTATTATCTTTGATATTGAATTATGAATAAATGTTGCCATAACCTTGATTCATGACAAAATATAATTTGATAAATAGTTGAAAAAATATTTTCATATAGGTGAGTAATGATTGCTGTGTTCTCTTTAGGGTAGAAAGAAGAAAGATGGAAAAACTTACGTCACTATCTTAAACTATACTATCTGAATCTATCGTAAACTTATGCCACTATTTATATCATATTAATTCCATACGAATACATCGACGAATTATGTATGGGATGAACTAACTGTAGGTCATCTTTGATGTATCCACGGTTTGCCTGGCTAGCTGAGCTACCTTAATCAGAACAAGTTTGTCTTAATACTCACCCAGAAGTGAACTCGCTTACAAACTGTTGGTAAATTTTTCTTTCATTCATCATTCGCCTCATGTTTCTGTTGCGGTGTAATGTATCCTTTGCGGCTCAAAGGAGAATACAACTTAACATTTTGCTCGCGTCCTCAATCTTAAGAAATATCTTTCTGGGGCACTTCGTTAAAAAATTCGCTCTTTGCAAGATCTCGTGGCGGAACATTACTACACTCTCCGCTAACGATGTCATATAATGTTTCGCCGTCCATCGCAGAAGTTTGAATGAAAGGCGAGGAAATCTCCGCAGTCCACTGCTTTCCTTATCGGGACACCGGAATCTATATTTAGCCTCTCCCCCGTTGATTATTATTCGTTCACAAACTTCCCGGGCTTGAAACAATGGAGTTTACGTGATATTTTACAGGTGCAATAAATTCATAAGGTCGTAAAATCGTAGAAGAATTATGGAGACGTGGAAGTGCTTCGGCGGCTCAGATGCTATCGGAATGCATTTTATTGCTTTGGGAGAAAACGGTTTTATGCCTCTCTCAAGAGGACGTTCTTTTTCTCCGCTAAGAGAACCGCAGTAAAGAAGATGGTAGTGACGAGTCTCTGCCACTGGTTCATATCGCCCTTACAGCCGAGGTTTTTTAAGTGAATTTTATCTTATAGCATAATCAGGAAGTGTCGTTGAAAGCTTGGCAGAAACATAAAACGCAGAGGAATCCGAAATGTTTTATAATGATAGCGGTGATCAACAGATGAATCCAGTTCTGTCACACGACCGGGCACGATCTGCTTTTATCACCCGTTATTTCGTTTTGATTCCCCGCGATTTTTCTGGAGCTATTTGCATACGACGGGGCATTCGTATTTCACAGTAGCTGAGCTACAAGCACGAATAATAGTACGAGGACTCCTCAGTGATTGTCGGAGTTAAATTCAGTCGCTGTTGAGTTGAACTCGGTGATTTTTGAACAGAATTCCGTGGTCGTTGTATTGAATATTGATTCAGTTGACATGTAAGTACTATTTGCAAACCATCAGTCTAATAATTGGTATTAAAAAAATTCCAAATACCATCAACAATGATTCATTTATTCGTTGTTGATGATTTTTCATTCATCAACAATGGTTCGTTCTTTCATTGTTGAAGGCCCTTGGAGTTTTGGAATATTAATTAAATTAACCGACAGGAACTACGGTGAAACCTCGGCCAGCGAGTAACTTGGATTGCGAGTGTTTTGCAAGAAGGGCAAACATTTTGAATGAATGTTAACTTGACATACGAACAAGGTCTTGCAATACGAGCAATTTGTAGTATACGCTGTTTTGTCTGCCGAGCGACACGTGATCACTGATTCTTTAATGATCATTATAATGTATACGAATATTTTTAGGTTTTGGAACGAATCATGATCATCTTGATTTCCGTTATTTCTTATGAGGAAATCGCTTTGATATACGAGTGCTTTGGATTACGAACACGTTTCCGGAACGAATAATTCTCGCAATCAAAGGTTTGAGTGTACTTCCAATTTACATCAATCTAATATCCAGTAATCTAATATGACGTCTCATCCATTAATTAAAAAATGCAAGTATTTCTTTACTCTCAAAGTTTCTGGGTACACATAATCGGTTTAATGTGGAAGAAAATGAATGGCGTTCAATAAAACCGTTATCAGCACTCGCTGCCAACAATACAGTGTATTATCGTTGAATTCCTATTGTTGCGCCGAACCCAGGCTCTTTCTTCGCAACAATGACTATCTTAAGAATGCCATCCAATCGATCGATCTTTGTTTACGCCCTCTGTGTCCAGGAGACATAGTTTGATTGTCTCCCAATGTAATACCACACTTGATTGCGCTCTGATGTCGTTTTGATCACAACTCTTGATATATCTGTGACTAAAGAATTTCCTTTGAGTTTTTTCACACGAATAGATTTCTATCTAAAGGATTGGGCGTCTATAAAATATCCTTCCTCGTTTGCCTTGGAATATCGATATCGGAAATTATGGAAATCATTCTTTTAAAATATTTAATGGTAATATCGAATACGCTCCTTTCACTATCAGTTAAATTACGTAATCTTTTTCAGCTCGAGAATTGGAAATAAATAACGATCGGATGCAATTACTTGCGATTCTACTTAAGTCCTGAATATGAGCACCACGAGGAAAATTAAGATGGCGGCTCTGATAAGGAACGAGGAAGCGATTCGAAGGATCGCTCAAGAAAGAATGGAAAGTGTAAAAATAAAAGACAACTGAAAATTGCGACATCTGAGAAGGATATGTATGATCAGAGATAGCGGGATAATTGGATGCTGGAATAGCAATGTAGAGATATTTTCAATAACGGATTCGTTAAGTCTTCATTAGTATACCGAAGGACGCCTTCTGACCCAAAGGTGAAGTTGAGCAAGACGGGAAGGTCACTGAAAGCATTCCTCACGAAGAGACAAAGTGGTTAGCTCAGCAGAATAATACAGGCTGCATCCAAACAAACAACCAGTCACCATAACCTCTGAACCTCTCGCAGAACATTCTATTAAATCTCGAAATGACACTCGTTTTTCCGGAGATTAATACGCACGCATGAAGACAGGCGCGGAAATACGGGAGCATTAGAAGCGCCGGGTATCCACCGCTGACCCATCAAAGAGATATTTCTTTATCCCCAGTACTTTTATTTACGTGCAACGATAAAAGTTATTTCCCGCGCAACCGATGCCCATTCGGTTGTCATGGAGCCCTCGTTAATGGGATGACGTATAAATCGGGAAGGATAAAATCCACGCACGGTAAAATGAACCCGAGAAAATATTGTCGGATGAGCTCCCTTTATTAAAAAAAACGGTCCGCAGCTTTTCAGCGGGAGATCCATTTATCGAAACGAAAATGTTTCGCTGGAACGACTCCGATGCCGGCGAAAAAAGGAACTTTATCGATCGGAAAAAACAGCGAAAATAAACGCGTGTTTAATTGCCGTGCAGACTCCTGCATTATATATAGCGTCCGATCATCCCTTTCACAGCGCATGGCTTCCGGTCTGCGAAACGATCTTAACTTACTGATTACGTTGACGGGGACGCGCGGAAAAATCGCCCCGACGTACTCTTCTATGAGAAGGCGAAGCGTTTTATTCTACGGCATTTCCCATAAACTTCCCTCAGAATCTCTCCAACGCGTACTCGGCGTCTTCTTCACTGCGATGATTGACAAAGCTCTGGAAGGTCCAATGTATGAGAAGGTCGTAAGAAGTAGAGAACGAATTCCTCTAGGTTTTATTTCGATGGAACCTCCTCTGATTGTTCAATTGCTCAACTTTTATTTAGTTTGAACGTTTGCTGGATTTCTTGATTGGAAATTTCAAGGAGTGTATTTATAAGGACAGGTTTTAGAAGTTATTGAGAATGTCCCTCGTGACCAGTTGTTCATCAACTCATTCGATATTTTATAGCAGCCTACTCATTAAAACTTGACAAATGTGTGTAAAGATTAAAACTCTCAACGTTACCGTACCCATGAAGTTACCAATGAGCAGTTGCCATGTTCAGTTACTACGGTGCTGTGGTTGCTATGGTACTATGGCTGCTATGGTGATTGGCTTAATTCATAGTCCGTACCCATGCCTCCTGTTTTATTTCTGCATAATCTCTATTGTTTTATCCCTCCTGAGTGACATTATGCTAAGTAAACCTAGGAAACTTATTTATTTATTGTTTTATTTTACTGCTTGAAATAAATATGTATTACTACGGCGATGTTTTCTTAATTACTAGAAACTTTATTTCCCAATTATATTCTTTTGAATTTAATACTGTTGTAGAGCTTACACCAGTAAACGTTTCAATCGGCAAGAATGAAGAGATACCGATCTTGTTACCATATCATAATGAATGAAATATTTATCATTCGTCTTTTGGTACTGAATAAAGAGTAATGTATCATTTACTTACTTTTGTCTAAACCTTGTACATGGCTATGATGACATGAAACCTACTGACGAATGACACTAATTAAGGTTTCTCCTTGCTGATCGTGGAGGGGATGAGGTCACAACTGCATCAGGGCTGAATACTTTACACCTTGAAAGATGTTGTAGAAATTCAGGATCCCCGTCAAATTAATGAGACCGATGTTAACCAGTTTCACTGTCTAAAGATAGATTCTGAATTTCTCAAAATGTTATCCGCTCAAGCTCAAAAAATTTGAAAATGCTGGCGAAAAGATATTTATGGCTACGTGCAACGAGAAGCTAGGGAAAGCGAAGAAATCGATGACGGATGCTCCAGAAATAAAATGTACAGAGGAAAGGTTTTCGATTTCCAATGGGTACCAATCTAGTGCCGAAACTGGGGTCGTGATTTGGAATTTCCCCGTAATCTACTCTTGGAACATCGAGACTAAAGGTCAGTTGCCATCATCGGCTTCAAAAGTGGATACATCATTAAACTATGGCCAGCATTGGGGTCAATTCCGGTCAGATGTACTGTGCTGAGTATTATTCTGCTACTCCAGTGATAGAAAGCGCCAATTCCACCTTAGATGATTAAAAGCCGTTAATATTTCGCTGTATCTAATTTTATGAGGCACTCGACGAGGAACGGTTTCAAAAATGGCGCATTCGACTCGAAATGGACTATTTGACTTTCTTGCGAGCGTAAACAGCGTCGCATTGAAATCCGGAAGTGTCACGGAAATTAAAACGTCGCACCGGAAAAAAGGCCACTCCTTTGTTTCTTGTGTTTCTCGATTTCCATGGCAATCAAAAGCCGACTCTTTCGCAGCCCTGGAGTCAATTTCGTGAACTCTTGTCGCTGCGTAACGAGATTTCTGTTGACGAGCGCGTTCACGAGCATTGTCGCGCATGTCTCCGTTGTGTCGCGATGCAAGTTTGATCGCTTGTTAGCGAAATATAGGGATTTTCATTAGTGGAGTAAATTTATGCACCTGTCGCCATGGGAACGATGGAAAGTTACTCCGAAAAGACGCATAAATTGAGGTCGACTTCTGAAAATGCTTAGGTCTTGCTGAGTTCTCGTCAAATTTTATTTTTCTTACTTCAGTTTAGATAAACACGTTACTTTTTTTATGAAAGTAGTTGTCTATGATCCAGTATTAATTGCAATTGAATGTTATTTTTTGACATACTTTCTTTTTGTGATGCATTATTTTATTTTCCTACCTACTAACTCGATTTATATTACAGTTGTAAAACCTCGAACGCTTGGTGTTTACAACCCCTGCCATACGCCAAAAGGCGCCTTGAAGGGTAACTAAGTACCTGTTGATGTGAAACAAGGCTCGTGGTCTAGAATTATGCTCGCTGGAGGATTTTAAAACTTCTCAGTAACATTTCCAAAGTTTGGTACAGAAATGTAGTCATCAGAAACTTGATTCATGCATGAATAGGTGTATCGAATCATATCATGTGCAATAACATATCGAAATATTTTTTACAGTCGCTCATTAGAATTGCTCTTGTTTTGACCAAATTTTGTCTTTCTTGCATACTGAATACCTTGCTATTCCGTTTGTATGGTTATTTTTTCGACACACTGATTGCTCCTACCACTTCTCAACATCATAATTGCGTGATACTTTAGCAAGTTTGCCTGTACGAAGAGGCTCTCTCGGTTGTTAAATTCTCTGCTATAGTAATTTCTCCCCGACAGAAGTGGAGGAACAACCCTTGCTCATATCAAGGGAAAGACACATTCTTATTCTCTCTTGTCTCAATGTATCTTCCCTTTTTTGTCGCATGGAAATGCTCACGGTGAATAAGCTCCCCGCGACATAAAGATTGTATCTGTTGCGAAACAACTGTCAATATCCCTCCTCTTTGAGAGATACCAAAAGACACTCAAAAACTCGAAGTACGCCAACTTAACCCCGAAAACATTCTTAGGCCAAATAAAGGAGGTACGAATTACGCCGTAAACCCTTTGAATCAAGGGTATAACTCCCGAACGCGAATCGCACTCGGTATTATTGTTGCCCGTTCTTGCGGTCTGTATAGGTATTCGGTTAACGCGCACTCCCTTAACGCGGTTATTCCACGATACGCTTTCCATCCCGTTAACTGAGGAATACCTTCCCCTCGTATATTCTCTTTCATAAGGAAACACGGACCCATCCACGCCATTCCAGAAACCCCGCCGGAGCGCCATAAAGCGCCTACCGAATTCAACCCCTTTTGCAGATCCTCCCTCCGTTCCAAATTAGTTCTGGGATTACGAGACTTGTCTAAATGCAGATGAAATATCAGGGGAAGCAGAAGGGCGTGAGGGGTTCGAAAGGGGTCGGATGGGGAAGGGTCGAAAGGCCGTAAAGGGAAAGAGTGGGTGTGTGCGAAGAGGGAATAGGTATGAATCACGCGATGATTCGGGGGAAAGGAAAAGACGGAACATCGCCCGAGGTAAGGAAACATATATTAAGGAGAGGAAAAACTCGGGGAAGGGAGATAACGAGCTAATCTAAAAATTAAAACGTTAAAAAGAAAGGGAGTGTTGCAAAAGTCGGTTTCGGGTTAAAAGCGATGTGAAGGATCTCTTTCGGTCTGGGAAAGTTTCTAATCCACTCGAGAAAGACGGTTCTACGAAAGAGAGGTGTTATCCCTATCCCATACTAATCACCTTTTTTCCTTTCTCGGAGGAGTTGATAATTACGCTGGACTCTTTGTTAATCGATCCGTTCAACTTACGGTAGGGAATATAATGCTAAAAAAGGTAGCTTTTAGAAAGAAAAGTATTGCCTTTTTCTCTCTACTTGTCCACTTTTAGAGGAAGGCATAAGTGATAGCTGACTTAAGAAGTGTAAGTGAAGAAACTGTCTCATAGTGCCGCAGGTGATGTTCATTAACGCCTCAAACTAAACAATTGATAGTTCATACCAGTTCATTGCTCACTACAAAGAGTAACAAATTACTTAACAATTGTTGAAGTACCTAATGGAGATATCGACCCATAATATTTTAACGATTGTTGCAATCAGGAATTCAATCAGATTTACCTAATAGTTGATAGAGAAAAGTCAACAATTAAGATAACGAAATAGTTTTCTGAGTGCGTCGTATCGCTACTATTGGAAATGATTGTCGACCAGATATCGACCTCTCGTCCTATAAAATTCACAGAGTTGTTCATTGCGTTCTCACTAGAACTTCTTCCCGGTTTCTTCCGTAAATGGCTCTGCGAAGTTATTAGTTTAACCAAACAATATTTACTAGTTGAACCGATCAATTGTTAGTTGTATTGCAATGGCTCCATGATTTCATATGGCTTCTGTGGTACATACCTCATGGACCTCCTAGATCCTCCCTAGTTTCTTCCAGCCGTTTAATTCTGACTATCTTTGGATTGATTATCTTAGGTAAACTTTTGCTTTCGTTATTTAGGTGTGTTCAAAGAATTGTAGCCGCCCCTTTCCTATGGTATCAATGGACCTCTCTGTATGACAGCTGAAATCTTAAGCTCTCCAGATTCGGTAGATTCCATTTTCTCCTACGGGCCACTGTTTCCCTAAACATTTTCCATTTGTCTTTCATGAGGTCTTCCTCAGTTAACAATGTTGCGTCTAAGAAGGATGTAGCAATACTATTGTACTACTGTACTATTCCGCCATTGTTTATCTAGACAGGACAACCGGTTTAGCGATTTCCTCAGGTCCCAAGAACTCCTGATGACCAAATAGGGTCTCGTATGATTTTCATTTCTTCAAAGCGGTTGTCTAGTTCTCGAATTTTCCGAATGAAAAACATGTCTCTCTGCTTTTCTGAGTCAGCTAGCGAGTGTATACTCGCGTAACTAACACTTTCCCCGATTAGAGCGAATGATTACATTTGCTGCAACGTCTACGAGGACCATCGCATATAAGACAATGCCCATTTTGTTGCTAGAAAAACAGCAAAGTGTTTTGGTGTGATACTCCTTGGGGACTTTGTATTTCTGCTACTGTACGTGATTCGGGAGCTTCGTTTGCCAGGATATCTCCGCAAAGCATAGTCAATGCCTCTCTCTTTCTTGGGACTGTATGAGCACCTAACGCTTTGCTTATAGTATTATAAATTTGGACTCTTTTACTAAAAAAAGACATGGAGAAAAAGGGTTACCAACTGGATTTCTTTCCCCCTTTTCAAGGTTAGAATCAACTACATTTCCTCTTTAAGATTTCGTCGCATCAAATAATTGATGATCATTTGCATTCATATCGTTGGAATCCTAGCTCCTCGTTGCCCAGCGACCGGAAATCGAAAAAAAACAGCCGGCAACCGCACCTTGAAATAAGGCATCAGATAGTAGTTTCGATTTCCTTTAACTCCTTTTCGCTGGTGACATAAAAATCCAAAGCGAGCACCTCTCCACGGCGTAACCATTAACTTCCTTCGATGACGCCGCCGAGGAAGAACGGGTGGAAGAATGGAAGAGATGGAGAGATAGGCGGGTAGCATCTGGAAGGGTGCGGGAGGAAACGAAACTGGGTGTGAATAATGAGTGACTGAAGTGACGGTGGAGGAAGAAACAGGTGGATGAAGGCTCTAGTGGAGGACCCGAGGAATGGAGGACGATCCGGGAAACGAGCGGAGTATGGCTCCGAAACGTCATAAATGGCATCTCTCGTGGAAAAGCTGTGAATGTATATGGGTGACATTATTCGTGAAGCAACTTTTGGGTTGCGACCGTTCTTAGATAATGGCATGGAAATATAGCGAAGAAGTATGGGCAATCTATTATTACCTCGAGTATCTGCTTGCTGGTATTCTGTGGTGTGGGGAAATGTTTTGGGACGGACTTGAAAATAAAAATCGAAACAAGTTATAAGAAATATTAACCGTGTCTTTAAAGTCATCAACCCGAAGACTGGTTACATTCTGAATCCATTCGCATACAAGTGCTCTGGAGAGGGAATGAGGCTTATTTAACATAGTGAGGAATGAGGTAAATAGGTAATAATGATTCTTTCCTCCTCAGTTTTCTTCGCAGTGAGATGCTGTCAGCAACATTTAAATTTTAGTGTAGTTCTTCATGCACATTGAAAGGAAAATACTAAGTGATTTCCACAGCAGGTTCTCATTTGACTAGTTTCGTCAACGGGTTTACAACCTTACGTGAAGATTGATTAAATTAAGATATTAATTTTATTGTAGTTCTCCATTGTTGGTGTGCAAGTACATCTTAATCAAGTCGGCGATGTTAAAATTCCTGATATCAACCTTTATCGCTTCTATAATTGTTTCAAATGACAATAATACTAAGAGATTGTGTTGCGCAGCATTGTTGCAGGCATCCAATAATGAACGACCTTAACAATCATATGCGCGCGACAATTATACAAAAAATAGTTACCCGCGAACAACAATAGCCCCCTCCGGAAAAATTTTATAAACTCTCCACTCTATCTCAAGTTTTCATTCTTTGTTGATTTCCACCCCAAACAGCTTTCCCGTTCGACATTTTCCTCTCTGATGTGCTTTTATACCTGCGTTTCCCTCGACTATTTTAGGTAATAATGTATTTTCATCACCGTGCAACTTTAAAGAGGTTTTAGAAGATTTAATGTCACACCTCTATTCATAGCCCCGACATTGGGCGGTAATGAAGTCGGCCTTTCTTAACCGACCTTTTTTCATTGAAGTCGGGGGCGTTCTCTAGAAAATTCGAAATCCCTTTGCCTAGAACCGAACAAGTGTGAAATTGTCCCGACCCCTTCTCCTAGTTTACCTGAAGGTGCCTTTGAAACCTCTCTTCAAATACCCTGGTGTGGATCTGGATAATGCAATGTAAATGTCATTCACGAGCCCTTTTCCCATGCGTAATATGAAATTCGCTACAAAAAATAGCTCCGCTCTCACAACTTTCGAGATGAGCTTCTGATGTCTGGGTTTTTTGATGTGTAAGGTAGACTCTGAGAGATCTCCTCTAAATTTCAGATGTTTCGCTGTTGGTTATCTTAAACGATATTTTGATGCGTGTAGTTTTTTCGTTAGGAATTCTGAGGGATAATTCGGCATCGGAAAGTGAATAAAATACAGAACAATACACATAGTAGAATGTACATTTATTTATGTATCTATTTATTGTTGTTGTTCTGACTATTGTTAAAGTATGAGTTCATATTTATACAGCACAATGTTGAGTAATACTACTGCCATTGTCGTGAAATACTTTTTGCCCTACCTGTAAAAGTTTATTTACTTTATCACTTCTTTTCTTGTTTATTTGGTCTATACTTTTGTTTGGCTATTAATTGTTGTTTCCTATTGTGTTGAAATTTGTTTATACGTTAATTCTCCTATATTAACCTTTATATTTGAATCAATGCGTGTACAAGGGTTTACTGAGACTCGGAGGATGCATATAGCATGTCTGTGTTATTGATGGTAGTGTCGGCAGGATATTATTCATTTTTCTACATTCTGTCTGTTACATAGGACCATCGACGCGTTATTATGAGTTAGAAGGTACGGCGGGTAAGATTTGGGAATGGAACATCCTGCTATTCGACAAACGACAAATCAACAATGAAAATATATAATAATTGTTGCAGAAAAGGCTACCACTTTCGTAAAGGTGATTTTTTGGGTATTTCAGGTAGATGCATTTCATAGATTGGAAGTAACCCCTGATAGTTTAGCTAACTGATATTACAACATTCCAAAAGCCATCAACAATATCAACAACAATGCAGAATAGATAATGAAGGACATGTGACATAGTTAATGACTTTTCCATTTCCAATTGTTCTCTATTCTCTTTTCTGCATTGTTGTTTACATTGTTGATGGTTTTGGATTGTTGTAATATCAGTTGAAATGTAGCTCATGGAATGAAGATGGAATCTAGAATAGGGCATTCACGATGCATTAATACAGGAAAAGTAGTTCTTCAAACCTCTCAAAGTTTACAAATACCAATAGAGGACCAATATTTACTACCTTAGGAAACATGCACCTCGTCTTCCATACGCAAGTATATTAGTTTCCCGTGGCATCATAAGAAAGGGATGAGACTCGGAAGTCTCCAATATTTCCCGAAGGCGCTTATCTGTATCTGCCACACTCCCCTCATTCAATAAAGCCCTTATCCGCGGGAACTGATGGAGTGCGGGGCGCTTTCTTTCCGTTATTAATCTCTCCCCATTCGATCTTCCTTTTACAGCGAGGGAAAGGGTTGCACTCGCTAATGAGACTGAGAATCGCGAAGATTTTTTGGCCGCCACCCAAAAAAGGGAGCGCTACCCGCAGATACTGTATATTATCTTTTTTAGCCGACGCTCGAATCACTGACCGTGACTTCATTATTTCCGCAGTCGGACCGAGCGAATTTACAGTGAATCGCGATTATTCGGGCCGATTGAAGGATGTTCCTTCCTCCGAGGCGGTTTTGTGGCGTCGCTTTTTCTCGGCCCCATTTGTCCGCCCTGACGACTCAATATGGCGCCTTTTTCATTGTTGATTCATTTTTGTCCGTTCCGCCATCTTGCGACGCGTTCCCGAGATAAAATACAAGGGAAGTTATTGGGCGGTTTTTCTCGATTGTTGGAACGTGAAATGGATCCTGGCATTGTTGCCTTCCTCTCATTATTTCGTTGCTCTTTTGTCCGTCTTGTTTTATCCTTCTCTGTTATTACAACGTGGGTATATTGTCGTGAAAGCTTTATCTCTGTAATTAAGGTCCTTTTTTTTCGTTTTGCAAAATGCTGCAAATATTTCAGTTTTTTCCATATGCCTTCTGTTCAATTACATCTAAATCCCACCCTAATCAACGGGTTTTTGTGAATAATACATTTCTCAAATTTAGATTCAGAAGTTTTCTTTTAAAGACTCCCAAGTCTCCTTTTAAAGACTTCCAAGTCTCGCGAGCCATCGATAAAGTAATCGTCTTCCTCGAAATTCCAGTAACTCTTTAGAAGAAACAACAATGGAAGGGTTATCGGTGGAATCTAAGACAAACAATGGGAAGCTTTAATTTCGAAGATTTGCTAGGCTACCGGAGGATGAAGGTCATCTGATGTGGTTATTGCCAATTAGATACGATTGCGGAATTTGGCACCACTCAATTTCTTATATATCAAGCCGTAATAAATGGTTAAGGATCATGCACCACCTGAAAGCCTTTCTCTGAGTATCACTCATTAAGATTTTAACGAGTGATATTAGATGGTTACAAGATAGGCCTTCTTTTCGAATTTTTCCTCTTCGAGGGCAATACTTATTTCATATCCTTTTCTTCAATTTCTGTTTTTCTTCGAAGGAAACATTTCTGTTCAATTATTTTCTTAAAAATATTCCCTTATGTTATCTCAGCAGCTAGCATTTCGCTGAATTTGTCTTCAATTCGTGGATGATGCAAGTCTAAAATCTAGATCGCTTTCCATTATGAACATGTCTGCTTACTTTTGACTCCTTGGTTTTGTCTCGTTATTTCCATTGCAGAAAAGGGAAAAAAAAAATTTATAAAGGAAACAGGAGTGTAATGTTCAAGGAAATTATGTTAGGGCCTCCAGTAGTTTCTAATGCAAACATTCTTTTGTCCGTAGCAGCTGAACATGTTCCCCTATTTCCTTACATACACCGGTATTTTCAAGTAATGTTTGTCCTGTACTGCTGTCCTAGTAGACGAGGATCTCATTCGATAGTAGCTTGTAGCTGTCCTTGGTTTCTAATTATTCCAATCAGTAGTTCCTTCCTCTCAAATAGATGTTTACACATGTTTCTTTTTCTTCTTAAACAGTCGTATCCGGTCATTCCATCTTGCGTCTAGTATTCGCCGTTGGCTAAATTTTCCTCTCTCCGTCTCACTTGGTCCAAGTTCGCACGGAAATATTTCATTCCTCGTGAATTTCTCTAGAATTTTCTTTCCCATCAGCGAAGCTGACCTTGCTGGAAGTTGGTAAACATTTCTTATCACTCCTGCCGTGTTTGGATTCACTTTTTTATCTCGGTAGCTTCCAACTTACGTGACTCGAATGCAGCAAAATTGAGTATTTGTACTGATTGACCTTGATAAGGGAACTGCAATTCTTGCCCGGAAAGGAGTCAATTGAACGTTGGTTGGTGTGGAATGGGGTGGGAGGCCAAGGTGGGGTTGCCACTGCGACCGTGATTCTGCCATTACATTATTTCCTACACTTCGCACCAAATCTCTTTGGAACCCATTGTGGACTTTGTGGTAAAAGAGGAATAAAATAAACGGGCAAAAGTAATTTACGTCTCTCCTAAAATTTACAATTAAAATGTTCATATTTTGAATTTCATGGCTGCATGATTTATTTGAAAACGTCAAGTGTTTCCAAAATGCTAGAGTAGTTGTCAAATGTAATTACAAATGTAAATCACGTTTTCATATACATTAGTTTGTTGATATATTTGAAACTGTGACCTTGTCTTCGATATTAGTCGTACAGCAATAGTTATTATAAAGCAATTAATTTATAATTGGAGCATTATTGTTATTATTATTTTTATTACTGTTATAATTAATCGGCGTCATTGTTATTATTTAGAGAACAACAATCAATGTGAGCCGTTAACAGCAAGCGTTAGATTTTATTCTTGAGTGGGTTTCTCTTGCTACTACTTTATCGACTTACTGTTGATGTTATCTCCATAGTAAATTAGGATACAAATCAGGGAAAAGTTGATGTTCATTAACAAATGTTATTGCTTCCATGAATGTACATGTTTAACTATCAGGATTTTCTTTCATAATCGTGTTAATCACCGTTCAATCCCAAATTCGGAAGTTTTTAAGTATTAATTAGAAATCTAGAACCCTCTGATTTGCAGAGCCCGTCTGCAGCCCATGGGTTTTCTCGAATACGTCTCATGCAGACCTTTTCTTAAGACTTTTTTCTTGAGCAGAATCCACCTTGGAAGGGCACGAAAATTTTTATTTGCTTTCGCTTATTCAGGAGAAAGGTCTCTTGGGATAAAAAAGGGAAGGAAGAAAGCTAAAGAAAGGTTCTTTGGATGCAATTAAGGGATGGATCAGTTATCAGGTGGAAGAAGAAATGGGTATAGCTCCGGAGTCGGCAATTTTTTACGCCAACGAAAGCTGTTTTTTTAAGATTTGTTTGGATTCCAAGGTTAGAAGAGACGCACAAAAAATCGTTTCGAAAAACGTGAGGATTAAATACCGCAGAAACTGCTCTAATGTAAATGATGACTGAGTTTTTCGAGTGTCTCATTAGAGATAATTACTGTTTTTGTATTGCAATCCGAGTGCTTGTTTTATCTCTGTGACTCATATTTATGGAAATGGAAGTTTTAAATGGGAAGGTTAGTCGTATAAAGAAGGGGGTTTCGAAAAATTTATTAATAATACTTTCTTTTTCTTTGCAGGTGAGTCCCGAAATCTTCATTTCATAACTGATACGTGCGAACCTATTCATCGCATTCTTCAAGTAAGTTATCATTGTGTTAGTCATAAGCTGTCATACTTTTCTGAATTGGGTATTTGCTAAAAGCGAGGCATTTGGTGAGGTAATCCAAAGATTAGACTTTATCCTTGTTAATTTCTGCGTGTAATTTAAGAAAAAAAAGTTTTTAGTTTTCTAATTCATGATTTCCAATTGAAATAAACTTTGTTCTCGCAAACATGGAATTTCAAGCCGAAACCGGTCGTCAAATTGAAATTTTGCTGAAAATTCAAAGATTGTTTTTATATATGATGAAGTGCGGTCAATTCGTATCTATAACACAAGGTGTACCCGGGGGGGGGAGTTGGGGATTATACCCACCCCCGAAACCGAAATGAGTTTTTTTTTTAATCGAGCTTATAGGAAATAAATTGTAATTGTTTAAACATTTACAGTTACACACGCAACTGGTGACTCGTAGGAAATGTATGTTAATATAAATCTGATACCATATTTATTACATTTAGGGCAGAATTTTTCGTACCACGGGAGTGTAAACCATTTTGCGTTTACTCCTTCGTCCAGAACGCCCCCAGAGAGTAATCCTGGTTGAGTCCCGTCTATGATATTAAAGATTTTCGTGTAACAAAGAAGACATAAAAATCAAGCAATAATGGTTTGATTAAATCATACATTGTGTTAGATTGCTACAAAGCGGTACTCAACAATAATGATATGTAATGTAAATGAACATTCATTCTTCAGCGGCCATATGAGTATTGTTGAGGTGAAAATTTTTATTCTTAATCGTCATTATTTCTACAACTTACGTAATAGAAGAATTGTGAGAATGTCTCTTGTAATTCAGTATCTCTCAGGTACTACAGCGCAATGACCGACTTATCTCATGGAATTGCTTTTACGGTGGATAAATGCATAGTAACAGTAAAGAGTTAATATGTGTTTATTGAAAAATATCGCAGCATATCCCCACGTAATAATTCATGAACACGTCAGAGTGGGTAATATATGAGAAGGCAGGCCCTAAAAGACATCTGACTCGGGTGCCAGGGGTTCTATTACACAAATCCAGAAAAATGTTCCAAATGTGAAATGCGTTTTCCGAAAGATAATTCGGAGCCGTTGGAGAAGTGACAGGCGCGAAGTTTGGCTAGAGAAGGAAATCTGCTTTCCTCAATGTGTCCTCGCTTCCATTTCAGATGTCTCGGGATATCTTCAGTTACCAAGACAAGTAAAATTTCTTTTCCCTTAGCTTGCGGGGATTTCCTCTTTCATGGAATTAAGTTTGGACTGTTCAACATTTCATTTCCATGAGAGTATCGTCCAAGACCTTCTTGAAGTTGGATTTCATCATTTTTTTATAATTACGAAGTCTAGGAAACGAGTCCAATCCTCAAGGTCTCACGAAAAATGTAGCAACGTTAAAATAAGTTGAGCGTTTTCATGGATATCGCATATTAATCTGTATGCGACTCTAGCCTTTCTTCCTAAAGGAAGATTATTTGACGTTAAGTACGCCATTTTAGAATACGCCGAAATGGAGAATGAAACTATGGGGTTTCTGCAGCTAACCATTCGCGACGAACCGGCAGCTTTTTTCTCGTTACTACGAATTCTTACCTAAAATTCAAGTTGTACTTTATTTTTTATATTCTAACGTTATGAACAGAATCATTGCTTTTTCTTTCAAAAAAAACTTGATATTAATTTCAGATTCCAGGTCTTCGGTATTAGTCGGGTTGTCAGTATCGTTGGGTTGATTATATGTTAGTACCCTCGGCGTGTGGCATGGGGTGCATGCTCCATGACTCTACTTTCCTAATCGATTGCTTTCGCGTATCGGTCGCGGAAAATGTCAATTCTTGTATCCTTATGCTTCGTTTTTCCTGTTGCAGTCCCGTAGGGATTGTCTTTTATCGTGTCGAACTGTTATCGTAAGACTCATGCGATAGCTTATCCATTCAAATAGCTTCCTAACAACTCATACGGAGATGTTTCAATAGTGACCAAAATAATAATAATGCTCGACTAAAAGTTTTTAAGGGCTGAGGGGAGAATTAGTCATAAAGATAGGATACTAATAATTAAGACTTAAAACGTGGTGTGAAAGTTTCTTAACGAAGGAATAACAACAAAAAATATTAACAAAGTATCAATTTGTAACGCAGCTTAAAACAAAGAAAATCATCAATAATTAAGTATTCACTGAAGATGGGATAATAATAATATTTATTGATGCCCTGTGGCAGAAAGTCACCTAAGGACAAAATGAAAATCGTATAAATCCAGTACAATGTCGCAGAAAACAAAATAATAATGAATTATATAATATAATTTAGAATAATATAATATACATACAATTTAAATTACAATACATAATTGTACTACAACTGTGTCCGAAGGTACAGGAAAAATAAATATTTAAATTGATATAAACTCCTTGCATTTCTTATGCTATTAGGAAGGGAATTCCAAAGATTGATTGCAGAGACAATGAAAGATCTCTGGAAAGCCGTAGTTTTGTGAGAGGGGTAATATAAGTAATCATCAGGAGCCCTCGTATTCATGCGGTAGCTGAGTTAAGGTCTACTTTTAAAATACTCAAGTAGATAATTGGGTCTTTTATATTTGAGAGTGGAGTAAATAAATGCACCCAAAAGGTATTTTCGTCTTGAGTGAGCCCTCAGCCAATGTTTAATGACTCAGGTTAATCATTATAAACGAGGCAACAGTAATCAATAATTGGAAATATGAGAGATAAAACAAGTTATTTTCGAATATGGATGGGTAAAAGATGCTTATTTAATTTTAATGCGTATAGTATATAATTCACCTTATTTGACATAGAAGATACATGTTCAGTCCACGATAGATTATTATTCATAATAACATCTAAGTTACGAACAGAAGTTGAGTATTGAATTTCGTCACCGCCAACAAGAATTTTAGGAAGAAGGTCGAGGGAATTTAACAAACGCGAGCTCCCAAATAATATGACTTTAGTCTTGGGACTACTAAGGGCAAAATTATTTTTACAGTGGGGTAGTGTTAAGGGATTGTTGCGTATGAGTATCAACAAAATTTAACTCGCAACAAAGTGAATAAACTATCGTCCTTCGGTGAAAAACAATTGTTTATTGTTTTTCAGTAATGTGAAGTACTATTTAACCAGAAATTGTGCTGTTTGTCGAAGGAAAATGTTGAAAGAATGTTTACGGGTGTTCTTGGGGCTGCATTTCAGTGCCATATGTTCGTGGGAATCCGAAGCGAGGCTTTCTTCTATGGAAATTAGCGAATATGTAAGAAAGACACGGCGGAAGTCGTGTTCGTGGAATTTTCCTCGGTGAAGTCGCCGACACGAGCTCTTCCGTGTCGCTGGCCTCTTGTTTTCAAAGGGAGTATCGATGAGACAACGGCACCCATCGAGTGCAGCCTTTTGTAGTCGCGGGAACCCCTTCTGTTCTCCGGCTTCCTATTCATCTTTATTGAGAAACTTGGCCCCCGAAGTTCGGAAAAAAGCCGTTCTTTATATCGGCGGAGTTGCAGAGGTAAGTTCGCTCCTTTCTTATGCAACTCCTTCCACTCCATAGTTCACCGCGGATAATCTAGACGTTTTCGTACCTCCGGGAATATGTGCTCGCTTCAACATGGCTGGCTTGCGTTCCAATTCCTGAATGCGGGTGTGTTCTTAAATTATGGAAAATAGCTTCCTTTCTTGACACGTTGATGTAAAAATTATCCTACGTGTAGTTAGGTTAACTAAGTTTTACGTCCTAAAGAAGTAAGAAAAAACACTTAGGAATTAAATAATTATTGGAGATGAAATATTGTTGAGGTATTGTTGCGTGTGATGCTCAAGAAAGTTTAGCTCGCCAAGCGACAATGTAAATAAATTGTCGTCAAGGCTGTAGGTGAAAATTGATTGTATGTCGTTTTACAACAATGTAAAGTGCTATTTAACAAAAAAGTTTACGTTACATCACTGTGCGTATCTACTACATCTACTAGGTGGTACATCTACTAGGTGCGTATGTTATATAATGTTTTAAATAACGCTGAATTGGGTTGCCTTATTTCTGCTTATACTCCTTGTAATTTAGCATAAATAAGGTAATGCAGGTTTTTTATCCAAGAACTGCATATATAATAATAAGAAACGGGAAAGACGCTTCTCGTTGGTCCTCTTTGGCCTGTTATTTGTATAATCCGAGAAGTTTGTAATCTGGCATGAATAACATGAAATCTGGCCCCCGTACATGCCAATTACATATTTAAATGATAACACTCGTTCACTTATTAAGAAACTTTTTTAAGTGTACTTTTAGTTTGCAAGAAAATCGTGCCACCATCTTCCAAGATAATTTAATGAGAATATTTTATTTACGGATATTTCGATGTTCGGTCTTTGGAAGTATTTTTCTTTTCGGACGTTTTGCTTTTTATGCTTGAGATTTTCTTCTCTTTCGAAATGTTTCATTCATCTTGGAAGACTTGTCTTAGGATGATGGTTACCTCTGTTTTAACAGCTCTTTTCCGCAAGCTATATTTTCTCAAATAGCCTCCGCAATGATTCCGTCCTTTGTTAAGAATTCTCTTCAAAAGCTCGACCTTACTCGGATCTCTTTTGCCGAAATGTCTTGTGTTTTCTTTGAATGCTGCTCCTTGACTGTTTCCTTGTAATCGCAGAAGGAAATTGATGGAATTGACTGTTTCCGAACAGTCGGTCATTTCAAAGGTCGTAAGGGCAGCACACTGCAAATTCTTCGTCTAATTTGGTACAGCGCATACCGACTTTTCGCATGTGGTAAAGAGCTTAAAAACTAAAAGGTCGACCTATTTATTTTGTTTATTATTATTAAAGGTCGTTTATAGAAAAAACTGACAATTTTTAACGACACATATCGCCTTGCGCTTTACCTTGTCTAGTTAGTAGAAACTGGTTCCATTTGCAGTATTCCTTGCACTCGCTGTATATTCTAGATAAGGCGTTTTCCAGACTTTATGGTCCCCATACTCACTTGGCCTTTGCTACCTATATCCCACTCCCCCTATTCATTGTGACAAGAAATAAAGTCATAATTTTTCCATGTCTTTTACCTGAAAATACATATATTTGGTCATATATGTACTTAACAGGCCATTAGGGTTAGATGCAAGAAGAAACTAAATAGTCTCAACCACGCCTTGAAATTATTGTGATGTTAGTATTGTTATTATTGGAATGCTGTAATTGTTATTGTAATTATATTGTTATTATTTAATGTTATTGCATTATTGTAATGTGGTTGAGGCAATTATCAAGAACAACTTGAGAATTTTGCTAACTGATCCGCTGTTAAAATACTTTAAGAGCATAATATTTTTATTTACCAACCATCCCTATGTTCCTTGGAGTACGGGCACTTAAGGTTGGGAACCGCTGTTCTAGGCGAAGCTTGATTAATGAGTAGCTGCGACATCTAAGATACGTTAAACTAACTCCACATCACACTCTAAAATATATACGCTATCAATTTTTGAATTTACCGACCGAATCAATACGAGGACCTGGCATACGAATATATCACGGAAGAGAAATTCTGTCGAAAAGCGAACGAAAGCTAAGGGAATCAGGATTTTTCAACGATTTCCCTCAAAGGGAAAGCGACAGTTGGTCTCAAAATTTTCCGTCTCAGAGGAGAGCATTTTTGGGAAAACAGACGCCCTAAGGGATGCTTGATTTTCCTCGGAAATTCTTTCCTGCCAATTTCAGATGCCCGGTACATCTCCTCTTCATGAGATATCTCCCCTCGTTTCTCTCACGCTCGGACCCTATCCGTCAGCAATCCGTCGCTTAGCCGTCACTGACCCTTCGTCTGTCCGTCAATGCCCATCTATCAGCCGAACTAATTTAGGATATTCTGCGCCTTGGACCGTGGGGTTAACTTCGATAGCAGGCCGGTAGATGGCAGTCCCGAAAGTATCGGAAATTTCGGATATTTAACTTCCCGTTATCGGAAAAAACTTCCTGATTACTTTTTATAATCTTTTGGACTCTCTGAATGATTTTTGGGCGATGAGTTCCAAGTTTTGAATATTCCATCGTTTGGCCACCCTAGCAATGATGCAGCAAATTGTAGGGAAAAATCCCATGTACGAGACACAATCTTAGTGTGTTCATACGAAAAATGCTAATTTTGTCTTTGAATATCCAACAAAAATTTGTTTGTAAATAATTTCATTGGTGACGTATTTGAAACTTAAGCAAGTGTGAAGAATAAGCGTAAACATTCAAATGTTTACGTAAATCTCCGAAAAACTATCATAACTATGGTGTATTTTATTTTCATCGTTTCTATGAAGATTTATTCTTCGGGTGACATTACTTCCTACGTTAGTGCATGACTTATTCAATAAATAAATCTAGGATGAATGAATTAAAGTTTGTCGATAATTGAAATGAAGTAAACCTGTGAAATTTAGCTTAGCATTCAATTGTTACGGTTCTCTTTATTTATTCAACAGATATGCCCATTTTTTATTAATTAAAAAAATTAAAATATAANGATCATAGCTAACCAATGCCGTCAAATGGAGCTAATAAATAGCATCCGGCGTTTCTTTCGAACCAATAAATGGATCGAGATGATAATAAATGCCATCGGGCGTCGTAAGAAATCGATGGAAGCCAATGGAAACGATATAAGAACTGACATGTTTTGGATGAATAAGCTCTACCGTGATGTATCAGACACCCACAAAAGTGACTGGGTGCGGAGATTTGGATGCGAAAGTAATAGAAATCGGCGAAAAAGTTGGAACGGCGGAGCTGAAATTGCAATGGAAAGATGTTTGGAAGTGATTCTGTCCTGAAATGTTCCTCGAAAGCAATCAAAACAGATGGATTGGTATCCGAAACGAGAAATAGCAGTTCAGGAGGGGCAGAATGGCTTCTGTCGTTAATCCACTCCGAGGTATAGTTATCGTCTTTTGTAATAAATCAGCAACTGCACATATTAGTTCATTATTTGGAGCTAAAAACTTCTCAGCTGCGTAATTTTTCTAAAAGTCATAGCTAAGGAGTACATGCTAAAACTAAAGATGAAGGGCGTATATATAAATAGGAAGATTAATAATATCAAAGTAAAAATTCTAATCCTTTGGCTAACTATACGATGATTCCCTAAATATAAATGTTTGCAGGACAGATTTCGTTGCCATAATCATGAATACATGATCTGTATCCGTGGTAACAAATCCTTTATGTCCTAATTCCGCGTTACGTATGCACCTTTTATGAGACATTCTGTAGGTTAATCCGATTTTTAATTCTCATAATAAACATTTCATCTTCAAGGTATCAAATTTTTAATCTAAATTCAAACTAATGCTGGACAACACGATTTAGTGTGCCGCCAAATAAAAGTTTAAACGTAAGTGACCCGCGGAAAAAATCTAAGCAAATACTATATATACGAAAGGAAAACGATGCTATTTTTTACTTAATTCTTTCCTTTCTTTTTTTCACTTTCCTAAAATCTCCACAAACGGTCATTAATTGGACATTTGCACTGGTAAGACGTAAACAGTAACAAGGGACGAACACACAGCTATTCCTTAACCAGAAGAATCCGATCAGCCGGGACTCGAACCCAGGACATTGGGATTGGAGGGATAGCACGCTAACCACTCCCCCACCGCGACCGGAAAAAAAAACAAAACAATTACGTTTACCGCTAAAATTTACTGAACATTTACGCTTACTGCAAAATATACAAGGCTTTGAACCATATCTTCAAAGGTTTCTGTTCCTAAGCTCTTCAGCTGCTTACAAAACTAAATTTTTCTAAGAATGTTTCTCAAAGTCATTAAATGATAAAATCCACTGTTTCGGCCTCGACTTTGTGGTAGCTTTTCATGATGAAAGAAGAAATAAAAACGACTTGTACACGGTACCACAGGATTTAATAGTTGACGACGTAGGTTTCAGCGCATCGTGAAGATGGCGCGATGCGCTGAAACCTAGGTCGTCAACTATTAAATCCTGTGGTACCGTGTACAAGTCGTTTTTATTTCTTCTTTCATCATGAAAAGCTACCACAAAGTCGAGGCCGAAACAGTGGATTTTATCATTTAATGACTTTGAGAAACATTCTTAGAAAAATTTAGTTTTGTAAGCAGCTGAAGAGCTTAGGAACAGAAACCTTTGAAGATATGGTTCAAAGCCTTGTATATTTTGCAGTAAGCGTAAATGTTCAGTAAATTTTAGCGGTAAACGTAATTGTTTTGTTTTTTTTTTCCGGTCGCGGTGGGGGAGTGGTTAGCGTGCTATCCCTCCAATCCCAATGTCCTGGGTTCGAGTCCCGGCTGATCGGATTCTTCTGGTTAAGGAATAGCTGTGTGTTCGTCCCTTGTTACTGTTTACGTCTTACCAGTGCAAATGTCCAATTAATGACCGTTTGTGGAGATTTTAGGAAAGTGAAAAAAAGAAAGGAAAGAATTAAGTAAAAAATAGCATCGTTTTCCTTTCGTATATATAGTATTTGCTTACCTTTTTTCCGCGGGTCACTTACGTTTAAACTTTTATTTGGCGGCACACTAAATCGTGTTGTCCAGCATTAGTTTGAATTTAGATTAAAAATTTGATACCTTGAAGATGAAATGTTTATTATGAGAATTAAAAATCGGATTAACCTACAGAATGTCTCATAAAAGGTGCATACGTAATGCGGAATTAGGACATAAAGGATTTGTTACCACGGATACAGATCATGTATTCATGATTATGGCAACGAAATCTGTCCTGCAAACATTTATATTTAGGGAATCATCGTATAGTTAGCCAAAGGATTAGAATTTTTACTTTGATATTATTAATCTTCCTATTTATATATACGCCCTTCATCTTTAGTTTTAGCATGTACTCCTTAGCTATGACTTCTAGAAAAATTACGCAGCTGAGAAGTTTTTAGCTCCAAATAATGAACTAATATGTGCAGTTGCTGATTTATTACAAAAGACGATAACTATACCTCGGAGTGGATTAACGACAGAAGCCATTCTGCCCCTCCTGAACTGCTATTTCTCGTTTCGGATACCAATCCATCTGTTTTGATTGCTTTCGAGGAACATTTCAGGACAGAATCACTTCCAAACATCTTTCCATTGCAATTTCAGCTCCGCCGTTCCAACTTTTTCGCCGATTTCTATTACTTTCGCATCCAAATCTCCGCACCCAGTCACTTTTGTGGGTGTCTGATACATCACGGTAGAGCTTATTCATCCAAAACATGTCAGTTCTTATATCGTTTCCATTGGCTTCCATCGATTTCTTACGGCGCCCGATGGCATTTATTATCATCTCGATCCATTTATTGGTTCGAAAGAAACGCCGGATGCTATTTATTAGCTCCATTTGACGGCATTGGTTAGCTATGATCTCTCCCTTCGCTGTTGATCAATATCCAGGATCTGTTGACAAACTTCTCCATGGAAACGGAGAAGATACGAAAGTAGAAAAACAAGAGGGAGAGTCTTTGGCAGTGTGATCACGTACTTAGCGGAATATTCATGTTTTTAGGCGTGGTTTAGTATTTGTTTCCGAGGAAACTTTTTAGATAAAAGGATATTAATGCGTGAGAGAGGACGAAGTTGTTGACAGGCTGCTAAATTATGCAAGTGGCGTCCTACCAGAGGAAATTAGCATTTTTGCCAAGTATGCTTTCATTGTTGGGTTCTCGTGTTCAACTTTCGCTAACCCTGACACGGATGGGTGGCATACCTCTGTTTAGATTCCCAAGCTTTTGAATGTTGTTAACAATATGTTCTTTCGTCATATCAGATTTTAGAGCAGTTCAATCAATCAATGGGTGGCATTTTTGCTCAAGGCTTGATACACAATTGAATCTTTCCATTTTAGGCAACTGATAATTTTAAATTCTTGAAACTGATTTTATTTAACGGATAAATTTTACTTATTTATTTATCTTTTTATATATTTAATACATTAACTTTCCGTCAGGTATGTTGCTTATCGAAGGAATTTATAAGAGAGTTTTTAACAAGAAGAAAAAAATAGAATCTAGTCAAAGTTGAGTAGCCTGATCTCAGATGAGCTCACAAGTGTAGCTCCATAATTACAAGTGTATATTATATAAAAGTATGATACATAATAATAATAACCACATACCACCACCGCCTGTAATAGAAAATTATTTAATCAAGATTTACTACAACAGAAACATCATAACCGACTCTTCATAGAAAACAAGAAAAATTGACATATCTAACAGACATCTCGATTCCGCACACAGTAAATAATAGACAAAAAACTAAAGAAAAGAAAAATGTATCGTCCCAATAATACTTTCAGCAACCGGAGAAATACCTAATAATTTACGTAAAAGCCTCGAAACAATTGGAATAGAAGGTCAAATTATTGTTCAAATGCAAAAGACCCCTATAATTGGCATCTGCTCCATAGTAAGAAAAAATTTAAATGACTATTAAAATACAATAGATGAGCCTAATCCATTTTAGTGGTTTGCATCCGGGATAGGTGAATATTTCACAGCCTCCATGCCGAGAAGTTCCAAAAAATAATAATAATAAATCGTATTATCGCTTTCCTCTGATACCTCCATTTAGTTTAACTGAGCAATACAGTAATCCTTATCGTTAATGAGTGTGGCGTATTAAATGTTTTGCAGCGCTACGTGACGTTTTTAAGCTACGCATGGATGGTTTTATTCTATCTAAAGTCCCTGTAATGTACGAGCTATAAAGTTACAATCTCCGCCATTTTAAATCATATTCTCGTCTATAATGTCTCCCTTTAATGGCTACGAGTGACTAATGATCTCGTAAACATTTCATGGCTGAGCGTCAATATGTGAGATAGCTGAGGCCTGCAAGGAGCAAGATAAGAATGAGCATATGCCCTTAAAAATGTCTCGCCTGTCAGGAAAACGCTCACAAAAAAATACATGGAATCGTTTGTCAAAATGTGAGCGATTCGGACTCGAAGATTCCGTTCGGCGATGAGAGAAATCTGATGTGAGAGATGCATGACTTAGTCCGTATCTAACTCATTTTTTGGTTAACGATTTATTTCTCAATACCACGAAGTAAAAGCTGTTGCGATGCGTTTACGTTCGAAAAGTATACCGATATAGTTATAATAATGCATAGTATATTTATTATGATATAATTATATTACTGTACTCCAATTTGAAGATTTCTCGTTTAGGGTCATGTAACACTAATAGTCTCAGCATGATTCCGGGTACCACCGCGTTAGGAGTAGCTCATAGCGACAGCGTTTCGCCTATGTTGCATTAGGTTTCTTCGGGTCGAAGTCGAAATTAAATTATGTGGAATGCTTGGAAGTATGCTGCATTTAACCAAAATAGGCATTTGTTTACGAGTTTGTAAAATTTGTTTGTTTCAATTCTCATCTTACGTTAGCTCCTGATAGCAATTTCATTTAGAAGGAAGTTAAATTTGAGTAATTTTGGTGAGTTGAACCTAACTCAGGTTTCAATGAATTTAGCAAATTTTTTTATTATTCTAGCATTGCGTTCATATTTTTTTTAAGTAAATAGTATTAATACTATAGTGTAATTTATGCACACTTCCTTTTATTGTATGATGAGGAAATATACTCTCCTGTTTAACTGGTTACTATTAGAGTAACTTCCTCCAGTTATATCCGATTTAATTTGGGCATTTTCCTCGTTTTCTTCCCCTCTAATATAAATGTTCCGCCCGAGTACTAATAGTTTGTTTCTCTATCAGAATGACCCAAGGTGTTAGACGCACTCGATTAGCTGTTTTCAATTGATAATTATTCACGGAAATCTACAAATTGAGCTTTATTAAAGGAAACTATCATCCATATTTCCTCCTCGGCATCAGCGATCTTAATTCCAAACAGTGTTTGGTTTCTGATTTGCATTCATGTCGTGGACTTCGGATCCTCGTAATCCGCTAAAATGAATGGAGGCGAGGCTGGAAATCAATACAGGAACCTCCCTTGCTTGCCACGGGGGATTGCAATCCCCTACTAATTTCCCAATCTCCGGATTAACATTTTTCAAGCACCAAGATCCCGTAATTGGCTTTCGTAATTGTAGGAGGCATGAATTATTAGCGAGATTCTCTTAGAATAAATATAGCCCACGCATTCTGTTTATCATTAATAAATCGGGTATTTAACCCTTTAAGAGCTAGTGAAATATTTAAGTTTATTTTATTTGTCGAGAGCATAAGTTTTACTGTAATGAGACTCAAATTACCAGGTGTACTAGGAGTATATTTTTGTAACTGCTCAAAATAATTAGGAAAGAGTTCGTCAGACAGGTTTTTAGGAAATGTTTACACGAATCAACTAAGTTTTCGTTGGGTGTTTGTATCAATGAATATTACGAACAGTATCAATTTTTGTGCATTGAAACTATGTTAAAGTTTTCTTATAAAATATGTTAAATTGGTTGATTAAGAAAGATGTGAATTTTGATCCACGTACAAGTTCTGAAGCCACAGACTCTCGCAATGAAATGATGTTAGTTTCCAAAGATGTTCTAATTGATGTTGGTGGAAAATGTGGCTAATTAATAATGAGCCTTAGTCAATGAGAAGATGATTGTAAAACAATGGGAACATCAACAAGTTTTCCACGTGATTGTTAAATATTCCTTTAAGACAACAATCGCCGGAATATTTCATTGATCGTGCAACGGAAGTATCAGCAAATTTTCCGTTTGATTGTTAAATATACCTTTCTGACAACAATCATCAGAATATTTTCCTTTTATCGTTGATAAGAGTAACAATCAAGCCAGGTGGATTTATGGGGATTCTTACTGGTTGTAGAAATTCTGATCTGTCGATTCAAAGACTTATTATACTAAAAATGTATTACATTCGACACGTTAGACAACTATTGTATATAGTTAGGTATTTAGTACTATATCTCTGGAAGCTCTACTTGTTTCACTCCGAAGCTTTAATCGTAGTAATAGAGCAGTTAATAGGAAAGCGACAAAACAATAGTTAAAAGCAAGAATTTTCGTCTTCAGTTGAGCATCTCCTCTATCGGAAAATGGACATGCTAAGAACAAGGCATATTAAGAGTTAACTCCAAAGTTAACTTTATTTTCAAGGCTCTAACGTAAGAAAGAAAACTCGATGAAGTGAACGAAAATCCTCTTTCCCTAGGGTCACGTCCCCAACCTTAGGATTGTAATTTCGTTCGGGATTCCCGGGATTGCAACTCCCAGTGGCGACGGCGTCGGAATTGATTAAATTGGCGCATTTCATGCCGTGTCGCGTCCTCTTCAGTGGGACGCCATGTGCTGCGGGCCCCACGGCGTCCTGCGGAATTGAGTCTGATGGGGAGCGTGCGTGTGTTTGCAGGCGTGTATGTGTGCAGTGGGGTCGTGACACATCTCGCCTCCGAGGGGGGATCGCTTCTCCCCTCAGCGGCCCTGCCCTTGCGTCAATCTCCCCGTCTTATTGCGCCCTCTTTCGCATTGGAAGGCGCCTTCGCGGGGGGCAAACAACAACAAGAGAGGAACTATTAACTGCTGCACTCCTATATGCGGGAGGTATTTGCGGGAGGGTTCATTCCGATGTTTGCCGCGGGGGAGCGTTGTTTCACGGAGGATCGCTCTGCCCCTGATTCCTGAACTTCCGGTTTCTCACCATCCCTCCCTTTCCTGCAATTAACCCTGAAATGACCTGGTTAATTTTGTGAGGCGGGAATGGTCGAATGGGGTATATTATATCCAGTGGAGGGATTCACCGTACGAAATTGATTTAACAGTTGCCGGGTTCGGTATTTAATTATAGATGCAATGGATAGGGACGTTTCGCCTCCACATGGGATATTGCGTCCTCACAATCCCTCGTTTCTATTGTTGGTGTGTTAAATGAGGCGTTTATCAGTTAGTTATCCCCGGAGCATGAGAAACGTTTCCGTCATAGCTAATAAAGCTAATAGTGCGCGTTATAGTCGTGAAATAACTATGCGCGGACGTAATTTTCACGGTTTTGATTTTAGCACCGTGAAGTATTTATTTTTCTTTTCTCGTTTTCATTCCTTCAAGTTTTATCATTTTCTTCGTAGCACTTTTATTTTAAGTGGTATGGGTTCACGTTATCTTCTCGCTGTATCGTTGCGTTCGTTGTTATCGGCCTTCATTTGGGCTTCTAATTAACGATTTTAGTAAGGGAATATGTGAATTTTACAGCGATTAAATTTCTGAAGGAAAGAAGCGAAAGATTTATGCCGAATGAATTGGAAAAGTTTGGAATTATGGTCATCTAGGTTTATCAAGAGTTAGTTCCCCCTGAAACTGTTTGAAAACTTAGGCACGTAAATGGGATTGAGGGAGATTTACAAGTACTTCCATGTAAGTCGTGTACAAGGAAGCTCGCTGTGTTATGCTACAATCACATCTTGTAGTCTTATTTCTCTTGGAATAAATGCCAGAGAAATATAATAGGGGCAGCGCGATCGCCTTTGGGGAAAACGGTCCCGGGTTCGACTCTCGGTGGGAGGCTGTACGTGCGAAATGACCACAGATGTCGATACTTCTTTCACAGTATTAATGCTGAAGAAAATAATAGCTATTATTGACTAGGTAAAAGTATAAAACTTAAAGAAAAAGTTAATTTATGAAAGTGAAAAATTGATAGACGTCGTAAAAGTAGTATTTTTCAATTGGTAGTGAAGAAAGTAAAATAGTAATTGGCGTAATAAAAGAAGTAACTGATAATAGGTATAGATCTTAAAATTAGTATGAATGGTTATCTAATGGACTATATCAGCCTTAACTTCGTGGATACTTAACTACTAGACTTAACCTAGATAAATTCTTTATCGTGTTATCCTGTGTGCAATTCCTTTCTCGATGATTGGTTACATTTTTAAATTCAGTAGCTCCTATTTTTATCATCTTTTACGAATCGGTTTCTTCTAAAGCATCCATTTATTGTAAACCCTGCTATTTGACGGTTGAGTTGTTGCATTTTCCATTCTATTTCTTTCTCTCTTTGAAGGTTTATCTTCAGACGTGACTACTTTATCCTCCTTTACGCTTCTCTCTCTTCTGTCCCACCTTTTTTCTTTATTTTTCCTCCATCTCCTGTTTTTTTAAATACAGAGGAAAGGAAACTTTTTTTGGCGCGGCAGAGCTGTAGATTTCCCTCCCTTCAATTAGATGCTTACCTCATGATTTCTTCGGAAGGCGTCTGTAGAATGTTTGCTTTGACTTCGTTATAAGTGCTTCAAACGGCGACTTTTTCCCGTTAAAAGTTCCTCGGACGATTAATGTCCTTCCCTTTATCGATCTCTCGAACTCGTTTTCGCGGGGGAATTGCGAGGGTTCGTGTTCAAGTCTGGAAATTCGGAACTTCTGTCTTCTCCATGCCCTCCGCTGTTCCGGCACGCACTCCATTCCCAAAGCGACCGATTTCGACCGACAAGAGTTGGTTTTTCTTCCTAAGAATCGATTCGAGATTCATATTCGATCCTAGTCGATTTTTAATTTTCGACATTTTTGTCGATGTAGGTATTCTCTTTCTGGAACTTTCACTTTATTATTGTATCAGCACACCAATGGTAAATAAATAATACTGCCCTCTGTACTTGGATTTTAGATATTAGCATAGATTGATGAATACTTCATTAATCTGAAATATCTCAATCTGTTGTATAACTTCAAGATATTTCGCATTAAAGGGAGCTTTAATCATTTCTCCGGTAAACGCTCTTAAAATTGTCTCATGTTACGAAAGTATCTTAATTCCTGATTTTGAGGTACTTAACTAACGATGAAGAAAGAGGATTCTATTCTGTTATTTGGTGCAATGGTTGGTGTGCTTGAGTGTGGTGAGTTGTGAGCAAAGGTTAAGATGGATAAGTTTTACTCTGGCGTCAAACTGGAGTTCATTTCCACTGTTGGGAAACGTTTCCCTTGCGGCGTATTTAAACCTCATTGAACCAACTGTCAGCCTCGCAAAGATTTTCCAAGAGTCCTTCTCCACAACATCGCGTGAAAACATGTTCGAAATAACACCGGAATGTCAATCACATTGGTAATACGAGCGGCAGTGATGCAGGATTAAGGGTCTCGAGTGTCCGCCCTCGGCCGCGAAGGGCATTCGAGGACCGTTCGGTAAGCAGTATATCAACTTGCAGCTCGTGCCAGACGACGGTCGCCACGCACACCAAGATTTAAACACTCCGCAACACTTACTGAGGGACCGTATTTCTTCCGTGTACGGCCTGGCTTTCTAGGGTCCGAAGGGTTATTACCTGAAACACTCCCTGTTCTTAAAGGATAGATTCCGAAATGGGGAAGAGGAACATTAAGCTATGCCGTCTTCCCAATTTAGGGACACTTCAAACTGTCATTTTCAGTCACGTTACAGGATATGTCTAATAAGGATCTCGTGCGGAACCCTTTCCGAGGGAGAGGAAACTGTTTTCTCGTCTTTTCCGAGAAAACGTTCTCAGAGACCCGAATCCAGTTCGGCGAAGAGCCATCAGGATAATGACGGTGGACAGCCGTGTGCGGGCGTTTTTTGTTGCTAGGCTTATTACCCTTGCCCCATTTGACATTTGCTATTGTTGAGTTTTTCTCATCGGTGAATTGGGACCAGATTTTCGTGTTTTTTCAGATCTATGAAATAGTTTGTGTAAATGAAATTTTTTTGGCATTTCCCAAGCAATCCTTGCCCATTCGAACTTTACATATTTAATTTAGTAATTATTTTTTTATAATCTATATTCGAGTATTGAAACAGCTGAAAATCAAACATTTTTCACGATTGTACGCGTAAATTCTTGGTCTCACTCCGTGGAAATAAATACGCTTTACGGGGAATCAAATAAAACATGAAAATTTTCACTCAAATTTATCTGTGAAGTATTCAGTTCGAAGGCCGAATGGGACCTCATCCCCCCAACCTACATCTACTAATATCTAGGAGAGGGAAATGAGCCTTACTAGACAAGATGAGGAGTGAGGTAGTTTGTACCTGCTTTCCTCACTGAGCCAGAATGTTATAAGCAGAACAAGCTCACATTAGTGAAGCACAGTGACTCTACGAGTAACACTTTTCATAACATTTTATAAGGAGAAACCCTAATTAATGCCAGTTTTCAGCATAACTCATACCTCAGTAGCTTTCATATTATCACAGCCATGAACAAGACCGAAACAAAAGTATATAAAAGATATATTTTCTTCTATTCCGTGCCAAAAGACAAATGATAAATATTTCATTAATCGCGATATGATAGCAGGAGCGTGTGTAGTGTATAGAAATAATTTCCCCGATTTAATCTTTGCATCCATGATTTACGATCAACCACCGCGCTGTACTAAAACCTGCTGTAATTTATCCCCAACATTCAGATGGTGTTTTTTCGCTCAATTTACCCACTTTAATCGCATCGTGTACAGAGATTCGAGGAAACGTAACCCATTTTGCGGTTTTACAACTGCTGCCATTTTTCAGCCCCTATCTCGTCGAATTGGGATCCTTTCCAATTTTAATTCCAAGACGAAGTATTATGACCAAATGTCAGGTCATTACCCACTTTCGGAGCGAAAATTCGATTCCGCCGTTTTAGAGTTTTTTGGCGTCTTTAGCCAAGCGGTTAACCCAGATGGCACTCGAAACTCGTGTGGTCTTTTTTGGAATGAGACCAGACAACTCCATTTTTTAAAGCGATCATTTGTACTATTTCATCCACTCGACAAATTTTATGTTTTTGTTTTATGGGGAATAATCTATAATTTGGTTCACTGAATGAAAATGGATTCGACGTAGGCGGTTCCTTTCGTGAAAAGTCCATAGTGAAACGGATATAAATTTTGTGGCTTTTTCCTAATATTTTACCGGACTTCCTCTGGTTGTGCGACTGCTGGTGATGGCTCCCGCAATAAAATACAAGGAAAAGTTTATGCGACGGAAGTATGTTATACTTATTGATGTGACTTATTCATTCGATCGTGATTTTTGGTTGTAAAGTTTATTCCCTCCTTTCTGTAAGGAACTCCTGTTCCTGTTGAAGTCATCTCTAACCTCATGATTGTTTCTACTTCAGTATTTTACGTTTTCTCTACATAAATTCCTTCCTTGAAGTACGGCCATACTAAATGGAAACTGGCTATCTTCGTGTGAGTACATTGCAAGGCTATAACGTGTATAGCCGTACACATCTTGAACATAAATGTGGTTTATACCAAGTCCCGTATATGTTAAACAAGTAAGATGAATATTTTCCATTATATTTCCTGGTTTCTGATTTATATGTGTATTCATTTCTCAGTTAAACAATTTTATATTTGAACTCTTTCTCTCCAGTACTTACTGTTTCACAACCACTTTCCAATTCCGTAATTTAAATCAATATCGTTGGAAATGGTAAGGGTTCTACGATTGTCCATGTGAACTCTTTGGTTATGCGATGCGATATCAATTATGCTAATGCTAAATTTGATTTTTAAACAATTTTATGTAAATAATAGCGAAATTTATTGATGTTCCAACTTTGGAATTTGTTCATCGTAAGCTCGATACCGTTTTCCGGTCCTCCTTCCATATCTTAATGAATGAAATATTTTTCATTTGTCTTTTGGTTCGGGATAGAGAAAAATGCATTTTTATATACTTATATATCAGTCTTGTTCATCGCTGTAATGATATAAAACTACTGAGGTATGAGTTATGCTGAAAATTGGCATTAATTAGGGTTACTCCTTATGCAATGTCACGAAAAGTGTTACTCGTAAAGTCACTGTGCTTCACTGACGTTGGCTCGTTCTGCTTATAGTATTCTGGCTCAGTGAGGAAAGCAAGGGCATACTACCTCACTCCTCATCTTGCCTAGTAACCCTCATTTCCCTCTCCTAGATGAATACTTTACGGACAGACCTGTTCTCCAACGAAAATTTACTATTGAATTCCCGTATACGCGAATGCGGAATCATCAGCGGTGTGACGACACCGAATAATTAGCCACGTTGGAAACTTCCGATCCTCTCATTTCGGGTGGACATTCGTATGTACACACCCTATGCAATAGGTTCTCGACAGGATGCGTAAGAAGGCAGGTTACCGCCCGGTGATATTTGCGTAACACGAAAATGATAGCCATTGGGTATTGTTTCGCCGCATTCAGGAATCCATTTACGTCATGATTCTCTGACGGAGTCTCCATAAGTAGGATATAATAGGAAAGCCGAAGATATCGGTTCGTTGAGGCGTTGCGGAAGAGTCGTTTTGGTGGTCTCTCCCCCATCCTGCCTGCAGCAGCCAATCTGCGCCCCGTCATATGACTCGACCCTGCTCCCCTTCGGCCAACGATTCACATCCTGTTCCCATCCTCCTGACCTCTCCACATCCTTCTCTACACCTTTTGTTGCTAGCTCCGCTTAATACAACCAACGATAGGTTTCGGATACGTTGTGTGCAGTCGCCTTCCTCTTTAGGCATCTATTTCGAAAAGGGGCTCCCGAACTTGTCTGGGTGACACTCAGATTTCTTTGGAGCTGAAAATTGTTTTCAAAGATGCTCGACTGATGGTTTCGTTTCTATTTCTTGTCTCGATGCGTAATTTGAAAGGGTGTACATAAATCAGCGAAACTAAAAGAATTTTTAAATGCTAATAAAAATCTCTTTCTATCTGGTTTATGTCACGATAGTTTTGATTCTGTATCTCGTCTCATCTTTTCGTATAATTATCTCGCATTAGATGCCAAAGGGTATCTTAACTTTCCGCACTATTTCATATAAAGTGGGGAGTTTTGATGTTTGACTGCGATTAAATATTTAACGTAAGAAATGGCAATTGTTTAACTCAATTATTGACGCTTATATCAAGCGCATAATGTAAAAGTCAACTTTTTCTTCAAAATCCATCGTCGTTAAGTAAGTTGTATTGAAACATGCAGGGGTGTAGCCAGGATTTATCCATGGTGGGTTTAGAGCTATAGCGTAAACACTGCATTGCCTACAATCCTGGGGTAGGAATACTTCCCCGAAAAGTATTACGAAAATATAAACTGATATATTTTAACATGTATACCATGCGAATATCCTCCGGTGTTTTTATGGCATAATTGCGATGGGCCATCCTCTGGCATGCTTTTTTTCCTTGTTGGTTCTGTTCATGGGGGGGGATCGAACCCCCCAAAACCACCCCCTTGACTACGCCTCTGGATACATCTCTTTACAATTAGAGAAACAATCGACAGTGAAATTCGCACTGTAGACGCTTTCTGGAGTTCTTTTAATCATCAAATAACCATCAGTGGCAACTTCAATTCTAAACTGTTTCAAGTTTTCCTGGATGAATGAGTACATAGTTTGAACACCAGAAATGTGCATATTCTTTTTTCCATAGTTATACATAGAAGAACATTTAAATGTGTTCGAAAATGAATTTCATGAATATTAAATAAATTATTCGTATGTTTTGGGTGAAGGGAAAGAATGACTACTGTACCACAATTTCGTCCCGAAGTTTCTAACGGATATTAATTAGGAATAAGTTTGGCAAATGTAGAAATGATTCGATAGTGAACCTTTGGAATCGCCATCGTAAAAACTTCGTGGGGAGATATATATGGTTGGCGTGCTAGCGTGGTAATCACACATTAGGAGTAAACATTCCCAATTTAATTTAACGTGTTAAATTTATTCCAGCAGATTAAATCTGTGTACACCACTCCATACATCAGCGAAAAAGTTTCCAAAGCAAGACTTAGTTTAATTAGAAATTCGAATTAATGTTAAACGTAATTAATATTATCACAAAGCAGATAAATAACTTTATTTATTCAAGTTTTGTTTGTATGAACATCAAAAATAAGCTCTTTAGCGACTTTGAAATGTGAATATATTTATATGGCCTTTGTAAATTAGCGGCTGCGATATTTATTTTAGACTCGTGCTTTTATTTAGGCCTAGAAGTTTATTTCGAGCCAAAATTTGAGGAATAGAGAAAATTTCGCATATATTCGAATTTAATAAATATGAAAGAGAATGGCATTTCTTATGAATGGGCGACATCTTTAGCAGTTGGAATTATGAATCAAGAGTGAATTAATTAATTTATCTTATTTATTTATCGTAGGAATTTCTTTAATGCTTATTATTATAACTATACAAGGCAATAAAAAATGTTTTATTCTAATTATTCACTTTTAAGGAGA
>KZ308457.1:176611-273094 GCA_000376725.2 Ladona fulva | reverse complement strand
AAGGCTTATAAATAAGTTATTCACCATTTAAAATATATTGACTTAATCTAAAAATTCGCATCCCCTCGGGCGTTTTTCAATGATATTTCCAATAAATCTTTATCATGATGATGATTGGGACATAACTTATTTATAAGCCTTGACACTTAAATAATTTGGTGGTTATCGTTCTTGGAACATGGAAAATCTCTCAGTTCGGTAATTTAATTTGTATGTAAACTGTATCAACGAAAGCAAATTTAATTGCTGCGATGCATTATAAAAATCAGATTCTTTTTGATTTTTTGGAAGAAAAATGTTATGACCAGCAAAATTATATATGTACACTCCACTTGTTAATGTAAACATTCATGAGCGGAATTCAATATGTTCCAAGAATCAAACTTTACCGTTGTTGCTATGGTTTCAAACAAAATATTATCCTGCGCATTGTTGTTAGAAATTAATAATGTAAAGTCTTGAAGAATGCAGGCGTACGACAAGGAGACGTTACAATAGTTCTGGCAAACAACAATGAGCATATTTCATGAACTTTTTCAGTTCTTTCTATGTATTTTGAAGAAACCTTTCCTTAGAAAACCTTTAAAGGTGTATATTTTTAAATATCGCGGGTGTATATCTTAAAGCCTTCCCTTTATCCGTGCTTCTTGTACATACGTGAAGTAGGACTCCCATGGATGCCCACTCCATTCGAATAAATTCATCCATTTCTTCAAAATAATCGTTACAAAGCGAATTTTTTTTCATTTTTATCTCTGTCACCGAGGTTATGCGACGAGCTAGTTCGTCATCCATCAACTCTCCGTGACGAATTTATACGGCGTATCCACCCAAGTGGTTTACAAAAGCGCTAATTTCCACGGCAGTGTATATAAGAAAACATAAAAGGGAAAGTCCATCTTGGATTCGATTACGGCGGTAATACGCCGCCGCAAAAAACAAGCGACTCTCAAGAGGCGCGCATCCGAAAAGTTTCGATTACAGGTACCGAATGAATTTCCACGCCGCGAAATGGAAAAACTAATCCGTTCTTTTTTTATTTCGTCGCCAAGTCATCGTGAGGAACGGCAGACATTCCGGAGAGAGAGTTTCTTGTGTCGAATCGAGAGAGAGAGAGAAAAAAAGCGACGCGCTCGGCGCAAGCTAGTCCGAGAGTCATTTCTCACTTTCCGAATTCACGCATCCACTTGCACACACCTCGAGTCGTGTCCGCGGCGTAAAAAATTAAAAAGAAAAGGCCTCGTTTTTCCTCTTCCCGTGGCTACAAATGAGCGAGCAAGGGACAACTTCGCAATCCGGTTAGCGAGTGGAATCCAATTTGGTGTGAGAGGTGGCGCTGGAGACGGAGCTTCCTCCGGATCCCGCGGTCTCGGCGGCGGCGCTGCTGCTCGGGGGATATCGTTTTCCGTATCCGCGTCAATCGCCGCCGGAGCAATTAATTTCGCGGCCCTTTCTCCCTCCGAAATCCGGTGTCTGTCTCTTTTGCGTCTCGGTTACTTGGTCTAGGTGCTCTGCGAACGCACTTTGCCGCTCCAAATTGTGTTAAATCCGGTCTATAACTCTCGGACTAGTTCCCAAGTCCATTGTTGAATGGGCGGTCGAATTTTACCACGTCGGCTTTTAATGGAAAATTTCTTTCTCGGTAAGAAAAACCGATTATCTCGAGTCTGTGTTATGTTCGAGGTTACTTTGCGTCTACAAACTTCTTCCTCTACCGTAGAATCTTTGAGCTTCAGTGAATTCTTTTGGAAACACTCCGTTGATATCTTTACCAAAATTGTTCGCCAACAGGCGCGCGCCCAAGGGGGTAACTGGCTTAAGCAACCCCCCCCCCTCTCCCCAAATTTCTACTACTATTTATTCAGAACCAAATTCTCAAGGGTTTTGTCAGTATAAGTCGCTCAAAACATTGCTTTATGGGCAATACTTTCTTAATTCGAGAATCAATTAGCTCGCAGAACAACGTAAATGGGGGATTATTGGTTAAAGTACGTAAGTCCAGTCCCCGATAGTGAAACTTCTGGATGAGCCCTTTACACCAATGAGGAATGAGTAATACCTAAACCTTGCGTACAATTTAAAGTTACTTTTTCATAATTCCTCATCGTTTCTCGCTATGAAGGAATGTGTCCTTTGCGAACTCCGGAATGTTCATATCCATTCTACGTTTCTTTTTGGTGATGTTCTTAAATTGTGCGCAACTTTGCGCTGGTTAACGCTGGAATGTTGGATTTGGTGTTCTATTCAATAGAGCGATTGATTATCGCCAAACTCCGAGTACTTGCGCACTATTTACTAAAGTTTCTAAAACTTTCATTTCTTAGACCTTAAATTTGGTTTTGCAAATTTATTTTCAGTATTCGCAAACTGCGAAATATTAGTCGAGAGTGTGATTCGTTCGTTTACAATTTATCCCCATCGAGCAATTCCAGATTAATCTTAAAACAAAAGGATGAGGAGTCTTGTTAATTCGATGCGATTATTTCATATTCGATGCGTATCCATTATCAGACGAGTATTCCGTTGCCAAAGACGACCTCGATGGCCATCAGCCGACCCCGTGAGTGATTGGAAAAGGGCAAAGAAAGAAATCGAACGCATGAAATAGATTATTCAGAAATAAAGTCATCGAGCGAGTGGCTTCAGAATGGGAGCTATTAAGTAATGGGACGTTTTTAGTGAGCAATTTCCCCTTTGAACGTCCGCCAAACCGTGCCTTCATTAGTTCTCATACGGGCCGCATGTTTGTTCTGTCGCTCGAGTCGATTGGAGCCCCTCGTCGAGCTATCGATGTTTGCCTTTTGCGTCGGATACACACACGTGCTAAATATTTCGAGTTACTGCCGAAGAGGGAGACGATGGCGTGCACTGACCCGCGTTTGCGTGTCTCCTCGCAAATAAAGCGGAGCGCTGTTTACCGTTACGCTTAGCACCGCGAGATGTTACGTTTTCCGCTCCAAGGGATCCACGAATGGTTTCTCCATAAAACGCAATCGCTCCGAGTCGTTAACGTCAGTCAAATGGGACGACGGATATATTCGTCAAAGAGCCGCCGCCGACAATGGATTGATGACGAAACTCTCCGTCTCTTAATTGTCTCGGAAAAGTGCCTGGGAGGGAAGGCGAATTAACATATCCTCCAGCGCTCTCTCTCGGATGCGTCTCCAACTTTTATCTTCCTCCTTTCACTTTTGCCCTAGGAACATGGCGGACTCTTTAAGACGGCCCTGTTCCACCTTTCACTTTTCTAGCGGAACATGTCCGACCGGAGCAGAAAAGATGCCGAAAAATTCTCCACCGCTTCATTAACATTGCTGCACTCGTTTTGTTTTCTTTCCGGCGATTGTCTGCTCCCTCTTTCTCTTGCTCAAAAGGATGGACCGTGTCCATGGTAACATGCAGCCATAAGGCCATTTGAGGCGGAACGTGGGACGATGACACTATTATGTGGACGAAGGGAAAGCGACAGCTTTTTGGCAATGCTCGGACTTCGGTTCGATCCCCGATGCATTTTTTGCGCTCTCTTATTCGTATGGAAAAGAATGGTACGTCCGACTGAAGAAGACGAGATTTCTCAAAAGTCTACCGAAAGAATGTCTGCATACGTTGGGTGTTCGGAAAGCTCTCGAAATACGCTTATTGTTGTTTGTAAAAAGTAATTGTTGCGTCTTACTGACGTGAGCACCGTTAAGTTTTCATCAAGACTTTTCATTGTTAAATGCGTTCAACAATGCCATGCGACAATGTCGCTCTGTCTTAATTTAATTTTAAAGTACAACAATCGAGGCGCAAAAGTGCTGCGCGACAATATATGTCAGTTTCATTTTTGTTTAAAAGTATGCACAATAATTGCAGCAAAGCCATGATCCGGGCCTCTTTGAAGGTTGACGTAACGTTAAGGTGAACACGCCCAGAAATACATCTGGAAATAACGAGTTTCTAATGACTAGTTTGAATTATGAGGTTTAAATTTGATTTACATTAAAATCACATTTAGGTTATACGCAGAGATAGCACTTATTTTGAGCGGAATATCTTCTAGAATTATGGTATTTGACTAATTATTTATTTGAGGAAGTATGAAAAAAAATACGCAATGAAACATTAGATGATGAGTCTTGCAATCCGATTAAGAGTCATTCGGCTAACTTCATCTCCTAGGAAACGGTTGCGAATTTACATTAGAAATTGTAGTTTGGCGGGCCTCTTGATATCGGGGATATCCTCCCACATATATTTGGATCCCACAACTAGAAATGGCGCATGTGATTTAGATGTATGAAAGTAGGTGGACGTCGGTGGGCAGCGGCCACTTGTGCTGACGCGTGTTTTCATTAGCTCTGGAAACGGCGACACTTCTGAATATTCATAACACGGCATTAGAATATCTTCTCGCTGCTAGGAAACAAGTGCTGCCGGAGGAGAGAATGTTCATTAAAAAATGCTCCGGGAAGGTCACACAAAGGCGGATTCCCATCGTAGCGCGGCTGTCTCTTTCGCGCTTAAATAAGGCTTCTCCAAATGGCTTTGCGCGCATTTCAGCCGGAACAAGTACTTCTGCCTAGAGACTACTTCATCCGCCTCTCTCCCCTTGCAGCTCGATCTCTGCCAAAGAAATAACGTCGAATTTCTCAATGGCTCTTCGCTGAAATAGAAGGAAAATAAGTTATTAGATCGGAAGCGATGAGACAAGGTATCGAAAAAGAAGTTTTCTTAAAATGAAAAATAATTCACAATATCGAGACGTTTCTAACTGGTCTTTTTCTCTTTATTTCTGCATTCAGAACTAGATTTCACTGTCAGGAATTGCGGTTTCTTCTCAACAATGTCATAATAAAAAACTTTGTATTGTTGAAGCGCTGGATTCTTGTTGCGATCGATTGTTGAAGTGCCTGATTGTCATTCGGAACAGGAAACTGCACTAATATAAATTTAGGATTTTACCAACTTATAAGGAAAACTTATTTCTGGTGGAAAATACTGCTTGGTTTAGATGCAGATTCCGGAATTGGAACGACTATAAACAAGTTTAACTCTACCAAGTCTAAAATAATTATCTTGAATCGGATTCGAGTGCTATTCAATAAATCGAAGTCGGAGAGTGATAGAAACACATCGAGTTTTGTTAATTCTTTAGTTATTTTCGCCCCACCTGCCACACGCCGAAAGGCGGCTTGGAAGGTACATATGTATATGTAGATTTACTCGATTGCAATGGCGTACATCTACAGATGTACCCTGCGAGTCCTCTTTCGGCATTTGGCAGGGGGTGCATGCACCTAGTCTACTTCCCTAATCGATTAATTTCGCGTATCATTCGCGGAAAAAATGAATTATTCTAACATTTATTTCCCTTATTTTTCTCGCTGTACCAGAACGGCTTATGTAACAGGGAGGACGCATAATATCGGCTACAGCTTCTTAAAATGTACTTTCTCTGAACTTTTAAAGTAAATCGTGCCTTCCTTTAAATCTTATATAGATTCCCAACGTACGCAAAAGATAGCTAATAGTCCAATTTTTAAGTTCGGGGAAATATTCGCGGAACATTGCAAAAGTGGAAAACTTAGGAAAAGTCGAACCTAGTAGATTGTTGAAGTAACTCCTTCAGCGCCCATCGGACGACAAACTTCGGCGTTTAGAAAAGTTTCTACCGTTCAGATAAGGCAGAGTTTAATGCCCGCATTGTCCCTATTTTATTCATATCTTGATAGCATAATAGTTAATTTACATAATGCTCGGTGCGGAAACTAGAGTTGTACGGAGGAATGCAGCCATTGGAAGTTATCAATTACCCCCCAAAGGTCCTTGTCAGAAAGATTCCATGGGCAACGGTGGAGATATCAGCGAGATCTATTGATTAGAATGTGGAACGACAATGTCCTAGTTACTGCGATGCATATCCGAGATCAGTTAAGGCGATGTTGAAACAGAATGAAAGTAATCGTGCTTGTTGAGATTAAAACAAGAGAGATTCCTGAGATCAATTTGTCGCTCTTTGCAGAACAACTTCGAGCGCCGAATACTAATATTTTTACTTCAACAGCCTATTTATCTCGTTCCAGGTTTATAAAATACGAGTTGATCACATTATGCAGTTGGTAGAGGACTATCAGCATTGTTTCACTATCTTCGGGTTGTTGAATGTTTGAGGTCTATATCTCTTGAGTATATTTTTCTCCTCACGGAAAATTTCCTTCCTTTGGTTGTCGATGAATTGTAAGATTTGACTTTTCAAAAGGATTGTGCAAGTATCTCTTAAAGTGTTTGTTGTTAATGCTCTAAGGATATTAATTCTTTCTTCAAGCAGTCATCACGAAATCCTTTACATTCGAAGTGAAAATAATTAGATTGAAAATTCCTATTAAAGTGTTCGATAAAGCCATGCATTGTGACGTCCACAGCTCCTTTCCAGGGCGTATGGTTGATGCTATCGATTACATCTTTCTAAATGACAGATTTTGGTATATTTGAGATTGCGATACTCCTAACATTTGTCCATCAGCGTATTCGGTCCACGTAGTTAGTTATAAGTTATATAATACATATAAGTTAATAAATAATACAATAATAATAGTATATAAGTTATTAAATTTTTCTTTTTTTAAATTTGTGTTCCTACGATGTCTTTAAAATCCTCTGTAATGGTTGGCGATCCATGATGAATACGTTCATTAGAAGGGTACAGTCCCTGAAGTAACTTTATAGAATTCTTTTATATTGTTGGAATGAGAAATTTTGTTGTTGATTCCACATAAACTTCACATAAGTTCATGTGGAATTTACATCAGAATTCCTCTTTACAGCAATACTTTCATTATCTTCTTAGTTTCCTCTGAATGGCATTGTTTCAAAGTCTCTCGAAAAATAAATCATAAATTTGATTATATTTGGACAATTACAATTAATGATTATTTTGAGACGGTAAAATTCAAACATTGTTACCATGCGCTTTTGTATGTAAACGCCTCTATATTGTTACATTATTATTTAAGTAATATTACTTTTAAGTGATTTCGCTGTCGCATTTTATCATCTCCAGACTAATTTATTTCCCCGTAAATGTCCATACCCTTAGACTGAAGCATCGGCTTTGATTCCATTGCTTTATCCCCGCTGCCTTTTCCCATTTCTGATACCAATCCCTCGAGTTCGATACTTTATTTCGGAACCGAGTCCCTCGAGTGAACATTCGCCTGGGGAATTGAACCAAGGACTGCGAGTAAATCATGCCTCCCGAGAGAGGATTTCAGCCGGAAATAGCTCTTTGGCGCCGCCCATATCGGTACATCCTCATGTGGGCTTACTTTAACACAAACAACCACATTCCTCCACTATAACACAGTCATTTTTCAGCTCGAACTATATTATTTTTACTGCTCGAGCTCGTGTATAGAACCCGGCGAGGTCCCAGTAAGTATCTTGAGTAGTTTTGGGAAGGCCCAACGTATTTCTGCATTCTTTGGCCTTCGAGTCCTCGAGGAGGGCTTCGAAAAGGGACGCGCGGAATTCTGGGCAATTGTTCCGCTCGGTGCATCCTCGGACATCCTGAGGATTACACGGTTGCATTAATGGCTGATACGGTTGCGTTAATTGAGTAATTGATTTCAGGGTCGCGTTGATTAATGGGCTTCCTCTCTCAGCACCCATCGCGGAAGTATCGATCGCAAATTTTAATTTGATCGTCTGTCATCTGCTGTAGTTGAGAATTTAGGTACTTTGATTTCGGAAAGTAAGCCTCATGTCCGTATTCCGAAGTCCGAATTCTATTGTACATGTAAATAGATGGCTTAACTATGCATCTGTTTCAGTCCCGCGTTTTTGTCCCGTATCTTTTGTCTGCATTTTTACTAGCGTTGTTTTGAAATCTGTGTTTGCGATTTTGCATTGTTACGCTTGGTTTTTAAGTGAATAATTTCTTGAACCGCTTCGTTTGTATTGGGAAGAGTAACACTTAAATTTCACTTATTAGACCTTCTCTCGACCTATTTTTACACCTTCAGTTTCATACGTGTTTCTCTACTATGAAAAATCATTTTTTAAACTCTTTGTTATAGATAGAATCATTTTGCCTAAAGCTTGAAATGCCTTGAGTACTTCACCTTTGATTACACTTCGTTGGTTACGTGCAAACTTCGTTATGGTATTGAATTTTCGCCGTTTATTTTCTTGAATGAGTCCTTATCCGATATATATTTCAATTTTTGTGATTCCGTTATTTCATTATAACCTATAACCCTTCTAAAGAAATTCTAACTTTCATTCTATTTTCTCATTTCTTTGTTGTAGTTTTGCCCTATAAATTAACTAAATCACGCAGATTAATTGGAGACGGGTGAGTTTGGCGATAATCTACACCCATAGTGAAATTTAGCTGATTTTTTCAGTCGCAGGTTAGATGAATGTTTCATGGATGCATGGGAATGATTCTTCCTTTGTCCTTTGTCGTAGTTTTGTACCTTATAGACGAATGAAAACGATGGAAGTTCGGAAATTTATGGATTTGAACTTTCCCACTTTTCGTATTGTTTCAAACTAATATGAAATGATTATTGTCTTTCGGCATTGTTGCAAGCGCCAAATAATAAATATACTCAATAATCTCGGACACGCAACAATCAGTTGTTGAAGTAGGATTTTGTAGACGACAATGGATAGCCGTCTTGGGATTTTTTTAACACCGTACCAATTACGTAGACAAGAAATACACTTAAACTACCAACATTTGCCGTTTCCCTTGCATGCTATAACCATTATCGTCGTTAAAGTATTATTGATAGTACCGAACCCTTTCGGTTGCTGTAATGTTCTTGAATTCTAAATACCAAGCGGTACATTTGGAATCTAATGCCGTTCCTAAATTCCGTCTAATCACTGCGTTTTAGAGTCGTGGGATTTTTATTTACGTCTCTCTAATCAGGAACGTACCTTCCGCGTATAACGAAAGACCGGCGTGTTTTATCCACTGAAATAAAAGTTGAGCATCGGCTGCGCAGGAATGCGTGTTCGTTCCTCCGGATTGAAACTCCGGAGGAATTCTGGAATTTTCGGGAGAGGGAATTTTTTCCATAGACCGAATAACAGCACTCGTTAAAGATTCCACATGAATTAGATACGGAGAACGACACTCGATTGTGTGTACTGCGAGCTGCTTATATATACTCAACTATTTCGTCCGCCGTAAAAGACGCAAATCTATGCTTAGAGGCAATATATATGCAGATTGCTGTAGGATACACTAAATAGGGAATGCTCAAGCGGTTTATTTATAACTCCATTTTTTTCTTTATAGTTTAACGTGAGAAAACGTAAACCTGTGGAAAAAGAGTATTGGTTATTTTGTTCCTATAATCCTTGTGTTTAACGTGATTTATGTAAAAATCGTTTTGCGGAAAAGGTTCCTATCGGGTCTCTTTATGTATTCCGTTTTCAATAATATTTTACGGTTTGACGTTTATATTTTGTAAATAATATTCAAGGTAACAAGAAAAATATATTTGTGACATTTCTCTCTGTTGATTTGAGTAGATTTTTCAAACTCCTATTATATTGGATTTAAAATAACAAATTTTCTCCTCGTAAAGGTGAGGGATTTTATTTTTCGATGCATGTACCGAAACAGTTACCTTCTGGTTTTGATTTATCAGATTAGCAATTGAAGATGGCTTTATCTTCAATGCACTGAATATTCGGAGATCATAACGGGACGATTGATATGAATAACTTATATAGTTCTTGTTTTGATGACCAGCGAAAAGTTCACCTGAATGGAAAACTAGCTATTTTAAGCTTTAATTGTTGAAGAAGGTTGATAAATTGATGAAGTAACAATGACAGAATAAATGAAGTCGCAAGATAAATTACAATTTCATAGTATGTGTTTTAAACCTGGCGGTAAATTTATGTGCTCTAAAATTCTCTACATAAACCCTTTTACTTCTAGCTATACCATTCTTTACTTAATCCGAAATCTTATGACTCTGTCTGATCATCTTTTCCACCACATCTTCTTTCGATTGATTTCTTTTTCTAGTCATATTCTCTACCGCCAAATATTTTTATTCTAAAACGACTATGTTTCTTAGACTTCCAAGAAATAGAATGAAGTAGATCCTCGAAAAAAACTGAAATCTTAACATAATTTCTGTTAAATTTAAACCAAAGGACCTCATCCTGGGTACGTGGATGGGGCATTGGTGATTTGTATTCAGCAGTCGCCTCACGAACTCGAATGGTGAGTGTCTCACGTACTATGCACGCCGAGTCACTGTCACTCACCTGTTTCGATAGCACGATCTCATCAGTTTTCAATGTTCCCCATGGTAATTTGCGACTTTTTTGAGTGACGTGCGGTCGTGTGTCTCTCTGGAAGGTTCGTTAACCGACGGATGGCTAATCGACGCGATCAATGGAGCCGATCGGTGGGTTAAAGTACGAGTACTATCACGTTTATTTTCGCTTATAGAAATTCGTGGGAGGCAATCAGAGGCGATCAGTACGTGGAGCCGAAGGAAAGAAACACTTATCGGCGAAGGAGAGAATTCTGTGCATAATCGATTATTCTTTGTTGAGACTCATGTATTATTTATTATTATTTGTCGTATTGTAATTGGCGCTGTTGTTATTATCATCTTATTGTTACCTCAACCATGGATTATTTGTCCATTGTTATCGCTTAAGCGTGAGAATTAAGTAAATTTCACTTACGATTTGCAGTCTTACATTAAGTTTCACTTAGCTCGCCTGAAGTCAGCTTAGGAAACTTTTTTGGCGTAATTTATGCGAATAAGTTTAATATAAGAAGCCTGGAGCTAAAATTTATTCGAGTATAAATGGCTTTCGAATTTCGTTTTTATAGTTCCAGCGCGTCTTTACGTTTTCGTAAACTCCGCTGCGATTGATACTATAAATTACACCTTTTTGGTGAACTGAAAAATTTTGCGCGGCAGTCTTAAAGATAGAGATTCCTCACAAGGATTATTTATTTACTCATTCTGAAATAATCTTACAAAGTTAGTTTTTACATAGATTCGAGCTACTGCATATGTAGAAAAGGGCACCATTTTGGACCTTCCCAACTTAATTCGGCATTTGTAGTGACACCACTCAACGATGTGAATAGATAAGCACGGCAACAAAATGGCCGTCAGTTCCCGAAGAAGAGCAGAAACCATTCCTCGTAAATTTCGAAGCATCCGGGTTGGCATCGAAACCCTTTGAAGGATAAATTATAAGGTAAACAGAAAGTTCGAGAATTTCCAGTTTTCGTCGGGTCAATTGCCTGCTAATACGAACCGAGCTGTCACTCGTTATCGAGACGGGAAGAATTTTCGGGTCTGCTTCTTTGGGAAGAGGGATTTGACCTGAGTGACTGCAGCAGCCGAGCTGAGTCACGCACTCACTACGAAAATCATTTCGAACGCGCCTACGAACAAATCGGTGGGCCTAGACGTCACGCGTACTGGCTGTCTCTCTTATCGGATTGATTATAGGATATCGATGCTCGGAACTTCAGGAATGGAATTCAGTGTGTCTCGCTGATTAAAACTATTTCGAGACGAAATGAAAAGGTTTTCGGGTGTTGGTGTGCGATCTACAGGTTGCTTTCGATCTACAATAGAGAATTAAAATTCAATGGATAAAGAATTATATTTACTTGAATAAATTCTTTCATTGGCTAGTATATTGAAATGTTACATTAGAACCGAATGAAACTTTTTTTTTTATTTTCTTTACGTAAACCGGTTCGAATGACTTCCATAGCTCCTTCTCCAGCATGTCAATATAAGCGATTGTATTGTGTTTTGTTTTTATAAACAGTACAACAATACTTTCACACATTACTATAAATAATGAAACAAAAGAAATCATATGCCTATAGCGAGATCTTGAAAAAGGAGTGCGTTTTGTCTTAGAGAAAAAAAATCCTATAGACCGCATACTAAAGGAATATAGATTTTTCATAATTATAGCAAAACACTAATCCGGAACCTATTTCTTTATTCTCAGTTTGAGATGAAATTGCTACTAAATAAGAGTTTTTAATTAAAATATAGTCCAAGTGGAATACATTGTCTGTTGAAATATTCCTTTTAAAATCGCGTCGAAAGTACTCGCCTTAATCCGCATAAATATGGATGGTTATTTCTGGCATATGTGCCTGACACCTGTCATTGTGTGAAGAGGAAGATAATATGTCACATATATTTGTGAATAACCCGTTCAAATTCTATATCCTTTAGTTATCAAAGGCTAGACATAGAACTCCGCTATCAAATTCGCTAAAATATAGCTCAATTAGAGTCGAGAATAGGAAATATTATCCTCGACAAGGAAAGATGTATATCATCTTATGTATGTCTACATCTTTTTTCCAAAAAGTTTGTATGTTAACAAAAAGTAATTAATAAACAATATGATACCCATATATAAATTACTATAATATATAAATTTGTGGACATTACGTTCGATTTAAAAGCGTGAGAAATTTTTAAAAAATTTTGCATCGAAAACAATTGAAAGTATTTCACAAAAGAAAACTCTCTGATCCAAATTGTAATCAAAGTCCCACAGAAGAACTCTATGCTTGTTTCAAAATTAAAAATTGCCGGCAGCTACTGTACATGAATTTCCATTCGTCTTTTTCGCTAAATAGAGATCGGTTGAGCATTGTATTCGCTAATTTCGGCCTCCGTGGCGATCCCTTTTAAAAAGCGGCCGATGTCCACGCATTTCGAAGCAATCAAAGGGCCTCAATTCGGCGCATAACGGGCCACGCGTTCATTTCTGCCGCATTAAGTTTCAATTGCTCTAACTCGCAGTCCGTGACGCGAGAATCACTCTTTAAACGACTTATAATTCGACCCAAAGAGAATCGGCGGCGCTCTCTTCCATTCTCCAGCCAACGCTCGTGGAATTAGTCGCAGACAATTATCACTTCGTGGGCTTAAACTTTATTCCGCAGATTTCGGTGATATATTTTCTTCGCAGTCGTTTGAACGGTGTAATCTGCTCGGGCTTAGCGCACTCCGGCGAAATTTACGATCGAAACAGGGCGGCCGGCGAGTCCTCCGTCGTGTTCAACTTTATTCCGAATTCCTTCTGCTTGTTTTGGCAATACGGCCGAACTTGCAAGAGTCGAAACTTGGGGGAATCGGAAAGTAAATAAATGTCTATTTGAAAATTCTGCGCCTTGAAAAAATGTCAATCGTTATATCTTTATAATTAGGCCTCTTCGAGAAATTGAGGTTTTGAGTCGTAGGAAAAACCGTAGTCGACGCCTATGAAGTGAAATGGGCCTATTCGATTGTGATTAAACATATTCCAACACCTAACTGACCTTACATTTCTCATTTCACGTTTGGCGGTTACAAAGATTCCTTCCCAGTTTTCGAAATTTTGATGGTGAAATTCATGGTCAAGAATAGTATTTTTAAACAGTTTTTCTTTTACCATTACCACAGAATTATTTATTATACGACCATGGTTTCGACCCTTCGGGTCATCTTCAGGTCGAAGGGTCGAAACCATGGTCGTAAAATAAATAATTCTGTGGTAATGGTAAAAGTGTTTATTCTGCATCTTTATTATGGAGAACTACCACAAGGTTGAGCCAGACTTAGTTAATTTAATCAAAAATATCAAATTACGCAAACTTATGAACCCTCAAAAATAAACGGAATAAATGGCAGAGATATTGGAAACATCAGTATTGGCAGAGCCGCTACAATAAAAGCAACCGATTGACGAGAAAGTACATTGAAAATGTACTTTTAGTTACATCGCAGCCTCTTTTCTTTCGAGGATTCCCAACCTGCTTCTGAGAGCATTTCTGCAACGCTTACTTTTCTATCGTAGCAATTTTTAACTGATCTTTTCGCCATTCGTTGCACTTTCTCGAGTTTGCGGGTGCAAGATTCATCCGCTGGATCCCAAATACTCGCCGCANAGAACTCCACAAATTTCCTAAGAAGTTAGAATCCCTCACTAAATTTCACGAGTATATTACATAAACCATCAGCTGAAATATTCATTTGATTGCAAAAATGACAAGGGTTAGTCTTAAGTACAACTCAGATTCATCTGAATTTAGCTTACATCGGCCCCTCGTAAGTTATATTTTTCGATATTTTGGACAAGAATCTATCTTTGAAATTTGTTTTAATTTCCCCATTTCATATAGTGTTATGATGACTAATATTTTCGAATAAATTAACAATACATTCACTAAACTGCGTTGTTACATGCTTTCATTACGAAAAGTTGTCTTAACTCCTGATCAGTCAATTCCATCGGGTATAGCTATCCGATGTTCACTTTATGGAATCTTGGCTTCTTTGGCGATAAATTCGTATAAAACCTTCCGTCAATTCACACGACGGACGAAAACTAAAAATCCTGCTAGTGCAGCAATGGGCGTCAAATTTGAGAATGAGAGTTCCTCATTTGGAACCACTCGCTGAAATTATGCGGAGGCTTCCTCAGGCGAATTTCTGTCTGTTGCAATATTCGTCCATCATTAAGCGTGCATTTAGCTCAGCCCCGTGGGCACGTTGCTCATTTCCAGCGAGATGCACATTTTTTACTTTTGCATTTCCTCGGTCGCTTTTAAAGGATTTTCGAGAGTTAAATTTGTGAAATTGTCTCCTTGTAAATGAAACGGCCAAGTGTATGGCCAAGAACGGACTCCCGTGTTTAAATGTCGGACATCCAAATTTCGGGGCCCGTAATCGATATATTTCGAGAATGACAAACGAAGATCGATTCTACGGCCTCTGTTATCCTTTGTTTCATCGGCTTCTCGTTTTGGCTTCGGCCACAACTTGGTGGGCCTCTCATTTACAACATATTTGGAACGAATGGAAACTTATCAGAATGCGTTGTGAATGGCATCTGTTTGAAATCCAATATTCATCAATACCGCCTATAGGTGGAGAAAGCTCTCTGTTGCTAAGGATTAATCATTTTGTTTATAATTTAACGATTAAAATAAACAGTTGCAGATTTCACGAATTAATAATAATAATAATAGTAATATTAATAATAAAACGTCTATATTGAAGGGCGACATTGAGATTTCTTGTCCTTCTAACCCTTTGTCATTGAATATTTAAAAGAAAGAATTGAGACGATAAATTTGACTTGTCTAAGAACGTTTGAACGTTGCCTTCGGGGCAGAAATCTTCTGAATATACTTGAAGATAGAGGAAAGAACTTAAGCTAAGTTTATACTCCAGAGTTGTATAAAAAGACAAAATTTCGGAATGCTTAGTTTTCAACATAAACTACTGTTCATTAGTGTGGTAAGTTTGAAGGGACACACCGACAGTTCTTCTGTCTATCTTGCTCATATCTCTAGTTTCTATTTGAACACATGCGTAGTACCTCGACCATACGACTAGTTTCATTCAATAAATTTAAATCCATCGGAGGCAGCCCTAACCAGCGATGCCCTTAACGACCAAGTCCAGAGGATGCTTTGTTTTTACCTCCAACGTTTTTTTACCCCCGGTTCCCTGTGTTTTTTACCCGGAGATATCCTGTCTCCTTAAAGATAATGCGGCGTTTCAATTCTGCCCGCTATTTCCGCTGTCAGTTTTTCTCTTCCACGCTTTTCGGGGCGGAAAGAAACTTTTTCCCTTGTCTCCCAGGCATTCGATAAAAAGTGAAAGATATTATGGGGACCACACCGTGAAATGGACTTTGGGATTGATAAGGACCACGCCGTAGATTGATGCGTTTCAGACGCAATAAAAGCTGATATCCTTTTATTACTTTCTTAAAATTCCTCTTGAGAGGAGGCATAAATACCGCTCTATTACCAACTACCGGGCGGGAGATGCTTCACGGACGGAGGCAGCGGTGGAAAATCTCACGGGACGAGAGAGGGAAATGCTTCTAAAACGAAAACTATGAAGTTCCCGCATAGCTGACGTTCTCTCCGAGTACCACAACTCTTCCCTGTGGACAAATAGCTGTCGTATTATGCAGAAATGCATATCTTGAATTATTCCCCGAGAGAAGCCGAGATCTCGTCTTTGACCTTCGGCAGCTGTGTTCTTTGTTCCGCATCTGAAGTTGTTAATCCATCAATTGTGAGGGGAGAAGGTTCTTTTAGCCAGAACTCAACTTTGTACAGTTCTCATTCAGCAAACTTTTGCTGTGAAACACAATTCGGCGCGGAAATTGAAGTCCCTCGCTACATGCAGTCAAGCGTTTTCGATGAAATTGGTGTGAATAGTTGGAGTGTTTTGTTGATAATGGCCTTAAACGGTCGAATAGGCATGTATCTCGACAGTGTAATTAATGAGCCAAAGTCTATAACATTCACAACAAAGTTACTAATCTACGTTCTATTGTCGGATCCAAACGAATACATTTATCTAAGAATTGTTGAGATATTAGCTTCAGCCGCGTTTACTTGTTCGGGTTGATTGTTGAAAAGCTGCGCGTGAAATCTCCATGGTTTAATCGGCCCATTGTCTAGCAACCGTTTCCAATTATTGCCCCTTCCCCCGCCATTTTGTCGATTCGTCTGCATTTTTCGAAGTGCAACCGCACGAAATGTAAGGCTTCCGAGAATTCGCTTCCTTTGGGACCTCTCCTCTTGTTGATTTTCGGCTCGAAGACGTTTAAATCACGCGGCATCTCGCGATTCCTTATCGGCCAATTTACGACGAGATTCCGTTTTACGTTCGAAAAGTTAAAAAATTCCCTCCTTACGAGAAGACGTTGCTCTGTTTGTACTTCCAAGTTTCCGTCGGATAAATCACGATCGGGAAACGAATTTCCGTTTTAGGAATTCTGTTCAGGAAGAAGGGGCTGCATTTCGTAGTAATGACCGGGTTTCTATTCCTCCTTTCGCCCGATTCCCTTAATCCCAGAGTATAAGATATTCGACCATCTCTCCGTGCCTCTCCAGCTTCTTGTTTCTTTGTTTTTCCTTCCCTCCCAACCCCTCCCTCACCTTTCCAGGTGGAGCGCATTCCTCAGCGTGCGCTGTCCGACCTGCGTTGCCACGCTTCTTGAACCCGGTGCACCAGGCAACGCTGTTCCCTTGCTTCTTGCTCTCTCGCCCACTTGGTCCGTCCTCTAAACAAATCCACCGGTTCCCCTAATCCTCGGGGACATCTTTTCCCTATTTACCTTCGTATTTCTCCTCCACCTTGCTCCGCTTGCACCTTAAAAAAAAAGAACGCGTACACGTGTTTTTTCTGTCGTCGGTTTTCCTTCCTCTGTAGTGTTTGAGGATTAAGACGAAGCCTCCTTTGCTACCTCGTTAACAGGCGGGTCGTTATTTTATTAATTAAGATAGAAGGAGCGATTTAGAATCGAGACGATTGTCTCGGGTTCGGTTCCCGAGCAGGTCGGGGTTGCTTCATTAGGCTGGAATCACGAAAACTTAAACGGGTGATCACTGTAATAGTTATTCCTTTTCGATCAATTATACTTAATTAAAGTGAGTTTCGGCATTGATACGGCTATACGGGTTCGTAGAGTGGAAAGAATGAATCTTATATTATTTTATACTGTTCCGTGATGTTTGCAAAACAAAGTGGTTGTACTTCATTTAATCTAAACCTCTAATTAACCCCGGTTTTCATCACAATTGTACCTTTAAACCTATCAATAATCGATGTGTCAACAATTACATGAAAAGTAATCAACAATGAACGTTTGATTGATTAAAAATAATAATATTCTATATTAAGACTGGTTAACTCGTTTACTTTTCTTGGTAGCACCCTCCTGCTGAAACTCTAGATCCTTCACATTGTTTCTTTTGGCTCCTGAGATCGTAGTTTGAAATTACTGACTGTTACTCCGACCATTCTCCGTAATTTATACTCTCAGCCACGATCGGTCCAATTAACTGAAGCTAAATAACAACAATTAAGGCAAGTGTCTCCACCTAGGAGGAGGTTCATTCCGGAAAATTGCTTCTTTAGACAACGAATATTCCAGATCGTCTCACAACCCATACCTCCAAAGTTATTGATCTCATTAATTTATTATAACTAAACAATGCCGGTAAAATCAACTTGTTTTCACAAAATTTCCGTTTATACCATTTAAAATTTTTGAGCAAAATTGACGGCTATTCCAAAATTTACACTTTAAACTTCGTCTCAGGATGGCGCCTTGTTGCGCTTCACAGTGTAGTGTTTTTTTTAGATAAATTACTCGGAATAGCAAGAAATATTGCTGTCGGCGCAAACAAGGATTTCAACCTTCACACATGCTCTAGCTAGACTCCGTTTTTGTCCTATAGTTCACTCGGAACACCGATAATTCGCTCGCAAGTTACTCTAGACACTGGAATCCAAATTCAATTTTTTACGATACTTCCCAAACTACTTTATTCACCTCAGAAAGGAGTTAACCTACTTCAAGGCTTCGTCTTTTTTTTGCAGCTCTTACACGGGGCTCACCAAGTACACTTACCTCTTCGTGTACTTTGTCTTCATCAATTTCTAATGCTGCTTCATTCTCGAGGTCTTTCTACTCAATCTGTCTTCGTTTTTGCCTATCAATGTTTCTTCATCGGCTAAGTTTCCTTACTGCTAATACTTAAACGAATTCCGTTGTTTTACTCCTATTCCAACCTATAAACTTCTAATATATTTTATGGGCGATTTCCTGCCAGCGAATTCCTATTTCTCATTCTAACAACCTTTTCACAAGCATATAGTTTTCGGAACTTAACATAATAGTCAAATACATTCATTTCATAGGTGTATTTGATTATAGAAAAAGAAAAACCGCTGACTTATACATTCATACTGTAATATTTCTCTTAAAAATAAAGAATTGTCCATTTAATTTTCCTCAGAATCACTGACATTGTTGAAAGGAGCTTCCTTTCATCGGCCTATTGTATAGATAACCACTTTGTTGGCACGTGCCTTATGGATTGTTTGCTTTCAACAATGGCGGATCTACGGAATGGCTTTTGCCGTCCCGGTTTCGTTATTGAGTAAAGAATTCGTTGTGTGCCTTGATGAGTATCGTATTTATCACAAAAGGAAGCGCTTTAAGAGCTAATTCACCGCAATTATGCAAAATGTAATGCACAAAATTTTGTCCAAAGGAATTTCATTGGAAAATTTTTTTTTTTTTGTTCCGATTTTGTCCGACGTATACATCATCTATTCGAGGCTAAGAAATTTCTTCTAATTACGTATTCTATAGTACATTGAAGTCTTGATTGCTACCTTCATTCAAGAGCAGTAAAACTACTTTTAAGCCTTAGAAGGTGAGCTTTGTTTCGAATAGGACGAAAATGACTAGAATTTTCTTTTTTGGACGAAGCGGTGTCCGCTTGCCACCAAATGGCGTAAGGCAGGGGGTGAGAGGACACCGGTATCCCTAACTAACTTGCTAATTTATTCAAATTTCCTATTCCGTCCGTGGAGAGTGACCAAAAGCGTCTGCCTGTTCTAGCTGATATTTGGACTTGGAATTCTCGTGTGCAATGAATGAAGATTGTAATATGTCGCGCTTCCTCATTCAATTCGCTTCGTACGAATTTTTCGAATAGATCCTCCCTGTATTCAGATTATTCTAATGTATGCTCGTGTATCCTTGCTTTTCTACGAGGCGGTTTGCTCACGGAGCGGCCAACAATGTCCACAACGGGAAACAATGAGACGGCGTCGAACATAGTACACTTGATGGCGCTAAAATCTTTTCAAACGGGCCTCACTTCAACTAGAGCTGTCTAATTTTTCTAAATATGCATGTTTAGAGTGAAAAACTTGCTAACACGTTTCTACTTCCGCATGTATTTGGATTTTAAAATTAATATTTATTCTATATTGTGAAGGCGCTTTCAAGACACGCTATCCATCTCATCCGGCTACGGATTAACCGACCGAATTTTCTCTCTTTAATCGTCAAACTACGATCTAATTAAAGGAAAGATAGATTTCTTCCTTCAGTGTCTTCAATTTTTGACTTAAATTTACTTTTCAAAAATAGTTATCAAATTTCCTAAATTTATAACGTCTTCCATCGAGCAAAAATGAGAGTAAGGTCTATCATCTCACTCTCATCCGACTAGCTCTTTCATCCTTACGTACCTGTAATGAATTTTAATTAATTTGTGACTAGATTACTAGCTGATGGGGTTTCAAATATCGTAACATATCATTGGAATTCAGAAAAAATAAAAGCTATCTCGTGTGTCTTTCCAAATTAACCGGGTATTCGGGTGCCCATTGTTGCAATGTTGTAAACAGTTCACTTGGATACGCACTTGCTTATTTTCATTGTTACGTATGTAAATAAATAATCAACATGTCGCCCTATTTGACTTTCTCCTCTCCTCACTGTGCCCGAAGGGAAATGCCGCCCTTATTTCCTTCTTTTAATGTGTGCCCGCCCCCGCTTCTGTCATCCCTACCCTTTCCACTTCTGCCTTCCATGTCTAACCTCTCCTCTCTCTTGACCGACCTTTTCCAGAAATAGTCGAGTGCCTTCTCTTAAAAAGAAAACCCTTCAAAAACTTGTCTTGTAAATCATCTTAACCCGCACTCTTTATAAACTTCCGATACTTTCACCAATATATCTTTCTTCCTCCGCAGTATTATCAACAACAAGGTTCATTTTTACTTCCCCTCACTTCAGGAACGACTCTTACCTTTTTCTGTGAGCACTCCAGCGTCTGTCGATGTCGAAGCGGTCTTTTTTGGGAAGCCCTTCAATCTTCAACTTCCGTTCTTCCGAGGGAAAGATTTTCTTCAATTCATCTCTATCTTTATGCTTAATGTGGCTGAAAAATATCGACCTCATCTCTCCTCTGAGCGACGCTATATTTATATCTGCCATCGTTATGTATTGTGCCAGGTATTTTAGGGCGCATTTTGACTTTTGGGCGTTTTTTCTACAACTTTCACGCTAGAAAACGGTAGTAATCGACACGATTCACCTTAATTTTTAGAGCCATATATATTTAATTTTATGACTATATAATCGGCGAAAGAAATCTTTCCTGCTCATAAACCTACTTCTGATAAAAATCCTAATAGAGTTTCAGATTTTTTGAAATTTCATCCGAAAATTGCGTATTAACGTATAGAATTTTTGATGGATTTCATTTGTGTAAACTTAATGAAGATTCGATGACTGGAAAAAGCTCTATAAACATGCGGAAAAAGACTTTGGACGTTTGGATCTTTCTCTGTAGGTATAGCAACAGTTATCCACTAAAAATACACTAGAGAACAGTGGATATTGAACTCAAAGCTAGTTCTGAAATGTTCTAACTATGCTCAAACTAGTTCTCTTATAAATTTTACAATAAAGATTTTACCGTAAAATCTTCCAAGAAATGCCAAATTTAGAGTTTTAGTAACTCTAGAGAACAAAATCAAGCTTCTGAACTGGGAAGCATGAAACATTCTTTTGTCTTGTTTTGGGTTTGAAATTATAGGAATTTGTACCATCATATCAGTTAGAAGGTATGAGTATTAAAAAAAATTAGTGTACAGGCTAATTAAGGCATTAATACATATATTTTGGGAGAGATATTTGAGAAACTCGATCTCTTAGTTTGCTGTCGGGTCCACCAGAAGCGTCCAGCATAATTCAATCAGTAAATTAAAGATATAGATGTGAACCCCATCCCATAGTTTAACGCGCATTTATCAATTTTGCTTCCCATTTCTGTCTACAGGATTATACATCACGAAAGAGTAACTGTTTACCTTGCTGTCGATAAAACTTTGGTTGCTACAACAAATCTTTGGTTGCAATAACGACGTTGAACCAAAATGAAAAAAAAAGATCGCTCTTTCCTCAGACTTCTTTTGAACTTCATTTTTTATTTATTGAACTTGAGGAAACGATGAAGGTTGTCATAGTAATTAAATTTATATCATATATATATGGCCCAATATCATGGCCGGAAATGTCCTGTACATTTCCTAACGAACGGCAAATTAATGCCGTAGGCAATGGTATTTTTCGGATTTACACCCTAAGAACTCGTGACTGCAATCGAAATTCTTCACGAAACGCCTCAAAAACTCAGATTTTCTGTAGAATTAATTTCGCCCCTCTGCGGAAGTGCCTCTCTTCCCGATGTACGCCGAGCGCGCGCTGCGAATATTCGCTCATAAATCGCCGAATTAACGTCACTGAGGGCCAAATCACTTTTAAGGATTGCCTCTTCGTGAAATGAGGCATATTAGATGGCTCATTCGGACGCAACGCCGCTGTCGTTGACGCAAGAATGTGTCGTATTTGCGCTAATTTAAGGCGTTTTTTTCTTACCCCTTCCCAATTACCGAAGAGTACTTCTTCGTCTTACAAACGAAAGCAAAATCCTCGATTTTAATTGGATCGCATAATCTTGGTATTTACGTTTCTCAGTGAGCCATATTTGTCTACCGAATGGCTATTAGCGTGTAAATGGTGTCTGAAAAAGCATTTTTATTTCAAATTTTTAATTTAAATTTTTAATTTAAATTTGTGGTTGTTGATCTTTCTATAGCAGGGATTTTTTACATATGCCCCCCCCCCCCCCCCCCCCGAAGGTTTTAAAGCGAGTTTTATATTTTCTTGAAAACTTTTCGAAGTTTCCTGAATTAATTTCGATTTCAGTAACTTGCATCCTGAGATCAAACAAGCGTAACAATTCGGAAACCTTACAATGAAATAATTTTTGTCCGCATAAAACTTAACTTTATAACTCGAACCCGAGTTTCCCAATTGAAGGTTGGTTGTTCTATCTATTGAGCTATCCGGTCAGAACATTTAGACATGCAGTTCGGAAGACTTTGTGGGCGAGCTTTCCTGATCGGCATGTCTCTAAGCCATGTTCGGATGGCTCAATGGATAGAGCAATCAACCGGAAATTGGGAAATCCGGGTTCGAGTCCTGTTCCAATGAGACTTTTTATGCCCGTTTCTCTTTGGAATTTTTCCTTGGTGCACGCCTTTGCGTGCAAAGTACCTAACCCTCACCTCTAACTCTTATCCTTATGTTTATAGTTGGACTAAGTGGCTAGATTATCATTTACGGCATTTTAGCCACAGTTTTTTTAATTTTCTGATTGTGTGGGCTTTTCACGACTGAAATAATTATGCGGAAACACGAAATGCTTGTGCGAGAGAACGGTAGTCTAATTTAAGGAGTCGTCATTGAACCCCGATATTTGATGGAATTTCTTATGTGGTCCTCCGGCTTAGTGACGTATTAATTTTTTAAATTACACTTAGGTAAAACATTGATTGGCTGAATCCCCAAGTACTTTATTACTATCATTCAGTATTATATAAAAGTGAATTTATATCCTCTGAGGAGTTACAAAGAAATGTCGTTGTCCTAGTATTTGGCTCATCTTAGACTCATACAAATGTGACGTGACAAATGAAGCTCGATCTCTAGCGACGCAGACGCCTCCCGTCGTGTGCAAGAACGACGCTGAAGAGCCGCGCGTCTAATTTGCTCTGGAGACGTGAGTTAACCTCTCGGGCCTTAATTTTCGCTCCGGAATTTCATAGCGCCGTAAGAAAGGAAGATCTCCTTCCGCCGTGATATGAGGACGGTCTTTTTTACTCCTGTTTTGGATGGAGTCGGAGATGTTTTTTCCGCCGCAATTTACCGCCGTTCACAAGGCAAAATACACGAAATCGCTTTAATATCGCGGGAGATGAGACAGAGGGTAATTTACTTGCTTCTTCATTCCTGCTTCGCCATGAAGGGGCTGTTTTTCCGTTCTTTCCTCCACGACGTATTTTATTTCTCCCAGGATGTGTTTATTTAAATAACAATTTCGACAAAAAGTGGGAGAAATGACGTTTAAAAGTATTATCTAACTTATTGCCCAACTCCCGTCTCTAACACACAGTATTTCCTGCAACTTGGAAATTAAATTCACTCTTTTTTGATTTATCATATGGTTGGGAGTGTGGAACTTTGAAATTTCACTCTATTCAGTTATCTCTGATATCGCAAGAACTATCGGAGAATATTTTGTTTCCATTCTAAGTTTAATTATATCGTGTGAAACATATCGGACACTGTTACATTTTCAAAGGTGAAGATGAACTTTAGAGCGGAGGTAGTGTTACCATGGTGGCCTGTTGTTGACTCGGAGAGAACCGCCCGGGGCGCAGAAGGGCGAAAAAATTGCCCGAGAAGAATTGGCTCGAAAAAAAGAACGAACGGGATTTTATGACGGAAGCCTCTGTCGCCCAAGGCGATGAACAAGGTCACCATGGATCCTGTTTGTAAATAAATGTTTATAAGCGATGGATACGGTTCGTTTCCATGCATTTCCCCCTCGTGTCGAATCTATGGCAGTATTTTCGGAATTTTATTTTTTTTAAGTCGATTATGATCTATCCGTAATAAAAAATAACTGGAAAATGTAAAAGGCAGCTTATTATAGAGTCATTTCTCGTGGTTAATGCCCGTAGCAAATGTAAATCAAACAAAATTCAAACTTCAGATCATAGGATCTGTATAAGTATACATATATTTAGAAAAGATAACGAAAAGAGTCTAAATATGCTATTACGTGTGGAGTATATTCTTTTCAATTTGGGGATTCGAGGGTCTCCGGTAGTACCAAAGATACCACCTCGAGGAAGAATTTTCTGTTTCTTACTCGCAATTTAACTCTAATATTACTAATTATTTAAAATATAATTTTTTATACCTTTGTCGGAGCAAATAAAAATAGTCCCAGAATGTTCCGAATAAAAGATTCTTTAATATTTTTAATTGCAGGATTTTTCTAATGTTATCGTCGACGTGTACATTTTCCGCTCTAGAGATTAGAAGCATGATTTTGTGCATGAAATGAATAGCCAAAAAGAGAAGGCATGTTAGTTGAAGAATTTACTTGAAAAAAATTGCTAGAGAAGTCATGGCAGGAATCCTTTAAGCAAAGAGAGAATATGTCTGCAATTACAGATTGTGTTAAAAATCAAACACAAATGAAGTGGGATATATTAGAATTAAAATTGAGAACGTTCAGATTAACGCTGTTCGCAAACTTCAACGAAAGAGAGAGAAGTTATAAATACGAAAAACTGCCGCTGGAATTATTCGTGCGAAAATTTTATTGATGTTTTTGGATGTGGAACGCTTCGAATGGCGCGACCGTATTCCGAGGAAGAAACCCTTTGAGCCAAAATAAATTTCCGTGGCGGTAATGGCACCCTGGCGAAAGGGTTGAATGGCGTAAAAAAAAGTTATGAACCTCTGTTTCTTCAGAGCATACGCATCCTTTGGGACCCAGAATTTGAAACTTAAAAGAAAATGTTGCTTTCCCTTCATAGTACTACATACTGGGAAGATTTCGCCTTTGGACAATAGGAAAACAATCTCCATTTTACCTTTATGATTCGGCTTTCTACTTTAGCGGTCATTCTTCCCCACTTCTGCTTTCCTTCATTGTTCTTCTTTGTCTCCTTCCTCCTTACACCTCTACTTCGTATGCCTTTGCAAGAATACGGCATCGCTTATAAGAGAGAAAGAAACAATGGAAAGGCGAAATGCGGACGCGTGTGAGAGTGACCTCAGTGGAGCGGGTACACAATTGCCCTCTGACCCTCTCCACAGAAGCACAATGGTGCACTTGGTATCAAAGGGTCCAGGATAGATAAGAGGCGATGGACCCTTCTTATTTCGCCTTTCATTGTCATCCGGTAATTGAGTGTGCCCCATTTTACTCTTTAATGACGACGGAGTCCGCCGCAGTGAATACAGTTACCTCGTTTATCCGAATCTTTCGCGGTGTTTTCTCCATCAATTTTTTCTCCGCGTTGCATTTCGGGTATTCCGTTACGTTTTCGTGCTTCAATTCTAAGATCGCGGAAGAAATCGCCGGTTTGCTCTCGTTTCGTGGATTGACCGTAACTCAACCTGTTCGGCGGAAGGGGCCACTTAAAAAGTCCTTCTCGGTTCGTTGGTCGCCGAGATGAGTGCATCTCTTTGTGTGTGGGATGCCCGCTTCGGGGTCGTCCGTGCGATTCCCGCCCGAGCCGATTTTCCATTAAACTCATCCGAGTGCAACGGACTCTTTCTTTCGATGTTTAGTTTTTTGCGTTTACAAACTCTAAGTGGAAAGGTTTGCTCCCCTTGATTTTGGGAAATAAATGGAAATCGGAAATGAAAACGCTGTATTGTGCACATCAAAAGAAGAAAATATTCTTCAACTATTCTCAAATGCATACATTATTTATATAAAAGTAGGTAACATATTTATTGGGCGTTTAATGCTCACCATTCGTATTTTTTACTCGTATGAGTTTCACTTCCCTGCTCAGGTTTGACTTGATTTCTGCGCCATCTTCTTGTCATTTAAACAGATTGCGAATTAAATTATTAATGTTGTTGACTTAATTAAATTCGTATAATCAGTAAATCATTTAAGTTGTTGTCATTTATCACGTGGCTATTATTGATCGGAATTAATCAACATTAATTCATTCATATCTTCTCAGATATACCATTGTTACGTTTTCTTTAAATCCTCTGCCTGTAAAGCATTCAGCCCTAAGGCAGGTTGGGACCTCATCCCCCCTACCATCAGCTACAAAGAGCTAGGAGAGGGAAATAAGGCTTGCTAGCTAAGATGGGGGATGAGGTATTTCGCCCTTGCTTTCCTCACTGAGCTAGAATGCTATAAGCGTAACAAGCCCACTTTAATGAAGCTCAATGACTCTATGAGTAACACTATTTCTGACGTTGCACAAGAGGAAAGTAAATGCTATTATTCGTCATAGCTGATGTCTCAGTAGCTTTCATATCATCACAATAATGAACAAGACTGAGATAAAAGTAGGTAAGTAAAAGATACTCTTTAAATCCTCACAAGACTCAGTTGTACACACGTAGTCATGAAATGATGATAGGATGGAGCTAAATTGCCACGAATGTTTACAACAAGAATGGATAGCTTGATAGAATATATCGTTAGGCTTTTTGAAGAGTTAAATTTAATATCGGAAGAGATGAGGAGATGGTCGAAGAATGGCAGTGTACAAAGTTTGTAAAGATACTCCCAAATTGACATGAAAACTCCAGTCCGACTGGACCAGGACTCGAACCTGGAATCTTCGAGGTGGATGCTTTGTCCAGTCCTTTTCGCCCTGTCTACAAAGAGGCATTGAAGAATGTTCTGGCTCGATAGCTTAATTGCTCAAAGCATCCGTCCGGAAATGGAAGATTCCGGGTTCAAGTGCCGGCCCTGTCTAGACTTTTTAACGTCCCTTTTTCTAAGGATCTTTCCAAGGCGCACGCCTTTAAGTGTAAGCTCACCTTTTCCTTGCATGTAAAAATATTGTGCTTGAAGTGGATTGATGGAGATGTTGGAGAGAAGTCTAGATCAGCGAAGTTGGATTGATGCTTCAAATCGGTCCAGAGAGACAACAACTGTTATGCCCTGCGATGTCGGCATTTTGCGCTATTCGAACACGTTAAATGGCAAGAATCGTAGGGGAATTCGGCAAGCTCAACGCTCGGAAAGACCCCAGGAACAATTGGAGCGTGTGAATAATTTTAAAAAAGGTTTGTTTGTCTTCTCACGGCATCCGAAAGGTTGATAATCGGCGTTTGAATAATCGCCGATTTACGATGCACCGCAGCTTCCTCTGATGCACCGTCATCTCCCTCATCTCACGGTCAGAATCCATCCTTCGGACACCTTATCGCTTCGCAGCACCTAGTCACGATTCCTCGGGCATCTCGCGTTCACGATTCATCACGATCTCATTCTCCCTCACGCTTTGCTCCCAGCAGCCTCAGCGGTGACGCCGAGCACCTCGCACGTTTCCGAACCAAAAACCATAAAATTTCGAATTTTAGGCGCACCCTTTTTTTTTACACGTATCCCGTTACTGCGGAGATTCCTAATGCCGCATGTGAAAATGCGTTGCTCTCGATACATAGCAAGCTGTTACGTCAATAACTCCATCTCTGCTTCAGCAACGAAAGATAACTTTTATCTAATTTTACGTTATATTGAGCTCGTGTTCGATTCTCTTGAACTCAGAATAGTGGCAGTGGCCGCGATGGAGAAGTGACGTAGCGTTCTAACCATAGGTTCGAGGGTCCCAAGTTCGAGTCTTGCCTAGTCGGATTTTTCCGGTTGGAGAATGGTTGTTTGTGTTCGTAAATGATTATTGAAATGACAATAATAATAATAATTAAACGAAGTTTTATTGTNTAGTGTATGTGAGGCTTGACTAACGCAACCTAACAGATTCAAGTCTTCAGACTTCTTCTTCTTCAAGTCTTCCTTTGAAGAAGTTGCTTTAGATGTGTTTTTCGACATTTTTCTACTTGTAGGAATTTACATTGACCCATGCTCACCCATTCCTACGTATTTGACTATGTAAGTTTCGTTTAACTTTGAACTGAAATTTGCGCTCACGGCAATCTCCCGTATCAACGTTACTAACGGAAAGAGCGAACGGTTTAAAAAGAATCTACCGTAGCTACTTTCGGTCTCTTCTTTCTCTAGGAATGCGAACAGGTCAGCGATATACGCCGGGGTTATTGCATCCCATGCCAATCGCCAGTGGCGACTTGCATTTATAAATATGTAAATTTAAACCGCTGCGGATGCGATCTGTTAGATTTGGGCCTCTTTTATCGGTCGGGACTTTTTAGCCGCTGAAATTTCTCCGGGCAAAGAAAGCAGACCTGAAGGTCAAGCAAACAAGGCGGTCTTCCGGGGGCCATCGTGGAGAACTTGCGGAGGGACGGTACTTTTATACGTGTTCGAGCAAATGGTCCAGAAGATGGGTGTAGTGTTCTCGGGTGACCTTGGTGCCCTTCGGAAGACAATCACCAGGTGTCACTCCGCGCTGGTCCCTTATATATCGGGGATCGTGTTTCCTGCGTATGACTGGACCCTTTTATTGGCGTCGGTGGATCCACATGCTTCCGCTGTTTTGGAACTATCCTTTATTTTGGGATTGAAAGGATGAATCCAAGCCTTCAACCATGATCACCACTTTGTCAATCAACGGCTTTAGAAGACTGGAGTTGCCGTTTTTCCTTTTTTCTCCTCTCTCTCTAAACTGGCGCAAATATTTCGACCCATGCATTCTTGCTCTAACTTTGGCCATTTGATCCTTTTTTCGCTGTCTTGGATAGATATTTTAATGCGCTATTGTTAGATCCGCAAGAATTCGTTTTGCATTTAAAGAGATGATTTTGCCCAATTTTGAGCTCTCGTTAGAATTTACTTCGGCAATTTTATCTCTGAATAAGAACAATCCAATTAAATAAACACGATTGCTATCTCCTTTTTTCGAATTATTTAATGATTATCTTCAGTCCGTAGATTACATTTGACTGCTCCATTTGGCCTATTATTCCTTGACAGTATAACTCATTCATCTTCGTTGCGGTAGACCCGTCCCCCCAATTCTTAGGCCAATTCCCATACCTTTTCATAATTAGCCCATTCTCAGATTACCTCTTCTCTTTGTGTGCTTTTTAAAATGTCGTCCCACCCAGTCGCTCGAAATATTTTACCTTCTTTCTTTTGCTAAATCGGTTGCTCTTCTTCCCTGCATCAATTAGTATTCCCTTGTTTACTGCTGAGCCCTCTTACATGACTTGAAAGTTAATTAATTTCTGATTGAACGAATTGTACTCTAGCCATTTTCCTTTTCTCAGGGAAATATTTAGGTTTCCTTTTTTTGACTATATTCTGAAGCGAAAACAAAACGTGATTTTTTTCTATTGGGATTTTATTCATATGAAATACTCGGTGGTTACTGAAAAAACATATAAAACACTGACTGGCTTTTCTTAGTAGTAGTAGTTTAGGTAAAGCTTCTTCGACAGGTCATTTCACACGTAGGCCCCACCGGGAATCGAAGCTGGGATCACAATCCGATAGCCTGGTCTTTTCTCTTCAGTAAAATTTGGTCCAGTTGAATCGGCTCCAGCTACAATAGAAATAACTATAGAGTTATAAATTTAAATCATTCGGAAAAGGGTGAAAGTTAACTTTGCACATTTAGGTGTGCGCCAAGGATTATCTTCAAGGAGAAACGTACATGAAAAAAAGGCTGGCGGTACCGGGACTCGAACCCGGATCTTTCCGGGTGACTGCTCTAGCCAATGAAATATAAATAAAATTATTTCTTATTTTTTGGATCTCAGGATACGACGGCAGAACGTAAATCGAAAACAATATTGAAATAAAATTTTCTTGGTTCACGAATGGAAAATGCTTCAACTCCACATTTGCATACCTCAACGACGACTTTTCTCGGATCCGAAACTAAATAAATAAGTCATGGCAGCCTTTGATGGAGTTATAACTAGAAATTAATGTAAAGTCGCTCATAAAATGAAATTATTTCCATCAAAGGAATAGTATCGGGCGCAATTTACATATATAGAAGATGAGTATGGAAATTAATTCCAGCGGTTTGCTTTGTAGAGAGAAAAATCGTTCGCCTAATCGAAAGCCGAGGAAAGTTATCCCTCAGCGCAAGGTGCCGTTCAGAAAGGAGAGCAATTGACGGCGATATTGTGAGGAAAATATCCCGGCTTAATTACGTGGGAAGAGCGTGGCCGTGCATGCGAAGAATGCGATCTCTCCTTAAAAAAAGGCTTCAAATGGAAGAGGAGGAGCCACTGTTAAGGGCAATCTCCGAGGTTTGATCAAGTAATTACCGAGTGTCGTCGTAAGAGTTGAATGAAATATCTCGCCGATAATCTTTAGCGCCGCTTTGATCGTTTTAATGAGAGCGAGAAATCCGAAATGAGTCGAGAATCGATCGGATAGAGGGCAGCAATATCGTGCCGCTGATTGAAATATCGATTTGATTGGCGGGAGATGACTCGGCTCCCGCCCGTTTCTTTCGCGGGAAATTGTGCTCGGCGGAGTCGAATGCTCCATCGCTAATTGACTCTCGCCTCTGCAAGACGTGCATTGGGCCTCGAAGGACAACACCAATTTCTTTTCCCCGCGAGGAGGTGTGTGATTAGTGAGGGGATCATATGTCCTCTTAGTTTTTTCAAGGACCATTGATGACCTCGTGATGGAATGACTGGGCGATTATTCTTCAAGGGTTTTGTTTACTCAGTCCTTTTTAATCGCTCCAAAGGGGCGGTCATCTGAATTTTCTTATTTTTAATTGAAAACGCGGCTCGATTTGGGATCCTTATGAGGGAAAATTTATGGATGATTTTATATAAACATGGTACAGGCCTGAATATTTATTAAGGGTGTCTTTTGGTCCGATTTTGGAGAATTGGTATTGATAAAATCACAGGTTTGGGTTCATCACAGGGTTACAGATTAAATTAGAAGCTAAATGTTGTGAAGAATTCGCAAATGAGGTATCTCTTCTAATGTATTCAAATATTGCTGTTGCCAGATACAATAGCCTATGTAGCTTTTGGTGTCCACGACGATCATTATGAATAGGAGAATAATTCGGTGAATCAAGGAGTTCAGTGCTTTCACACCCACTGCCATGCGTCATACGATGGCTTGTAGAGTGTAAATGTAATGTTTTTTGTAATTATCTATACCGTGGAATTATTACCAAGGAAGGTTTGTGTGTGATGTGATCGTTCTGCCACATTTGAATGCGTTCATCCTGTCAATTTAGAAAAATGGCGAGAAATTGATTGATTGATTGATCTTTCTCGCAGTATCAGAACGGTCTATGTAACAGGGAGGATGCATAATATCTGCTGAATCTTCTAAAAACGTACTTTCTCTGAACTTAAATCAAGCCCTTGTTTTGTCTTCTAAAGATTCCCATCCTGCGTCCTTAAGCATATTAGGAATGCTTGCTGATATGTCATAACATTTTTTTTACGAAACGCCTTTTGCTGCAACTTGAATTCCCGAGTACAACAATAGTTGGCTGGGTACTGTACAAACATGCATAGTGTATGTGAGGCTTGACTAACGCAACCTAACAGATTCAAGTCTTCAGACTTCTTCTTCTTCAAGTCTTCCTTTGAAGAAGTTGCTTTAGATGTGTTTTTCGACATTTTTCTACTTGTAGGAATTTACATTGACCCATGCTCACCCATTCCTACGTATTTGACTATGTAAGTTTCGTTTAACTTTGAACTGAAATTTGCGCTCACGGCAATCTCCCGTATCAACGTTACTAACGGAAAGAGCGAACGGTTTAAAAAGAATCTACCGTAGCTACTTTCGGTCTCTTCTTTCTCTAGGAATGCGAACAGGTCAGCGATGTTATTGCATCCCATGCCAATCGCCAGTGGCGACTTGCATTTATAAATATGTAAATTTAAACCGCTGCGGATGCGATCTGTTAGATTTGGGCCTCTTTTATCGGTCGGGACTTTTTAGCCGCTGAAATTTCTCCGGGCAAAGAAAGCAGACCTGAAGGTCAAGCAAACAAGGCGGTCTTCCGGGGGCCATCGTGGAGAACTTGCGGAGGGACGGTACTTTTATACGTGTTCGAGCAAATGGTCCAGAAGATGGGTGTAGTGTTCTCGGGTGACCTTGGTGCCCTTCGGAAGACAATCACCAGGTGTCACTCCGCGCTGGTCCCTTATATATCGGGGATCGTGTTTCCTGCGTATGACTGGACCCTTTTATTGGCGTCGGTGGATCCACATGCTTCCGCTGTTTTGGAACTATCCTTTATTTTGGGATTGAAAGGATGAATCCAAGCCTTCAACCATGATCACCACTTTGTCAATCAACGGCTTTAGAAGACTGGAGTTGCCGTTTTTCCTTTTTTCTCCTCTCTCTCTAAACTGGCGCAAATATTTCGACCCATGCATTCTTGCTCTAACTTTGGCCATTTGATCCTTTTTTCGCTGTCTTGGATAGATATTTTAATGCGCTATTGTTAGATCCGCAAGAATTCGTTTCGTTACGCTACCTTTTTGTTTGCAAAGTAGTACATTTTGCGACGCCAGATAAATACAACAATGTAAGGAGTTCCGCAATCTACGTAGTTCTACCTGTAAATGGATAACTAAATATGTAGAAACTAATTCAAATCTGAGGCTATCACTTAGGCGTAAAAGAATCGCAAACCGTCATTTTATATAGACACTAGCGTTGATGGAAAAATCTGAGAATAAAGATTTTTGGATAAAGTTACCAATTTAATTCCAACAAAAGAATGTCTACTCCTGTGAATTGGAAATTCTTCCGTTGGCCTCAAGTCATGTTTAAAGTGTCATGTCGCGGCTACAGCAGACTTTTCCCCCCTTATGTTTGTTATGTGATTGTTAAATTAAGAAAATGTTTACATCAACTTAATTATTTCCACTTTCCGACAGTTTCTTGGATTGTTGCCCATTGTTACAAAGCAAAGGGAACCGTATTGACGAAGATTACGCGTCCCTTACGCAACAATCAATTTTAAGTCCTCCTAGATTTCTGTTTTACGCATTCGTTCGTCTAGAATTCCGCCGAGTTTTTCAAAGACTTCAACATCAATGTGCTCAAGAAGCGGAGACAGGTCGAGGAGCAATGACAAAAGCAAGACTTCTCGGAGACTTAAAAACTTTAGCTCCTGATGAAAATGAATAATCGATTTCCTTAAGGTGAGGGAAGGTATCGTTTCTTGTTATGAACGTGCCGACCCACTCGTGAAAGGGACTGGAAATCCCCACCCTTAAAAACCAGATCCCCAGTTCCCTGAAAATGTCAACGAGCAGTTTTTTGGAGGGCGTAGCTGTATAAGGCGGCGGGGGTTCTGCCCGTTAATCCTTTTATGACCCTGCCTTTCTTAATCTCCCATCGAAAGCACTCGGAAAGAATGCGCGCGTCTCAAGCATTTTGTCAAAGAATAGATTGCTCCTTTGGGAAATACCAAGAAACTTAAGTATGGAGGACGGAGAAGTTATTTTAAACAAAGTGAATCCCATCCACCTGAAAAGGTGACTTTTTGGGTGTAATATAAAGGTTCCATAGCCCGTAGATTTCCTCGGAAAGAAATTCAATCCCTTTCCCGAAATGTTACGGTTATTTTTAAGATTCAAACCTTCGTTTTCGTGAGACCTCGTCGGGTAGTGATGCCTTCAAGAATGTTAATGTCGTCTGCTCTTTTACATTTACATATATACCCTGGAAGGGGGTTTACAAACACCGATATTCATATCTAACTCTAATTTCTAATTTAATCTAAGGCTAATGATTCTAATCTCTACTATTTTCCCCCATTCTCAGCAAAACAATGACCGATTATGAATGAAATATTTAGAAGTCCGTCCGTCCGTCCTAGCGATTATTTTCTTATGACATTTTTTCGTTTTCTCTCGGAGACCGTGAACGTTGTTTGCTGGAATAACAAAGTCAACCATCTCATCGACGACATCTGTATTGATACATTTTTCGAATAGCCTCCGCAAGTAATCTAGTTGCTATCCTAAAGCGAATACCACTCGAGGAACTTAATCGTTGCCGAAAAACTGCTTTCGAACTTGAAATTTCCTTTGTTTTCAGTAAATGAATAATAACTCGTAATCGTGCGTTTTTAACCACAATGAACCAGTTATCATTCATTAAATCGCACGAGATAAATCGTATAAGGATGTGCAGATCGTGTATTCTCTAGAAGCATACACATTATACCCTCTGTTGGCGGAAAGATGAACTAACGGAAGCGGAGCTACGTGTTTTCATAAGAGATTCTATCTAACCGGTGTTCACCGCCTGATTCTCATTTTCTATTTAAACCTTTCGCCTGGAAATAGTTGGCGGCAGATGTTTACTTCGATCCTCTCTTTCATCTGCACTCGAATTCAAAGTTGTAATTTTTTTTTTAATCAAGGAGATCTAGCAAAATTCTTTCACTGTGATTGGAAAATGGGAAAATCCTTAGAAAAATCTCACTCTTGATTTTTACAAAAATGGATTTTGATTTCCTCCGCGTTTCTAAAAAGTACTTCTTTCAGGAAAATTTAGGACGAATGTTAGTTTGCAGTATTCATTGCCTCCTCTCCAGGAACTGTAGACGTTAATTTTCGTGATTCTCCGTAGTGGTCTGTGAGGGACCAAACCGCTTTCAGCCGAGATTAGAATTATGTAATTTTCTTCCGGTGAAACACCTTTCCATGGTGTAACATGGTGGTAAAATTTAATTGTCTGGCTTTTGTGAAGAGAAACTCATTTACTATCTCTTGCTTTCATCAACGCACCCGAATCGCTTGCCCTTTCTAGACTCATTTCCCACAATTCCAGATGATAACAAAACATCATTACTAGATGATTAAGAATTCGCACGTGTACATGCCTGCCAATTGTTAACGTATTTATCACAACAATACGGGTGAAATGGTTTAATTACGGACTGCAACAATGCTCATTAAAGTTGGATCGGTTTCGCCATGCTATACAGAGCGAAGGAAACATTCATTATTTTGTATTGTTGCATCTTCTTCTCTTAGAGCTTATTTCTTTTGTTAAACTTGATTAAAAGTTTTTATTGACAAATCAATCAGTCATAAATACATGAATACTAAGGGAAAATACACTGTTAAGTTCCCAAAGTAGGTTAGCTCGTCAGGAGGTGCTGGCTTAGCACAATACATAAGAAATTAAAAACACGAAAATCATATTTTAGTAATCAAATACAGATCACTGTTCTAAGAAAAGAAAGAGGAATAAAGAGAATGCAAAGTAGTAAAATTAGCAGAATTTGAGAGTTAGTTAGAGTTATAAATGTGTTAAATATGGCATAAATTCAAAAGTAACGGACTTAATATAAAAAACACTTAAGACATTGTACGTACAATAATAACACAGTAACATGTAATCAAACTTTATGTATGATATGTTATTTGAAACATAGTAAATATATAGAAATATTCGCTATAATATTTAATTAATACATATTTAAAAACACTCAACAGTACCTTGAGAATAGAAATATAATATAATCAAAATATCTTAAACGATGTAAAATTACAAGGGTTAAGGAAAGGTTTGATTACTTTGCAGGATAAAGTCCTGTTGTTAAAGAGGGTTCCAGTCCCAGTCCCAGTTATGTCACTATTTTTCACGCTTGTTATTCCGATGTAAAATTAATTGAAATGAGTTATTATTGTTTGCTTAATTAAGTAAACTTTACAATTTAATGAGGTATTTGGTCCCCTACGATCACATACACGTAGGCTCTATTGCAATGATGTAACAGTATTCGAAGTAACATTTTTTATGACACATGTAGGTTTTTGACATAAGAGCTTTGATCAATTAGGTTGTGTGCTCGTTTATATTGTTTTACCAATAAAATATTAATATAAAAGTGATGCAATTCTACGGTGCTATCATAACTTCCAAAGCTTGCTTTGAGGCGAAAACAAAGTATCATCGTAATTTTTTATGGAATATTTCAAAGGAAGTGCTGCATTAGTTGTGCACTGTCGTAAATTCAAAACCTCATTCATTGCTTATAATTGCTCGATGTTCCATTCACTTCTTTCACTAGTTCCCCTGTTTTCCACAAATCTGCATATTCTAAGAGGAACGCAGTCTCTTGGCGAAGGGGGAAATTCCATTGGAAGCAATTCCCCCATTCGTATGACGGACGGGGGTAGTCAGCCCCCCAAATTCTCCCTCGCTTCCTCTTTCATTCTTCTAAATCGCCAATTACTGGTCCACTCTCCCCTTCAATTCCATGCGCTCTAACCCTTTCTGTCCCAAGCAATTGTGACTTTCCGAAAGCAAAGAAATGCTGCACAACGTGTTAATAATGACCATTATTTATTGCGTTATCTTTCCCTATGGACTGGAAAAATAAACCCAGCGATAAGTATTTCGTTTTTGTTGGTTGGTCTGTACTTTGACAACGCACGTGAAGAAATAATCGTATGGCTTGAATACTGTGAATGTGTTAGACGACAAGTTGCCAATGTTTTATTAATTTCAACGAAAACATCGAATTCTTTGTTTTATATATATTATTAATGCGAATATGCTTTAAAAGAGAGTAGTAAAAGATTTTGATCCTCTACTTTATCTAGCATACGTATTTACGTCTTCGTTTCGCTGAAGTTAATTTTTGCGAAAATTTTTGTTATGATTCGTCAAAAGCAGAAAAAAAGAGAGGTTGGTTTACTCATTTTTGTTATCAATGACGCGAAGAGAAAACCTTGACTTTGCCTTAGTATATTGCATAAGACTTAGTTAAATTTTCAGGTTTAGTTTTATATTTCTTTGGCTTCTAACAGTTATACGATGTAAATTTCTCAAAAATCATTCTGTAAACAGAAAATGGCAATTTCGTATAGAAGGATGGCGTACATTAATTTTTAAGTGGAATATTTTTCTATATTCTCAAAACATCGTTAGAATTGATTTGCGATACACTAATGGTAAAGAAGGAAATTTCTTATATACGCACCTTGGTTACTTATAACATATGATAGTGGAGATCTTGCATTTGATCCAATTGAACCTCCGTCAATCAAATGTTTCGTCTAGATCTGAAATTTGATTCGCAGTTTATTTAGTTCGAGTGAGTTTAAACTGGAAATAAGTTCGGATTCGAAATTCATTCACTTTCGTTGAAAATCCCAAAGCGAGCGTCGAAATATGCCTTTTCTTACCCAACTTTCGCCGTAATTTTAGTAAGTGGTGCGAAATTGTTTCGCATTGCTTACGAGAAAGCGTTTTGAATCGATCCTCTCACGCTCTCAATTTCTCGTTCGCGATGTGACCGCCAGGGAGAAGCACGGGTTTGCTGTATATCCTACTTTTACCAAAATAATACTCCGCATAGGGATGTCACGTGATATCAGTTCTACCTATTCTTATCATTTTTCCATCTATGAACTTTTAACAGCTTGCGAAAGAAAATGTTTCAGCTACGATTTATTATCTGTACATTTACATAGTTGTTTTTGTTCCCTCACAAACTGCTGGAAAGTTTAGTTAGTTAAGTAAAAAGATTTTTTCATTACTTACAATTTCATTCCTATTAGGTGCGTAAAATATATATGGTTTTATGCGGTCTGCCATTGCCGGAGAATCATTTTAGATACTTCGACTCACGTTTTAGAAGGCAATCATACCACAGTTGCAATAATAACTAGATTAATTTATAATTAGAATATAATAATAACGTATACGTTTTTTTAATTTTTCAAGAGAACTGCCATTTTCCTTTTTCTGCTTCATTCTAAAATATACGACTTTTATAATGCGCGTGATGACCATGTTTCTTTTATGTAAAATAAAACAGCTAAAAAGGAACCAAGTCCCGTTCTCTCTCTGGAGAATACCAAAGGTTTTAAATTTATTAGGGCTGACAACCATGAGCATTAGTCATTTTCCCTTTTTGAAGAGAAAAAAGCAGTCCTCATCTGTCTTTTCTTTCTTAAAATCGATTTCCTGCGTATTTCAAGACTTTGGAAAGAATAACTAAAGCTCTGTTTTGTTGGTTCTTGTTCTTGATTAAATATTGTTTATATTTCGATTTTAACAATGGCTCACTTCTTAATCTCAACAAACAGACTGTGAAATAATATTTATTGAAGGGAAAAGCAGAGAAGCTGGGTTTTTTAATTTATTAACCTTAAGATTTTGATAATGTTTACTGTTTCGTCAACGATTGCATATTGTTTGTTCAAAAATATTCATTTGTTAAATTATTCCCGCTTACCCAATAATGTAATTTTGATGTTCTGAAGTCCCATAACGATCGAAAATATCGGAATGCGGGCAACTGGAAGTTTTATAGTAGATATGTTAAATTGGCACTGAGGTTTACGATAAAAAATCTGTCTTAACTTGTTTAAATCTAATTAAAAACTAACGTGATTTATTTATAAACACATGTAGCAATTCCACCATTTTAGAGTGAATTCCAAACAATAAAATACAACCAAGTAAGAGCTATATACATGAATGCATACACTGATAACAAAAATATATAACAAACGTTTTTGCGTTAAATAAGCGCCGGGACGCTTTGTTTGCCAGCGTCAAACGGTGCATTAAGTAGCAGCGGAAGTTGCCAGGGCGATGTTTACAGTAGAATGTATAAAAATATTTTCCTAGCCAAACATAACTTCTGTTGACCTTATATCTCAGCATATTTGTTTCGAAATGAATCATTTTTCCCTCTAGTGTGAGGCCTTTTAGAATGTTCATTTCGGAAAAACGAATTGGAATCGTCCATTGGGAGTTTAATCGGAACGACAAAGGGCGAAGAGATAACCAAAAAGAATATTGTATTTGTTTAGGTGTGGAGAATGTAAATATAATTTTATCTTTCCGACTCCTCTTTTAACTGACCGATACATCTCCTTTACATCTATCACACCTTTGATCTGTATATAGTTTTTGGAGAATCCAATTTCCCCCATTTGGCGAGTCCATTGGGGGGGAAGGGGGTTAGGAGGGGGTGATCGCACCCTGTTGGTGACTTTGCAGCACCAGCAACTTCCCTTGGACCTTAGTTAAAGATTGTGAAGTTTTCCTCAATCACTACGCATTTACGACATACAATCACGATAAAATAGCATTTAACAAGTTAATTGAAGATGGGTTCATAAGGAAATAATGTTAAATCGCCCCATTGGAGAGGTTTTAGATTCGCCCATGATTTCCACTTTTTTTCTCAGATTTTGGCGAAAAATTTACTAGAAATACATTGTGACATTTTGTCTATGGGGGTTGATCGATGCATTTTGTGTGCATCGTTTAATGTAAATCAGATTTAGATAAGTAGAATGGGATAGATATTCTTGCTGCTCATAACTCAAGAATTAGTTCATAGGCAATCGAAATACTCTTAAATAGTAGGACAATATTAAAGGTGTTACATGTTTGTATCTCTGATTCATTTAATAGAACGGCATCACTAAAATTCATTCGGATGACTTTACGCATGTGTGTGCTATTTACATGTGTGAGTTAGTGGACTGAAAGCAAAAGATTTGGCTTTTTAATTCTTGAGCGAGGTCAAATGTTGGTGTACATTTGACTATGGTTGCTGGTCACGCAAAAGGTCTTAGCTGTTTCAGTAAATAATTGACAGAGGTCAACTTGTAAACAACGTCAGTCTTCTCCAGTGCGAGTCACGGTGGAATATGGAATCTTGTTTCGCTCACGGATGCACGATTTTACACTCTGGAAGCGAATCTTGGAGCGATCTCCTTCCCTCGGCTTATTGATGGTGCCCAAGTTCTGAAAGTTAGCGATTCTTAGAGTCAATAAATCATGGGCACCATTGCCCATCCCGCGCTCCTACGAAACTCTTTAATAAGGAATGTGCTGCTCTTCCTTTGATACCTCTCGGCTATTTATTTGCTTTTTAAATGGTGACTGTGGCAACCGATTTAAACAAAATGAGCTCCGTCGCTTAAGGAACAGATTTAAGTTTATTTATTTATTTTTACAAATATTATGATTCATAAAAACTTCTTCTGTGACTAGTTTAAGTGTTTTTTATCAGTATTCTATACGTGAGGTGAAGCAAAGTAATTATTACTAATAAATTTATACCAAGTATTCGTTACTTACTGAGTGAGTAAGTAAACAAAATCGTTTTGCCCAAAATTCTACCGTTCTGCCTACTTTTGATATGTTTTACGCTTTGGAATACTTCATCTTTTTCTTTTATCACGGGTCACTGTATTCATTGTGTTTATTTGTTCTTTTCAGTGGTGTTGTTGGACACAACAACGGAGAGCTCCTTAGATTGGACGCGATATCCATACGGACCGCAGGCCAGCACTCCAGGAGTAAGTTTTTCTTTTTTGTCATTTTATCTATTAATAATTGCTATGAAAACTAGATGATTGGTTCCATGATGAACTGTCCTTTTTCGAAAACAACTTTAACCTAGGTTATATTTCATCTATACTCCTCGATTGTCTATGATAAAAATTGATCGATCTCCGTGAGTCTTCAAGAATGACCCATTTGAGCGGTTCAAAATTCTTAGCATTCTGCGAAAGGTGATAATAGATTTCACGTTGGCATGAACTGGAACAACTGTTACTTCGCGAGAAAAGTGTAGTATATGCCTTCGTTGTTTCTAGCGTCCTGCGTTCGCTTTTCTCGACCAACCGCTAAGATCCCCAGCACGTACTGATCAAATAATTCCCTTTTAAGGGAAGGAATGGCTGACTCGAGCATTTGAGTACGAGCATGAAATTTATCCTCACTTCATTGCTCAGTTTTACGCGCGGTTTTAAACAACTTCTTTCTGCCGATTTGAAGGGAACGTCGCTCTGTCGGAACGTTAGCTCGGAGCAGTGTTTAATGAGATGGAAGGGGGAAGTAGTCCGGGAGTCGAACCTAGAACTGTCAGTTTGTTGTCGTATGCTCAGTCATTCAGCTGCCAATCTGGTGCATTTACCCCTCCGTTTGCTCTGAACGAATAACGAAACCAAGTAGTAATTGTACTCTAATTCGATCTCTTACGAACGACTTCAAACGACTTACTTTAGGTATATCTTAGGGCCTTAAAAGATATCCGGGGTACGAATTTAATTTTTAAAATTAATCATTCGTTTACAGCTTAAATATGTGGTGCACTTAATGATTACTGACATGGAATTGTAAATCTTTCTCGTTTTGAGGATAACGTTAGGTCGGTATCATTTTACCTGGAATTGTTTTATGAAATAAGAATCCGTTATCGGAAAGTTAAAGAAATTGGGCCGATTAGGAAATTTTAAGGAGCTTGAAGTTAGTGAGAGGTGAAGATGTTAGGGTTTGCACTTCACAGGGATAACTTCAATCACAATATGCCGAAAAATATTCACTTTGATCGTGGCAAACATAAAGTAATGGTTTTTATGGTGTTTAGGTGGAATATTGAGACTTTAGGAAAAAGCTAAGAGAAAAAGGAAAAGCAAATTTATTTTATTTTTCCACCTTTCTCTTAGTGCCGCACTGAAAGAGTTTTTCGCCGAGAAAGTCTCTCTTCTACTCAGGCAAATAGAAGATGTTACACGTGTAACGTCATTTTCACGTGAATGAAACCACCTATTCTACAATATATTTTTCGTTGATTGTTAATATTTGGATTGAAATATTTTGTTATTTACGAAGTATTAACTACTGGAGGGCATGATGATGGCAGTTAGACATCCCTTGGCTCCGGAGTTAGTTAACCTTATCAATTAAAGTCAAGTGCTCGAACACGTGTACTACTCAACTTGCTATCAAGGCCTAGTGTTTTCGTTGATTTGTGCATGTTTCTGCATCCATCGTGTGTCCCCATCAACTAATCAGATATGTCGGTAACAATTGTTCCGGAAATCAACTTGGTGGCTATCGATTCCCGGTGGGATTGGTGCGAAATGACCTAAGCTGTCGAAGCACTTTTAATAATACTACTACTACTCTTATCCGGCATATCGATAAAAATGCAGCATTTCGTCTGCCTTTGGAGGGTAATTTTCGTAAAAGTAATGTGAGTTTCTCAAATCAGAATTACCGTCTTTCCTTGTTGGAACGTAACGGCTTTACGTTGGCCGTTCAAACAGTTACTGGTAGACGCTTATTGTCGTCCTAGTGAAGCTATTGTTACGTCTCCCTCTGAAACGCTTTAATTTGGGAATACTTCCCATTATTAGTCATTATAAGTCACTTGAAAATGATGCTTAAGCATCGAAACATGTCGTGAGTCTTTTGTTTTGTGTGTAATTTTGCATAGTTACTATTAAAAAACGGAATTAGTTTCATTTGGAAAAGTTGTTCCTGTTTTTTGTTCATTTGTCAATTTTAAATCATACCGGGCTCGAGAAAGCTTGCTTCCGTGGACCCTTTCGCACGCCCCTGGTTTGTATTTCGACTATTTCTTTCTAGTTCGTCATAATAAAGGTAGTTTTTTCGTGCTCGCTGTTAATTTTAAGGAAAGTTCATTTCCCTGTCAACAATATAAATAGCTTTCCCCAAGGAAGGCGCCTAAAATGTTATTTGCTATATATACCAGGGTAAAATGGGGCATGGATAGCGGAAGTCGAACCTGTACCGCGTGCATTTTCCAGTCTGCCTGCTCGCCGTCGAAATTAATTACATCTGCGCTTTTATTAATGTCTTAATTTGGCCGAATTCGTATTCCGCTGCTTTCCTTCATCGCCGCTGCTATTTTCGCCCTTTTTTTGGAATCCGACGAGGAATATCGATCCCTCTTTAATCACGCTCCCGCAATCAAAGAGAGAGTTGAAAGTGTTATTTTAACCATCTCTTTGTCCTCCTACAAAACCATTTCATCCGACAGCGCGGAATGTTCGCTCGCTCTCTTTGCCTGTCTGCTTCCGTTTTACGCATCCTTCCACATCCATTCGCCAAAAGGAGTTGCGCGCTCTGCTCCTTCGCATTTTTCACGGAAAATGCGTTAGAAACATCGAACCGACAATTTTTGCTTTATGAAACGGCTGCGAGCTCTCTTTCTCCTTCTATTTTTCGCTCGGAAAAAGAATTGGTGCGAGCATCGCTGCTCAAATTTGGTTGTGCTCTCGAGACGTGATCCGTGACGTCAAAAGAGCGCGTCGACAAAATCAGAAGAGCGTTTTCTATTCTGTTTGATCGGTTGGGGGAGTGATCGGCCGGAACGCAAACACAGCAAGAATTGGGTGGGTTTCACACATGCTTCGGTCCCTGTCTTCCTAACCACCAGTAGACTAGGGGTCCTAATTATGGTGTCGTTCGGTAGTTTTTTCTCTGTCTGCGATCCTGAAGATCACCAAGCGGTCAGCACGTGTGTGGTCCGAGGGTGTTCCATGAAATAACTCGGCTATTTTCCTTCTGCGGTTTTTCTGGAGATTTTCCAGCTCAGTGGTGGTTCGAATCCACAGTTAACCCATCTTGCATGGCGTGAATCTAAATCGTTCACTGTTAGAACTGCATTGTTACACTGAAAATTTCTCTTTTACAAATTAGAAATATTGCATTGGTATTCTGAAGAGTGGCATCTTTGAAAGAAGTCAAGTTTCTCCGTATCGTATGCCGTTTTTTCTGCTTTAAAATTGCATTGTTAAAAATTTCTAAGTTTAAAATATTTGATGGTTTTATTTTGCTGAGGATATTGTACATACATACCACCTGAAAGCATTCAACTTCCTCCGGAAGTTTCATTACTCCTAATTTCTTCGTAATGTGCATTGGAGAATAAAATTTCATTGTTATATATAACAAAAATGTTTATTCGCATCGCCCTGAGGATAATAGAACGTCAGAGATGCTCACTTGTAAGAAAAGATCTCTTTTCAAAGAAATGCTCTTTCGGTCATGAAGAATGTAAGAAAGTTTCCCATTCACATATTCCTATAAAGCTATGATAAACACGTTAATGACGATGAAATCATCGTAAAATGCCACGTTGTAGTAAATATTGTTAAAACACACACAAAAGTATGTTAAAATTATATTTTCTACGTGCATATCCCATTTCTGTAATTTTATTTCTGATGGAGACCACACCTTACATCGAGTCTTAAATAAAAGTTTAGAGAAAAATACCGAATTTTCTTGTGCCATTTTATTCTCAAATTGTCCTTCTCCGAACTGCGGATTGAAAATATTGACTGGTTTAACGAAGGAGAAAATGCAAAGCGCAGGAATTGTTAAAATTACGTCATGCCTAAGAGCTACGTTGCCATCTTTCCCAAACTAGCGTCTTTGCGAATTCAACACGTGGAGCGCATGATTACACAGGGTTTGTAGTCAGAAAGTCATAGCAATTTATTTTTATTTGGGATTTGTGTAAAAGTCGTTACGGACACACGAAAATTACGAGTAATTAATATAATCAGAATGAACTCAATCGGAAAAGGTGCATTTACTCGTATATTTTTCCATGCGATTCGCTATTCTAAAATTTTTATCGCCTTCATTCTCCAACTTTGGTGATCGATGGAAATATTATGTACTATATATGGAAATATTATGATCTCATTTGTAATCGATCGTATTATTTCCCTTATTTGCAGTGGGTAGAAGAGTCCTTTACAGATTTCGAGAAGGGAATCAATTGGAGATCGTACGTCGTCTGTGATGTCGCCTACAACAATGTCAACAATTGGCTCTGGACACCGTTTGTTGAGCGCGGTCCCGCCAATCGCATCTACATCGAGGTTCGCTTCACCATTCGGGACTGCTCACTGTTCCCAGGCAATGCCCTCTCTTGCAAGGAGACCTTCTCCCTTTTGTACTACGAGTTTGATGTAGCCACAAGAGAGCCTCCGCCATGGGAGCCAGAGAGTTACAAGCTGATTGGGAGGATAGCAGCTGGCGAAGGTGGAAGGTTCAACACCAACTCAGACGTGAGTTTAAATCTACAAAATTAATTACTCTCCACGCTGCAGCTTTTTCTCAGTTTCTTTGGATACAAAAGCTTGTTTTTTAAAACAATAAAACTCCCCATCCTTCTTTGGACTGAAAAAATCATGTCGAAATGCATGATTTGTTATAATGTTGTCTGAAGAATCAGAAAAAATTTCCCTTCCAATCAAAATGTCTGTCATATCAAGATAACAATTCCTTTCTAACAGAATTATCTCTGTAGAAAATTTGTGAAATATCATTGGCCTTCCATTAAGTAGTGAAAGCACAAATGATATTCTCTGCCTGGAATGTGGATAACATCAAAGGTTATACCAAGGAAGCCTCCTTAGTTACCCTCATTGTTTATTCCATAAAATTGTCCATTTGAATAATGCAGTGAAGTGCAATTATGGTTTAATTGTATGTGATTATTTTTGAAAAGTTGAAATATTTTACAGTAGTGCCAAATTGTTAGCAATTGTTATTGTAAACAAGGAAACACATTTACAACACAATTTGAAACCCAAAATAACCCACACAGTTGAAAGAGTTAAACAGAAGCAAATCCCTATCTTAGAGGCTTTTTGCTTGAATACATATGTATATCATTGGTTTCCCTTTTCATAATTCTCTGTAGCATTTGTAAATTGTGGAACCGGTTTGATTTATTTTTTATTGCATTCTTAGCAAGGTGTCATCAATACAGAGGTGAAATCCATACCTGTAACCAAGAGAGGTGTTTACTTTGCATTCAGAGACCAAGGAGCTTGCATATCATTACTTGCAATTAAGGTGAGCAAAAGAAAGTTATATCAGTATCTCTTTAATCTCAGTGATGTTTGAACCTTAGTTTCTGTTCTATTTATCAGAAGGATTCATTTGCATATAGTAAGAGATAATATTTAATAACAGTATTGCGTATTAATTAGTGTAACTTCCTAATTATCTTATTAAAAACTTCATCAAAATCCTCTGATATTTCTTTCAATATCAATTATGTCTGACGATCACATCTCAAAATTAGTTTTTTAAAGTTTTGCAAACTCTAATATACTTGTCTCTTTTGTGTGTTGCAGATGTATTATATAACTTGTCCTGAAGTAACAGTAAATTTCACAAGATTTCCAACCACACCAACTGGGAGAGAAGTGACAATAATAGAGCAGGCCACAGGAGAGTGTGTGGAAAATGCTGAGAGAGATGGAGATGGTGGTCCTCCAACATATCTTTGCAAAGGTGACGGAAAGTGGTATCTGCTGACCGGAGGATGCCGGTGCAAACCTGGATTTGAAGCTGATGTTGACAAGCAAACTTGCAACAGTAAGTGCTGTGTTCAAACTGAAGTTCTGATTGTGTTATTTAGAAATATTATAACAAGAAAACAGATTTGATTTCTGCATAGATTCATTTATAGGTCAACCCCCATTTTTGTCAAACATTCTATTTCTCGCGTTCATTAACCAAATTATTCTACATATGAAACTATACAATCCTTATTTGTTTCAATTATATTTACATTCCAATCATTATAAATTACAAATAGATTTTGTAGAAATCTTATTCATTCCCCAAATACCATCTTTTACATAAATGACTATGCATACCTCTCTTTGCATTTATTGAATTTGGGAAACTAAATTTTATTTAAAGGATTACCTAGTTAACTAGTTAGTTAACTTAGAAAAACTAGTTTTTTAAGCTCGTGATTATGAGTTATTTGATGCATTCCTTCAAATTTGTGAGAATCGGGAGTTCTTAGTTATGATGATGCTTGTAATCACATGGATTGATATAAATACTTCTTTCTGAACAGTTTGCCCTCCTGGAAAATACAAGAACAACCCAGGTTCGGAGGAAAAATGTCAACCTTGTCCAGACAAAAGTAAAGCTCCAGACTTTGGGTATTCAGAATGTCGCTGTGACCCAGGGTATTATAGGGCTCCTACAGATCCCAAGTCTATGGCTTGCACTCGTAAGTACATTTGAAATTTCATTAAAAAGAGGGATTTTGAGCATTTTTATTAGTTAAGAAATAAAAGTATTTCTAAGGTATCATAGATGGGTTGTATTTTAATCCAAAGGTTTCGAGAAATGGGATGAAAAAGCAAGTTTTATTCTTTGTCTAGCTGTAACCACTATTTTATACTATCTATTACTCCACCTATCTATTATTGTTCATTTTTCTGATAGTCATAAGATATTGTCTGAGAAGCGCGTATTCAATACTAAAAATTAAATTATTTGTTATGATATATCCATCAAACATTTTTCCAAATAAAAATATTGGGCTTAAATAGACTGTGAAAACTAAATTAAACTTTCTGCTTTCATTTTAGAACCGCCATCTGCTCCACAAAATTTAACGGTCAACTTTGTGGATCAGTCAACAGTTGTGCTATCATGGAGTCCTCCTGCATATCTTGGTGGTCGCAGTGACACATCTTATCGCATTGTCTGCGATGCATGTGGGCACTCAGTGTCGTATATGCCACATACTGTAAGTGATTTTTCATCCTCTTTGATTTCTTATGTTTTCCTTTTGCTGAATAACTGAAATATCTCAGAGGAAAGCTTTCTGTTATCTTATTATTTATGATTTAGAAACTATTATTACCCTATGTAGAAACCCTAGTTTGCAAAGCGTTTGTGTCATGTGCTGATCTTGAAGTTTCGTGAATCAAGATCATAAAACTAAAATGGTAACAGCAAATTCCAGTAATGATAGGAAATTGAGAATGTGGAATTCTTATAACACACAAGTCATTTAATATTATCAAATTTTCTCTCTAAAGATTAATCTCTCTCTAATTAATTTGTCTCTGTATTTTTTGGGGTTCTTGAATGTCCCTCACTTAATTTTTCACAATAAATAGATATTTTTATATATATAAACACATGTTACACCCATTGCATTGCTCCCAAAAAATAATATTTTGGATATCAAGTGTAGAAAAATATTGCTTACACAATGGAATTTCTTTTTTGTTGATAGAATAATTTTTGATGAAATGATTATTCTTTTTGTATTGCAGGAAAGATTCAATGAGACGAAAGTGACTATTGGTGGTCTAAACCCAGTCACGACATATCGCTTCCAAGTTTTTGCAGAGAACGGAGTTTCAGGAGCAGCTTTGGAGGCAGAAGGTGGCGGATCAGGTGGTGGAGTACGGGGGAGTATTGGAGGGAAATATGTTGATGTGACAGTCACCACTGAGGCATCAGCTGTATCCTCGCCCTCTACTGGTGTTGTTAATGTTCGCATTACATCAGTAAAATCCACGGAAGTGACAGTGGCTTGGGACCCGCCTCCTCCCCCTCCTTCCCTTGCTCCCCCTGGCTCTTCTTTAGCTCCTTTCTCATCTGGAAATGACGAGGCCAATGAAATCAATCAGGTTAGCAATAAAATTTAAAAACTCCAATATTGGAGCAGTTCTTTTGTTTTATTTTAATGTTTTGTTATTTAAAGACTTAATGTCTTAATTTGAACTGGATTCTTTACCATTAGTGTCTTTTAGTGATGGCACTCATTCAATATATAATAATATAATTTGAAACTTATCAAAGTTTAATCCCAATTTTAAACTTTTCTAAGTTTCAAATTTTCAGAGGTTTCAAGTATTATTCTGTATTTTAAATGTTTTTATAAATCTTTCTCATCAGAAAATTGAAAACATTATGTCAGTTTGAGCCTTTATCTGCATTTATGCATCAAGAAGGTACCTTTATGAAAATAAGTACTGCTAACATTGTCAGAATCAAGTGTTTTGAAGAACCAAGAAAATTTTAAGTATTGTAAGGGATATGATAGCTGGAAAATCTTATCCAAATACTGTATCTCTTGAAATTTATTTGGCTATGAACTTTTATTATCTAAACTGCAGATTTCCTCCCTTAAATGGAAGTACTCCTAATCCACCCACCTCTAATCTGCTATATCACATCTCTTATAACTTCGTCAACTTTTAGGTTGAAATCTATGAGGTACGCTGTTTTGCAAGAGAGCCTGTAACTTTGGATAATGGTATAGTGGGCGGTGTGGGAAACTCAACAAGCATTCTCACCAAGTCTACAGAGGCCACATTCACAGGCCTCCGTCAAAGAACAGAACACGGATTCCAGGTTCGAGCAAAAACCATTGGAGGCTGGGGAGAATTCAGCCCACCTATATTCAAAATGACAGGGCAGGTCCTGGGAACAGGTGAGTCGGGTATGGCTAATTTTATCATTAAAAAAAAAGATTCCTTCTTAAATCAACTTTTTCCTTATCAACATCTTAATAATACTGTATATTTGTGTTTATTCAGCAACTTATATAGTTATAGTTTATATTCAGCAACTTTCTAGCTTCTTATTTCTTTCTAGAGATTTTAAGTTTTATCCTCTTAGATGCAATACCCTTACCTTTGTCAGTAAAAAAATGTTACCAGTCTTAAAAATCTGTAACCATTTAGTTATATGAATAGTAACACTTCTCCCTTTGTTCTTGTAAAATTTCTTTTGGGAATGATAAACACGACTTTCAGAATTTCAAATTCTTTGCAAGATTCAGTCTAATTTAGTTTTCCAGCATGCTATAATTAAAATCACCGTAAGGTTCCTCTCTGGTTATGTAGATATCTTGACCAGAAATGTCTGTTTTTTTCAAGTTATTCATTTCTAAAGTATCTGCAAATATTTCAGTAATCCTGTTCGATTCTTAATGAGCACTGTAAGTTGAGTAGTTTGTTATGACTTTGGAGTTTATAATTTGAAGGCCGTGCCTACATGTTACATTCTTTATCAAGCATAGAGAGTTGTTTCTAAAATAATTTTTTATTGATAATGATCTTCTGGTGGTAATGGATTCACTTGTCATTTGATTTCCTTATCGATCTGGATTAGATGAAAATGAAGTATCAGCAGCCTCCATTTCTGCCAAATAACAATGTTATCTGTTCAATTACCAAAGAAATTAATTATGAGAAATGTGAACAAGTATAATCTCAATTTTATGAGTTTAAACTAGCTGGATAATTATTATTTAACTCCTCTATCCACTTTCGAAAGTTCCTCTATCTGATAATATTTTGAGGAAACTTTCATGTTTGAGTAACAAGTGCAGTTTTTTTAATGAAACCTGTAAATGAATGTCATTGTAGATCTTGAAGTAGTTTTTGTTTTTAGTATTATCAGTAGGAAAGAGATACTTCTCAAATTTGGGTCATCTGTTCCAACATTATGTTTAATTTCTCTTTTCCAGCTTATGTTGGTGATGAAGATAATATGCAAGTGCAGATCATTGCTGTGGCCACTGTCGCTGTTGTTGTCTTAGTCGTTGTCATCATTGTGATGACCGTCATATTTCTGAGAAGGCAAGTTATTATATTAGGCATTTTTAAAATCTTTTATCAAATGTGATACTCTGGAAATTTCTATGCAAATAAACATTAGCTGTTGATTCAATTGATCTAAACTACATATAAATGTTGGAGTTTTTGAGTGGATTTTACCTTCAATTCATTAACAACCTGTGAAGTATGTTTTTAAATTTCTTATCTAATCTTCCTCAATTTATATTCCTATGTGATAGTGTCTTTTATGTCATTGATTATTAATTTTAGTTTCTTATTAGTAACTTCTAATCCTTTTTGCCATAAATTTTTTTAAAGTAGCAAGAATTTCTTCTTCTTTAAAAATTATTGATTGATTTTACTATTTAATTTAATAATTAACTATATTATTTGTCAATTTTTATTGGGATGTCATAAAGTTTCTTATATTCAATTTTAGTTATTACTTGAATTCTAAAATGTAAAATTATCACAAAATGTGATGAAAATTACTAAGCTATAATATCTTTTTATTTATTAATTTAAGCAGTCGCGGAACTGATGACTGTAATAAGAAACAGCCAAGCGATTGTGACACCTTGGAGTACAGGAATGGTGAAGGTAGGATCTCTCATGTGAAATAACTTAGATTAATCATGCAAATCAAAGAGATTATTATTAATAAAAGGAATATGTAATTGTATTATTCATTCTTTATGAGTTATGAAATTAATTTTTACGTCTGATTTCATGGGATAGATTCAGTTTTATCTCATTTGTGATGGATACTTTTCCTAATTGATATCAAGTTATAAGTAGTTACTAGGAGTTACACTTAAACCTTATTTTTAGTAATGACCACTGGCTAATGGTAATTTACTTTCAGGATATGAGATCTTTAGTTTGATAGTGTTAACAAAAACTCTCATATGCTCTCTCACCTTGCTTTTATCAATAGTTAGCTCAATTTCTCAGTAAGCAAAATAATTTCTGGCTATTTTTTTGCTCTGAAACTTCAAAGAAATATCAACATTGAAACATTCCATAAAATATCATATCAGTATGTGGCATGATTCAAAGTTTTTGATAATTTTTCATTTTGTTTGAAAAATATCATTAATTTTAAAATATAGATCATTAATAGATACATGGAATTGATTTGCTTATTATTAACCAGAAATAGTCAGTTGCAATTGCATAACATTTTGTTTGAATAGGGCTCTTTTACTAATATGAATCTTATATAATCAAGTATTAAAATATATAATAGTATTAAATACAGGAATTATATAAATGTTCTGTAGAATAATTGGATATCTTGTTATTTATTCATTCAAGTGTGAATACCTCAGTGTATGATAAGATCTTTGAATAGTTCATATATACTACTAGACTGTGTAATTTCTAAATTTATTATGAATTGTGTAATATTGTTGATTTGTGTTTTAAAAATTGTCTCCATAACAATCCCTTCCCATTCTACTTCTCAAGATTTTAAGTGGCATCTGTAGATGTTGAATCATTCAGCATTCTGCAGAGGTCAATGCCATTATGAAAAATAATTTCCTTAAATCTCTATATCATCCTCAACATTGAATATCACTCACATATACATAAATATGTATCACATCCTTTAAATATATGTCTCAATAACCAAAAGTATACTTAGCTATATTATCATAATTTTGGTTATTTCTGCTGCGGTGGAAAGTATTTTCTGCATTCTGTCATCCTTTGGGCTTCAGTAGATACTAAATTGGTAATAGAAGGTTGCTATTTATATAACTAATTATGGAATAGGCTTTTTGATTCTGCGAATTATGAAGATACTTCCAAAAGAAGCTCTTTTTTGTTTTGTGGTGTGGTTGACTCAAACCCCCTCACTTGAATGATTTTTTGTGGGTTTCCCCCTATTTTGTATAAATGCTAGAATTCTGTTTGGGATTGCTTAGACCCCAATTTTCTATCTTAGTCCCATTTATTATCATATCATGTTATGCTAAGTAATCTTTAAAAAGGCAAGCAAGGAATGACTGTTACTTCTAGTGAACAAAGTAACCTAACTTTATGATGTTTATATTATTACTTGAGTTAGAACTGTCTTTGAGAACTTTTTATTATAAAAGATTTGTAAATGTATTTTTGAAAACTTGATATTTTGATAAGATATTTAGTAAGTATTTGCTATTTTTAAAACAAATGGTTTCATTCTTAAGTTTGAAATTTTAGATGATAGATGAAGGCAGTCATTTTTTGCTTAGAGAAACCTGGTATGTTTCTGCATATACCGTAATTTTCCTGTTATAATATACAACAATTTAAATGTTACCAATACTATATTACCACATTCCCCTTCTTAGAACCAGCTTCATTTTTCATTCCTATATATCCAACACAGAGACTTTCTTTCCAAGCATAATCAAAGCTTATTGGATCCTACAAGACATGAAAATGATTATTTCCAATATAATGCTTGTTGTAAAAATGCTAAATGATAACCTAACATTGTATTTTTCTGTTTTAAGTCATAAAAATTTTTATCCTGTTCTACAAAATTTTAAAGAGGGGGCATGTAATGAATGGAATTATGATGATTAAAAATGCATTATGCAAATTTCAGAAGCTGATTCAGAACCATTCAAATATGAATCATTTTTTTAGTAACTTTGATGGTAACCATTTCCAGTATAAATATTCTTTTAACATGATTATTAATCGAGGACATTTTCTTATAGAAACAGGTTCATTGTTATATGTGACAAAATAAAGGTGAATAACGTCGTACAAGTGACCTATTCATTTTGTAAACTTCTAAACTAGTGTGATTCATAGCTTTACGGCAAATAGCATTTATCTTTAATATCATGCTACTGAAGGTCAACTCTGTGAGACCTTTAATTTTTGGGCTCTCAACTTAGTGCCAAAATTCAGTCCTATTGTATTTTTATATGTGGAAAATTACGGTATTCAAAGTTGTGTGATTTGATGATACCTTTTTTTTTTCTTTTTTTTATCCTCACAAGCCCCAGTGTTTTAGCATTGTAATATACCTTTTAGACCATGTAAGGCACCACCCCTTCAACTTATTTAGCCTGTAAGTGCAAAGAGAATGACTCTCAACCCTTTTTTTCTGTCTTTTCTCTCCACTCTCCTCAACGTGCCAAAGGACTTGTAGTCACGTACAGTAAGTGTAATCCAAAATGGACATGTGATTGTTGTGCCAAATTGTTTTCTTTTTGTACCTTCCCTAATGTTGTGTATGTGTACTTTGAAATTGTTGTAGCAACGCTAGCTTATCTCGCATTATAGCGCATTTTGCAAGGTTTGTTTACTACTTGCTTATATTTGTAGTGCCTCCTCTGCCTCCCTTTTTATGATTTCCTTTATTTGCTTTTCCAATATATCATAAGCAATTTCCTCCATCTATTTTATTGTACCAATGTAAATTGAAGAGTCAGGTCAGCTTCAATCATCCATTTTGTCAAATTATTTTGTTTTACTGTTTCATGTAATTGATTAGTAAAGAATAATTTTTTTAGGAAAATTATATATATTTATAGGGAAAAGATCATTATAGTATTTTGTTTGCTATCAAACTAGGTTTGAATCAATATTCTTTGAAATTGTTTTAATTATAAAAAATGTTATATTTCCTTTTGCTTTTAATTCTTATCTAACAGTCTTTTCCGACAATCAATTATTTTCATGAAGAGTTGCAGAAAGCATCAACATGATCACCCAGCTATGCAGGCATTCCTCTTATTTTTTTCCTCCCTATAATATTTTCTGCTTTCTTTATGCTTTCTTTTTTTGTTTCAAACCTCTTTTTTAGCTTTGGTTATTATTTTTTGTCTCTATCATTTGTCTCTCCCCGCTATTTCCAGTTCACTGCCACCTGGACAGCCCCCCAATTGTTACTACCCACACAAACGGCAGTAAGTACATGCAGTGCATTGACCTATCTAATCCCAAGGAAGAGATGAGAACATTAAGTAAATGGATATTGCCTCCTAACAGTTCGTAAAATTTACTGATTTTATTTAGAGGAGAATTTAAGATTGATGTATTAAATCTGAGGAGGTTTTTGAGTGGAAATAGGTCAAAGTAAGGAGATATAGTTGAGAATTTATTTCCTCCCAATTGATTACAGTTTAAATCTAAAAAATGAATCCATGGCTTATTACAAGTAATAAAATAATTGTAGGTTTATTCTAAGGATGTAGAAATTTGCAGAACCATGATTTCAGAACAGTTTTGTAGTAGATTTTGCTTCGAAATGATTAATTGAATTGTTATACTATGTATGCAGAGCTTTGATAAGTTGACTACAATTTAGTTATGAAAGGCAAGGACCCTTTTAGAAAAATATTAGTTATTTGAAGCAATGCAGAATTGTTCTAGAAGATAGTTACTTCATTTTAGTAGTTGAAAATATTTTCATTGTATCACTGGCTGTGTCCTGCATAAAACTCAAGTTCAGGATAGGAAAGCATTTTCAGTAATATATCATCCAAGAAGGAAGTACCTAAGGCTCATTGCACATTTGTTGCTGGAAAATAAATCTTTAGCTTTCAAGGACAGGAAGTATTATAAGCTTTTCAAATTTCATATATTTTCATAAAAAAACACCCATCAGATTTAGAGCATCAATCTAATCATCTCTCTTTTTCAATTTATTCAAAATTTGGAAATTATTGTTGCCATGGGAAATCATTCCATTATCTGAAATTGATAGATAAAAAATGCAGGGAAAAATTATTCCAATGTGCCATTTATTTAATAGTTTCATAGGTCTTCAGCAAAGTAGCTGAAGAGAAGAAAAATGATCATTAATGAATTTCCTGGGAAATTGTTTAAATTTTAAAGTAACAGACAATAGTGAAAGTATTTATAGTTGTGCATATATCTTTCATTTGCCTTTTTTAAGCTTCTTTAAGCTTGCTTACTCCCTTATGCTTGCATGATTACCATGGCAATTTGCGTACTTTTGCTTCATTTTTGCTTGTGCTATTTGGTTGATTTCATTTTGATGTAGATCATTTCATTGGCATGGTAACATCCTATCATTTTTGAGTCAAATAATCTTTTCTACAAATATGATAATTATTCTTTATCATTTTCACTTCTATTATTTATTGTCACTTCTATTATTTATATTGATTTGAAAATATGTTAGACTTACCCGCTTCTTTTGAATATAAATTGCCCAATAATGTTAGAATGAGAAGCCAAACTTTAAAAATAAATTGATCTGGTAATTGAGAGAATTTTCATCATTCACAGTAACTCTGCTCAAAATTTTTTAGCATTTTCAAAATTTCCTATAGGATAAATATTTATCAAATATCTATATGACATTAGAAAAGTTTGTGAATTTTTTCCAATTTAAATGCTTTTAGAATTAATTTTGTCTTTAATTTAAATGTGTAATGCATTAAGACCTTCAGTTCTCATTTCCTTATTGTTAGGAAAACATTCTAAGCAAAAACATCTTCATTTCTCTCTCCATTGATGTTTAATGCAGGTAGTCCCAGGTTAAAGCAATTGTTATATTTGTAAACATGTAATGCATATTTTGAGATAGTGAACTCATCATAATAATAATATCATTGATGAATACTTTTATTGTTTATTGAATACAACATTGCATTTTTATCATCTGGGGAACTATCAATAATTGTAGATTTACATATATTGAGATATTAAAAATGATTTCACTAAAGGATCATTCAGAAAAGACAAATATAAACATATAAAGATAAGGGGATAATATTAAAGTATTAATTTAGGAATTTCTTGAGGAATTTTTGGTATCTTATAGGTTTTTGTGTAAAGCAATAGTTAGATACTTTTATATTTTTATAACTGGTGAAAATTTTGATGGGATATACTGTAATCAAATCCAGCCAAAGGGTGTGGGATACTTTGCTTTTTCCTGCTAAGCATTTAAGGAATGTAGTATTGTATTTATGGGATATCTTCAGATAAGCTTGTAAGGGCTAACTCAGATGCTAATTCCATCTGAAACTAATATTATGCTGTCTATTTTCCTTTGTCTTGGTAACTTGTTGGTTGTGTTATATTTTAAAAATTATTCTCACTATTTTCATTTGATGTATTTGCTTATGGAGGATGAATAACTTGATTTTTACTATTTGATCGAGAAATTCCTCAGAATTGTTTTTCTTTACAAGTTGTGACTTATACTACTGATCCCTGAATATCCCTAAAGTCAAGTAACTGAAAATACACTACGAAAATTCTTCCAGCAAAAAGTTTGTTGACTGACAATCCTCACCCTTAAAGCGCCTTAACCCTGGACTACCTGTTTTATGTTATAACACAATAATATGGAACCATCACAACTCAAAATGCATGCACTCTTACATGGAAAAATGAATGTGCCAAAGTAGCTTCACACCCTCATACTTAACTGCCCAAAGCTATTAGGGCCGACCCTTCCACCTCTTAACCTTGTCTCTCCCATCCTGAATGTTCAGTGACTACCCCACTCTTCACACAAGTGTCCGGAGGCGGAGCTGGTGCAGCAGGCGTGAGTGCACTTGGTGGTGTATCGGGTGCTGCTCCAGGGGTCGTAGTTGGAGGCGTGGTTGGTGGGCAGCCAGGGACTGGGTCCGTTCCACCTGCTCCTACTTCCACATCATCCCGAACCTATGTGGATCCTCACACCTATGAGGATCCTAACCAGGCAGTGAGGGAGTTTGCCCGAGAGATTGACGCCTCATGCATCACCATCGATGCCATTATTGGTGGAGGGGAGTTTGGAGATGTGTGTAGAGGGAAACTTCGATGGCATCCACCTCACGGAGGTAAGAAATAAAATCTCTGCACTAGCATGGGTAATCAAAATATTGTTATAGTTCTTATAAATGATTTTGCAGTTTGGAAAACACTCAGGGATTCTAGCACTCAAATGATATATAGATTGTTTGAGAATCTTTATTATTCCAGGTAGTGATGCTCATTGGATTACCAAATTCAGTGTTGCAGTAACTTGGATTGTCACTCAATCAAGACTAGAATATGCTTGAAATGATGTGGAAAAGAAATGGATATTTTAATTTTTTACTGGAATTGGTTCACTTATCTGTCTTATATCATCTTATATATATATATATAGTATTCAATAAAATCATATTATTATGAATCAAAAATTAAGAATGAATAAAATGTCATTGATAAATTGATTGGTTTAAAGATAAGTTATTAAATGCCAGTTTTTCATTTAATTTAAGCCAAAAGTTGCTTACTATAATTTTTGTTTAATTTCCATTAGCATGGGGCTGAAACTAATTTTCCCTTTTGTGATTTTGGTGCAGTTCTGGTTTGATGTTCTCTTTTTAGCACAATATTTGCTTTTGAATTATTTAAATTCCTGTAAATGATTTTGTGTACGTGGAGAATGAAAATAATTATGATACAATTTCAGCTGGAGATGATGAAAGCCAAGTAACAATAACTGATGCTGCTATCAAGACACTGAAGCCTGGCAGCTCTGAAAAGGCAAGGATAGACTTTCTAACAGAAGCCAGCATCATGGGACAGTTTGAGCACCCAAATGTGATATTCCTTCAGGGTGTGGTCACCAAATCCAATCCAGTTATGATTATTACAGAATATATGGAGAATGGTTCCTTAGATACCTTCCTCAGGGTGAGTATTTTGTTTGATGTGTAACTTAATCTTGAACGGCCTTTGTAATATATCCATCTAGAAAATCAACTCAAAAAGTTATTGTCTGCTAATTTGCCCATTTTTTTCTCTTCGGTTTACTTTATGCTGATATTCACATTATATACTTTAGTTTCAAGCAAATCATGGTATGCATAAAATGGAACTTTAGGTAGTCGTTTCCCCTATTAGCATCAACTTACAATGTTCTTTCTTTACTAATTCTGCTTCATATTTAACCATGAATTCTGGAGTCATAAACTCTGTGGAATTCTTGGTTTGTACTTAAGAAAGGGAACAGCTCTGTCAAATTATTTAGCTTGCTTCTGTAAGTTTGGTACTAATAATCATCAATTTTTAATTTCAAAAATAAAGATGTTATTTTACGTAGTCTCCAAAAAGATCAAATGCAAGAAGTTATGATTTTAGAGATACATTTTGAAACAAAATCCTGTTTGATTGGGAATTTTCACATCTCTTTTCCACTTGTATCTCCTTTTCAGAGCTCATTGCATTTTTTAAGATGTGACAAAAATCATAATGAAAGTAGAAGCTCAGGTTAACATTTAAACTAATGATTCAATAACTTGATCCTAATACAGCAGTATATTTAGGGCATATGCTCCTATGAAACCAACTATGAATAGGGGTTTTCATGTCCCTCTTGCCCTTCAAAATTATATACTTTTGGCTACTACTGTAAGGATAAATGTGCAAAATATACTATTCAGTATCCTAATTGAATATATATTAATAAATGTATCATTTTTAATGGCTGAATAAGCCCTTCTAGGGATTATAATTACTCTCAATAAAGGTTTCATGCCCTCTCATGTGGAAAGGACTAAAATAATGCTTGCTAATTCTTGCTCTGGAACTGCACAATGTAAAGTATTAATCCAAATTTGCAGGCAAATGATGGGAAGTTCCAAGTCCTTCAGTTGGTGGGTATGCTGCGTGGTATTGCTTCTGGAATGCAGTACCTATCAGAGATGAACTATGTGCATAGGGATCTTGCAGCCCGGAATGTGCTGGTCAATGCCCGTCTTGTTTGTAAAATTGCAGATTTTGGTCTCTCTAGAGAGATTGAAAGTACCACAGAAGGAGCGTATACTACTAGGGTAATGGCACTTAAAAATATAAGAAAATCATTTAATGCTACATAAATGTTAAGGTTTGGCTTTTGCATATGCACTTGTCCTTAAAAGAGACAGTTTTGTTGTTGAGAAACCAAATAATGCAACAATATTTTCATTTAATAATGCATAGAAACTGATAATTCTAAAAGCATTTGTTTGTATCATTTCTTAATACCAAACTCATCAAGTAAATTCCTGGAGTCATAAATTCAGGAGTAATTAAATCCCAGTAAAAGAAAAATTATCTTAGAAAATATTATTCTTCTATTTCTTAATGTTGATACAAAATTTGGTTTTGGCAAATGCCTTCATACTTATACCTCTGAAATTGTTGAGTAAGATGTAAGTAGTAAATAAATAATTTGAATGAATAGGGAGGCAAGATTCCTGTTCGGTGGACAGCACCCGAAGCAATAGCTTTCAGGAAGTTCACTTCAGCATCAGATGTATGGAGTATGGGGATAGTATGTTGGGAAGTCATGTCATATGGAGAAAGGCCATATTGGAACTGGTCCAACCAGGATGTCATCAAGTCAATTGAAAAGGGATACAGGTACAATAGTATTTCCTGTCCACAACAGTAACAGAGTAGTAGAATAGACATATTTGGAAATCATTGGCAACATCCCTCAAGCAAATATAATTACCTTTCATATGTTCAAATTTTAGCATTTGAAAGACTTAGATGGAAGTAATATTTTCTTTTCCATCTCCAAGGCATTTATGTTTATTCATGTTCTTTTATGAGAAATTCTTTTGTATTTATGATGAAATAACTTCATTTTGTTGTATTTTTGTATGAAAAATTTTAAATGTAACTTGTATCACCTTAGATTATTTCCCCCTGTTCATGTACAGTCATCAAATAAAGGTTTGAAAGTTTGATTTTCATCTTTCCAAATAATTCTTAGGCTCTTTTATTTATGTTGTTGAAATATTTTCACTTTGTATTTTCATTTTTGTTTATCTCTCAATTAATCTGAGTGAGTTATTTCAGGTTGCCTGCCCCTATGGACTGCCCTGAGGCAATATACCAGTTGATGCTGGACTGTTGGCAAAAGGAAAGGACTCATAGGCCAACATTTGCATCTATAGTTAAAACACTGGACAAACTCATCAAGTGCCCAGAAACTTTACGCAAGATTGCACAGAACAGGTAGGATTTTATTTTTCTGCTTGAATTCTTCCAACAAAGACGAATTTCTTATGTATAGTGCGCACAAGTTGCGTTAGTTCAAAATATCTCTATAAAATAATCTTACCAGTTGCAGTTCAAATTACTGCATTTTTCTTTATTACTCTTTTGTCAATCAATAAAGGTTGCAGGTAATATTTGGTAAGTATAGTTTGGAAAGTATTGTGATTATTTGAGCCATTTATTTGCTGATTTCTGTTCTAGGATACGAAAAGATATCTTTGGTGGTGGCTCTTGTTTCCCTCTTCATAATGAGTATTTTGTGACAATTGTCACTCATTTACTGATAATTCAAAGTTATCTTTGCTCAAAATAATTTGCCGCTTGTTAATCGATGGTTTTATTTTGCATAATTTTTACTTTAAATATTTTTGGGGCCAGGTGCTTTGCAATTAAACTTTTTTTATATATATACATATGTTTCATTAGCTACAGAATAATACATGTGCATGACACTGCCATTTTTTTTAAGATGAGTTGATTTTCTAGATATGAATGCGTGGATACTGAGGGACAATCAGAAATTAGGCTTGTCTTTTTTGTCAAGTTTTGACCAATTGATTGACTTTCAACTGAGCACCTTTGGTTTATGCATTGATTAATTGCAAGGACAAATTATGAAACATTAAAAGGCAGTGATTTGTCTTAATCATTGTATTGTACTCAAAGAGTGACTTGCCATGCTTTCTTTTCTTGCCCATCCAACAAACCTGAAAATTACACTTGTTTGATACAAATTTAATGAACAAATCATTGTTCCCCCCAAGCCAGCTTTCATGCCTCTTTGATAATCCATTTCACCTTAGCAAGTATCTGATTGCAAATGTCAACATTCTATTTTTGTTATCTGGAATACTATCCCATCTCCTTTTCTATTTCTATTGAGTTAAATTTACTAGCATTGACTTGTACCATAAAATGATTATTACTCTTCTTTTATATTTAACACAATATTTTTCAAGTGTGGCCTATTCAATCCTATGCTTATTTCTTTGTTTTTTATAAAATCTTCATCATCAAGCAGTTTTTAGGACATGCATAGCAATAGAACCAGCCCCAATTTTATGATATAGATTCCATTCCCATTGAGCATATCTCTAATATCTATAGTAAGGCTCATAGCTGAGTGCTCAGAGAAGATCATTTCAGGCTAACATTTCTAAGGGAAATTCTGCTACTTTAACTTTATAAGCTTGTAATTTTGCAAATCTAGCGCTATATAAAGTTAACTGTCTCAGGCGTGACTTTGTGGAATTCTTTCATTGTAATAAAATAATATATCTATGGTTAATTCCACATAAACTAGATCATAACCAGTTTTATTGCTGTGTGACATAATTAGGTATGCAGTATAGTTTATGTAGAATTAACCATAGGATTTTTATGAAATTATGAATGCCACATACTTGCTAACATTTGCTTTCATAAATATCACATATGAGTCTGTTTCTACGTCTACAAAAAGGAATGAAAGTGCTTAGCTGTAACAGATTACCTTATAGTAAAGGTTCCAGCATCAATAGTCAACTGTCAAGCATATAATACATTCACACATTTTCTACAGTTACCATGAATGTAGCTTCATTGTACAGGAACTTCATTTTATTGAAAGATGACTTAGAAATATCTTTTAAATCAGTTCCAAAGGTGTTGAATGTGATTGACCATACACACTCATTCGTGGGTCAACCTTCAAATATGAAATTTCAATGAAAAAAATCCAATGCTGATGTATACTCTTGGGAGGTATTATGAATTGCCCTCTTGCAATTACAGCATAACATGTAATTTAGTGCCCAACTCAAGTCTGGTATGAAATTTACTAGTTATCAATGTTTGATAAACCAAGATATCATATCAGGTCCACTTTCAAGTAAACTAACCTTTTTAATGTATAGTTGCAATATCATACGTCTTTACCAACACAAAAGTATTCTCAAGTTTTTAGGAAGTATGTTAAAATTGAAAAATATGATCTCTCATGCTCTAATTACATGTTTGAAATTCTAACATTTAATCCACTGGAATTGGTTTAGCAGTATATTTTAATTATGGAAAAATCTAGAGTGAAATTCTATTTAAGATAAGTTAGAAACCAAAATTCTTAGAAAAAATCATTGGGCCAGCATGACTTGAATTATTATGGCACCTCTCTTTCTTTTCTGTTCTCCTCTTTTGATATTCTTCTTCTGTCAGTAAGTTTAGTCTATCCATATACTTGGTAGACTAAAGTTGATGAAGAAAATTGATCATAGATATTCCTTCATCAAAGCAGCAGTCACTTATATTCACATAACGAAGGAGTCTATACAATGATGACGCACTTAAGCTGACTGTATATTCTGAAAATGAATTTTGTAGATAGCATTGAAGAGTTTATCAAAGAAATAAATTAAGTATTTTATGGAAAAGAAAATGTATCAAACCAAAAGTGACAGTTTGTAGCAGAATGTTGTCATTTTAAGGTGAGAATCAGGGATAACCGATACTTTCAGTGTTGGACAAATACAAAGTAGTAACTCTGGAATCATGAAAGAAAATACACCATGTTTAGGGAAATTTATGCCAGCTTTTAGTTATGATTTTGGCCAATAGAATTTTTTATGAAGACAAGATAAAACTTCACAATCATAAGAATTTGACCAAAGAAATTCTGTCATCAGTTTCTAGTTAAAATACAATCAAATGAAACAATACAGCATAAACAAAGAAACGAAGCATCTCCCCTTCAGTTATCTTCTATTCATATGGAAGACTTGACCACGGAGATCAGTTGGATGGGCAATAAGGGGCATGACCACTTTTTGTTCACTTTGAGTGAAGCATCTCTATTTATCCCATCATAAGGAGTTGATTATGCAATTTGCTAATTTCAGACTGATTATCTTGTACTGTGCTGATTTCACGCAGACCTTAATGTTCCCCTATCCTTCCATCCCTTGCCCCTCAATCATTCCCTCTTTGTTTCTGCAGGCGACCACCTCCTCAAAATCCATATTACACTCCTACAGTCGTGGTACAGCCGCAGTGGGTCTCTTTTAACCAACTTGGATGAGGATAGGGTGAAAGGCAAAAGTAGTGAGAAGATAAACAAAAACTTAATCATAGTTATTCAAATAATCCTTTATGTAATTTATGAGTTGGGAAGATGAGGACAATACAAGAGGATTTCTAAAAAAGAGACATGGATGGCGTTTGAGCAGGAGGAGGGTGTGGGTGGCCTTAGCTTGTGTTGTGTGTGTGTTTTGTGTTGCGAAGCATTGCTGGGATTGTCAGGCAAAACCAAACGATAAAGCACGGGAAACTGTAAGGTAGAGTATCAAACAAATGCTGCTTAATTTTTGTTTATTATGTTATTAATGCTTTGTTTATGCCATTTTACTCACCATTTTCAATCAAGTGTTATGATTTCTGCTGTTCTAACATCAGTGTGCCTTGCTTCTAACTAAACCGTTTGTTATGATACATTTGCATGTCTTGTGTGTGCCCTGTGGTGTTATTCGACTCCTTAATTCTCAATAAGATTGCATATTACAGCTTCAAATTCATCATGCTGACTTTATGCTGGAAAATTATTTATGTGCAAAGCTTGACTTGTTATTAGCAAAATATTTTCACCAACCAATAAAATGAACAAATGAATCTGAGGATTTAATTTTTGATACATTTATGAATGCAACTTTCTAATCCAATCAATTAAAATTAGTGTATCTGAGTCTGATTTCTTTCCATAATTTTTTTCAAGAAACTGGTGAGAATATTTTGGATCGTAAAGTTTTTAGTAAACAGTAGGATTTAAAAAAAAACAGTTAAATTGTTGAATGCTTCTGCATGAACCTTTGTTTGCTCTTTGTTAACTCTAGAAGTAGTAGGCTGTTGAATGTTTCCTGGACAGACCCCCCTCCTGTATGCTCAACGTTTGTGGTGGGTAAAAATTTAATATATTCATGTACATATGTGTTTCTTTTGTAATTCTTGACAAAATTACTCAGCAAAATTTCTTGGGTTTAAAAAGGAAATCACTATGTTTTGAGAAAGCTTCAGACGTAAATTGGCAGCTATGTCTTGAACTTGTGAGTTTGCAGCAAGAGCCAAACCAAGAATTCTGCCTCATCAAATGGACTCAAGGAAATTTTCTTATCTCCAGTTTCTTGTGTTGTATGATGAGTGCAGAAAATTCTCAACAATTGCAGTAAAACCCAGTTAATGAAACATGTAAAGAGTTGAAGGTAGAATTTTGTTTCAGGAAATTACCTTCAATAACTGCCAATGATCTGCATCGATCATTTGTACTCATTCCAATAAATTTCTTCATATCCTTCCTCCTTGTTGAAGTTTAAGAAGCATGGTTATTTTTAAATAAAATGTTCATTCAGTGAACACTACACTAGTACTGATATCTGTTTGTAATACATTTTATATTAAAAATAAAAAACTTTCCCTTTTTATAAATCATGATGATTTTTATGATAATTTAACTTTCACTTATCATCATGAGCACTATTTCTGGTTATAAACTGTAAAGTATTTTTTTTTCATCATTTAATTTCTTGAGCTAACAAGAAATACTCATACGATGAATGACAGCTGCATTATTTTGCTTGATTTCACTTTTATAATATTGATTATGTCATTATTTCACTGATTATTTTGTCTTGAGAATATGATGTGAAATATATTATTATGCATATTCCACAGTTCCCTTTTTAATGTAATATTGAATAGAAAATTTTGTTTCTTGAATTCAAGAAAAATTGTAGTGCAGGTTTGTATAAGTAATAGGCATTGTAATATTTTGAAGCATATATGAAAGTTTAGGTTTAATTCCAATTGCACACTTTTATTCACCAACTCAAAATTAACTGGGATTTACTGCTAATGCGTAACCAGTGGATATCTCTTGCCAAAATCCATTAATCTTTAGGTTTAGCATTTTGTTTATCAGAGGTGTATATCATTGTTGTTAACCCTTCCCAGCTAATCCCTGTATGTGGTCAAACTAATCTTTCCCCTGCCTTTCAATGACATTCCCAGTTGCCTGTAAATCTGCATCTGAACTTAGTAATCCATGTCTCTCCATTGCAGCATAGACATTAATGTTTATATTATATGTGTACAATTATTCAAATTATTCTGCCTTTCCTCTTGATTTTCATTAGTTTATGTGCTAATTAACTCTTTACTTACTTGAAATATGGAATAGTCTGTGAAATTATCATGTTGAATGTAAGTTCCATTGACTTTCTTTTTATGACGATTTCATAATCCATGTTTATAAAGTTTAAATTTAAATTAACTTTGTGGCTGATCAAGAGTTGTGCCATTCATTTAAAAATGATCTTAAATTATGTATTTTTGTATATTTTTTGATGCATTTAATCTTCTCAAAGTTTTTCTTGGTAAAATTCCATTTCAAAGAATTAAAAATTAATGTGGTATTGGTAAAAGTAATCCAACTTTTAATATTTCCAAGAATTTCAATTTGACATTTCTCTTAGTATCTTTGTAGTGCTATTAAACTGAGAACTGAAATTAAGCTTTATTTCAAGTGGTAAGAGACTTTGGTCATTATTGGTTCAACATCTTCCACTTAGCCAAAAGTGATTTTGTAATACTGGTGTTATGAATCATATGAACTAGAATCAAGCATTGTTTATTGGCAACAAGACAATCATATAGCAAAACCTAAACTGGTTTTCTTATTTTTGGTCCAATTCGTTCTGTAATTATTAAAATATATGTTAATTTAAAGAAATTGTAATACTGAAGTCTTAAGTGCAAAATCTCTTCAAAGTGGTTCATATTTTGATTTCATGTCAGATTGTTAATTATGATTCACTAGTACTTTTCACAATTTTTTTTTCTATTCATTCATTTACAACTACTATCAGCTACAACTTAAGAAGGTTCAGGGCTGCAATGTCTTAAGTTAATGATTATACATTGTCCTTGCTTCTATTAAATGTTAGTTTGTTGATCTCTCTCTGCAAATATTACTTAAAACATGATAAACTTGAGTATTGAATAGTTATTAGGCATCTGGGGATTTGAAAATCCATAACAATAATATTACATTTATAAGGACAGGGAGTAGAATATGATATTTTATTTTCTTAATTTCAATTTCCTCTCAGAAATTTTTTTAGAGATTCCTTAAGAAATCTGTGCTCCAGATTAGGAGGTACTTGCTATATAATAGTTAGCTGAATTCTGCTTCCATAGCAGCAGAAATTAATTATTTGTCAAAAAAATCTAAAATGAAACAATTCTTGAACAGTTGTTGCATTTAGCAGCTGAGAATAATTCATCTGGCTATAAATTACTTGTATTTAATTTGCAGAACTGCAACCCATTTACAGGCAAACTCCTTCATTGGATTGAGTTGGTGAATCAAACAGATTTTTGTAAAATTTTGTAAAAATCCAACTTATTTTCCATTTTTAAAAATGTTGACAGAATTGTTCTTTTTCCTCACTCCTTCCAAAATTTGAAAAAGTAATACTTGATCATTGGTTTATGTGCAAAGCTGCACATTCTTTCTCTGTAATTTATTCTCATTTTAATTGTAAAGCCTGAAAATTCATAATTAGATAACTTCCTCTAAAGTTAGGCCGAGGCTTATTTGATTTGTTCATAACTAAAATGAAGTTTTAAGAGCTTTCTAGTAAATAAGTTTGACTATTACCCAGAGTCTTTAAAAAGGACCTGCAAATGCTTGATAATATATTTTCAGATCAAAAGATATTCATAATGATTAGTTTTCCTGTAAGAGGCCTACTTGGCATTTCAAAAATGAATCAGATGAGTATGAAAATCGTCAGTTGTAATTAATGGTTGAAATCAATGCTAATATTTTATATTGTGAATAGGTCCTTAACTGTAACAGTTGTGTAAGAGTGGCACATCATCTTGTTTCTTTGCCCTTTTCAATGACAATAGTATAATTTCAAATAATAATGGATACACCAGGTGTTACACATTGCTATTTTCAATCAATTAAAGCTTCAATTTCCTACTTTCTCAAGTAAGGTTTTGAAAGTAATGCATACCTCTAGTTTTACCTAGAGGCTGCCAGATGTAATGACATTTTTATAGTCTTTTCAGTGACTTTCTTCATTCATCAATTACACCCCTAAGGTTGGGATATAAATAAGCCTTTGCTATTTCAGTGATTTACATATGTGAGCGAATCAATCTCATTTGTTGGCGCATTCTTTCTCAGAGCTGCAAATCCACTGGCACCTGATGCACCCGACATGACGCAGTTTGCATCAGTTGGGGAATGGCTCCAATCCCTCAAGATGGGGCGCTATGCAGAGGGTTTTGAACGAGGAGGCATCACAACAATGGATGCAGTCGTGCAGTTGACTGTGAAAGAACTAACGGCACTCGGAGTGACACTTGTTGGCCATCAGAAAAAGATAATGAACAGTGTGCAAGCAATGCGTGCGCAGATATCTGCTAATTTATCAGAAGGCTTCCTTGTCTGAGGGATGTGTGAGTGTGTGACCCTCTTGTTCAAAGAGTGGCTTTCTAAATTGGTGCCAATTTGACTTGCTTTGGTGAATGCAGTTCCAGAAGAGCCCTAAACAATGCAGCAAGGGTAACTGAAAAAATTCGTCCGTGTCAGAGAGTTAGAGAATGGTGTGACTATTGGAGTGTATGAAAGTTAAGGTGCAGACTGAAAATCAATTGACAATGATGTGTTTAAAACTCATTGAAGGATATCAAGTTGCTGAAATTTTTTGCTAGAGAATTTTTATAAAGGAAGAATAATAACAGTGAAACAAAAAGTGGTTTGGCTAAGTGTGCGTCTAGTTCAGCTTTATCTCCGGTATGTTTTCTCAGTGATGGGTATTTGTGCTCTTTTTGGCCCCCTTTGATTTATTAATAGTCTCCCAGGTCTCTCAAGGTGGTTAATTTGCTTTAAGCCCTGGCTATCATTTGACTAAAGAGCAGAATGTGATCTGCTGTTTACAGAGTTGGCCTTCATTGCTATTATTACATTCAATTAAGTATTTTAGCATTTGGAGTCTTTTCCAGAACATGAATGTACATGATTATTCATGTCCATTGATCAAGGTGGTGAGTATATTTCTCTTCATTGCCAAAATTCACTGCCAGCATCCTCTGTAACCATTCTTTATCTGGTTGATTCTTCTGTTATGGTCATGACATGACAAAGTGATCTACTCTACATTTTCAGCCATTCATTACCATTAAGTTCAAAACAAGTTCTCTTATTGCTTGTGCCGAATTATTAATTCATATCATTGAATGAGTTTGTGGATTCGGAGCTACTGACCATGCATTCACGAAGAAATCAATATTTCCTGTTATCTATTGCAGTTTTTTTAAATGTCCATTTCATTTTTGAGATTGGACAGCTGAATATATTTTAAATTACCATGCTCAGGGCCTCTGATTTTTGTGGCAGTGAACTGCATTTTGTAAATTTTTTGGACTAACGCCACCTTATGTAATCAGAGGTAGAAAATCTAAAGTTTCAACCTGATGTGAGCTAAAATGTTTCGAATGAATGAAAATTAAGCATATCAGTATGAGGTTTGAGACAAGACACAGATTTTAAGTTTGTTTTAATCCTTTTGGGTGTGGTGAGTTTACCCTGAAGTGGGTTTCCCTCACCTAATTTAATTAAGCTGCAGGAAAAGCATCATGAGGGATAAGAGAGAGTTTTGAGAGAAGAACGTTTGTGCCAAATAGCTCTTTCCATCACTTCTGTCCTTGTGAAGATAATAATAAGAAATATTGCAACATATCAGTGTGTGTTTTCATCGTATGTAACTCTTTTCCCTATTTATTGAAGTTTTTCAAAATATAGAAAAGGCAATGTGTTGGAGGGAGGGACAAATCAAGTGATGTTATAAAAAGAGATAAACTTTTCAGAAATATAGGCATAGGTAATTGTCAATGTATTTTTTTTAACCAAATGAGGGGGCACAAGAATTAGTTTGGTTGGATCATTGAATTTACCGAGTTGATTATGAGGCTTAGTTCTGGGTTCCATTGAACTGTATTGGGTTAGTACGAGAGTTGGACTAGGCTGTGGTTTCAGTTGATTTGTTTCACACGTTGAGTTCCAATTTCATTTAGTTATGTTGGGCTATTCAGTGTTTTAGGTTTGAAAGATTTACAGGATGGTTGAATAATGGCTTGTGCAAATCCCTCTTGCTATCTTAATACAATGGTTCCTCTTGAAGAAAGAAACAAACGTGAGGTTTATTAGTGTCATTGTCTAGGCTGTGTGAGTTTGATTTTTATTCACATGAAAAACTGTGGACAATTTATCTGTAAAAAAGAAGCATCCTTAAAAGTGAATTGAGTGGAAGATATTGTGATCCTTGACACATGGTTTTGATTGAAGAACTGTCCAAAACACCATGTCTAGATGAAATTATCAAATATTTATTTATTATTTTTCAGAGAAAACCAGAAGTAGATATGGGGATTGGCTGATGACTTTATTTTAAATGTATGTCATACAAAAATGCTAATATTTCCGAACAATGATTATTATTTATGTTCTCTTATTAATGTGTGTTGGAGATAATTTGGAATTCTTTTCACCAAGATAGAGGTTCTGTTCTGTTTGAAGTGGTTTTAGCCTGCAGAGAGAGAGAGAGAACAGCTGGCTTTTAAGGTTTATTTAAAAAGAGTTTTGTATATTCTCTGAGCATAAACTTTATTGCACCTTCTATACCAATGTTTTTAAAGAAGTATAATGTGTAGATTCTAGTTTTATACCACTGTTTATGGTTTGACCAACTACATGTTCCTTGGTGGTCAAAGTTAGTTCATGCATTTATAGAATTCTTGGACTTTGCTACTGCCACATATACATACAAGACTTCTTAAGTTTCTTTATATATAATGCAGGATTTCATTACATTTCTGCAATAATAATTGCCATTTCTGTCATTGGTTACATTCTAACTGTAAGCTGTACTATGCATTTGCAATGTTTCTGTTTTTCAATCCTTGTCTCATCAAAGCAATAAGACTTGGGGGAGGAGTCAATTGTAAAAAGTATGAGAATCCAATAATAGATTCTGAATGGATAACAGAATGATGCATCCCCCATTTGAGCTAAGGCAACTGTGATTATTTTTTGGAGGGGGTCTGGAGACTGTAAGTATTCATGCAATACTTTGAAAAAATTGAGAAAAAATGAGTGAATTTTTTGATTTTTGCACCAATTATTAGCTCTTGCTTTGTAAAGGAGGATGAGTATTTCTTAAGTTAAGATGGTTGTTGTGTACAAAGTTGTAAAGTATTTGTAAAAAAGTTGCTATTCCATTACCATGTGATTTATATATTTTGTAATTTCTTGTTTTTGATTTTTTTTAGAGTGATAGTCAAGGTTAATGTCTGTCAGAAATGCATTTGAGGTCTCCCATTGCCAATTTTTAAGTAAATAGAAATCTCCCAAGTAAAAGGGGTTTGTTTGTAATTATTAAAAAAAGAAGCCTGTGAAAAACAAAGTCCCTTTGGTATGTCTGCCATTTTCTTGTACTTTTGTGAACCGCTGATCCAACTATCATACTCTGCCCCACAATATTTGTACGTCCATTTTTCAGAGTATAAATATTTAGAGGGAGGATTGAGAGTTTGTATACTTTTAAAGGAAAAATCTTTTATGTGATAGAAAATAAATTAAAAGGGATGCTCTTAAGGGTAATCAGGGTTTCAACATAAACCTTTACAAATGAAGCATATGCCTGTTTCTTCCTTTCAAGTGTGTTATTGGCTTAAAATTGCCAATGAACTGTGAATGACAGATGTTTCAAAGGCATTTAACTCAAATGATAAAGTGTGAGGCTCATATTTTCCTCTATCTACTGTCCACATGGAAAGTAACAAGCAATTCAATTCTGTCACTAAGAAAAAGTATAAAAAAGGGATAGAATACATTTTCAATACCTTCAATTACATAATTTTTAATATTCCCAAAAATGTGTAGATATTCCTGTCTCATTTGTCCAATGAAGTTTCCATGATTGGATTTTCCGCTAAAAATGTTATTTCTGTTCTGTTGGTTGACGAAAGAGAAAACAATTAGTGCATTTCTTTGCTAGCATATGTCAACAATACAGAATTCAATTATAATGGTGGAGATCTCCAAAAATAACAAAATATTGGGTATCTCAGGCTCTCTGAGAAATCTTTCCATATGTGTCTTTTGGATCAAAAAAGTTGTTTAATTCATGGCATAGTGCAGTGATTTATGATTAAAAAGAAAATAATTTTTCTGAAAATGAAAATTTTTCCATTATCCTTTGGAGGAATGCAAAAAGTGTTTAATAGTATGAATGGGATTTCTCTTCCTTGTACAATATTTGAATAAATTTATGGAAAAATGGCGATAAAAGAGAGAATAGCTTGAGATGAGGGATATTGACTGTGTAAATGAGTTCTGAGTGTACAGACACATTTATGTGTTAAATGAAGAATAAAGAAATTAATACACTATAAATTTTAAGTTTTTTTGTTTCTTAGAGCTTATTTGCTTACATGTAAACAGCTGTGACTACTTTGATCTATTCTATGATGGAACAAGAATTTTTAACTTAGTATCTACTCCTAAATTGATTATAATTGTTGTATGTTACTGTAGAAGAGGAAATCTTCCACTCAGGGACAGGATATCTGTCCAAATACACAGGACCCAAACTTAAAATGAGACCTGAACTAAAAAATTTATTTAAAACATGGGACTCCCAGTTACCTCTCAACAGTAAATACTTTTTATCTATTCTAGAAAAACACTTAACTTAAACAATGGTAAATGTGCAATTTAGACCTCTTTTACACTGAGTCTCATAGCTGTTGCCTATTAGGCCTAAGAATTAATTCACCTCTGTTGGTATTAGAGGTATTATTTTTCCTCCAGTTTCTGAGCGTCGCCAAACCATACTGATATTATTTCAATATCAATACCTACTTACACTGAAAGGAAGATGCTGCTTAGAATATTTGCTCAATTATTGAGAGTAATTAGAGAATCTTCTGATATTACCAGAGTTATTATTGTTATAATATATTTGTTATATTATATATGTTAAGTTATATCTGGTACAGATGATATATCTATTTAAGAATTTCTGATCATATTGAGAGTTATAGGAGATCATGGAAGCACTCTGAACTCTTGCAAAAGAAAAATGTGTACACCAACTATTGTATTTCTAACCATTCATTTACAAAAATTTTCCAGGGCCTTGCCCTTGGAAATGATTCTGCAAGTGCAATGACAGAAAGGATCAAAAAGGGATTTTATTAAAATCAACCACATTTTGAATTAATTAAACGGAAAAATTTTGGAGCATAGGCTATTTTCCATAGACATTTCTCTGATGAAGATGTCATGAATGGCAGGCTTTTACATGGATTGCATGCAACATGAATCAAATTTACCTATAGGATTTATATGAGGTTGCATCTGGTAAATCCTCTTTGTTCTTTTACATTTTAGGATAATGTTATCAAAACTTTGGTGGAAGAAATTAGAAGGATGGAAAAAATTAGTATTTTTTATTATTTTGGAACAATGACCTCTTCATGATTAAAAAGAGTTAGCAGCGTTGGTAGATGGAAATAGTAATTAAGAAGCAATAATCTTAAGTCAACAAAACGAAGAGGAAAAAATACTGCTGAGGAAATATAAAACGACCAATAAAAGAGTAATATAAGAGAAAAAAAGTTTCACTTAGAGTCGGACTTGAACCCAGGTCTTCCTTGTGCTGACCAAGTACGCTATTACAACAGCCATATCGTCTCGCACAAATCGCGATACTTTTCACAAACTAGTTTTACTTTCCCGCTAGTACATGTAGCGCCATCGTAACCTTGCGGCACCCTGTAGCGTTTTTTGAAGGCCGAATTCAGAATTTGGAGGTCGAACAAGGTCGAAATCGCCTATTTTAACCCTTTTTTCCAAAATTCACGAAGTCATTCAGTGAACTTAACCCTTTGAGCCCAACTTAACCCTTTCCTGAAATCGAAAGTACTTGACGTCATCGTGACGTATTGTGACGCACAGGTTGGGCGCCGATTCGAATTCTCCGTTTTTATATTTTATTTTTCGATTATATTTTTTTCTCCTCAGCGCTACTAGAACGCCATTTTCCGATTAAAAAAAGTAATTTCGTCGCCATTTTTTTACCCAATGTGCATTTCGTGACGACAATATTCTAAATCATGAATATCATTTTTTCAATATTTATTTTTAAAATAAAGACTCCTTAATGCTCATCTTCGTTTAAACTACTGCTGCCATTTAATATGGCTGGCGTTTATTTTATCACACTATTTTCAGCAGTAAGTTAAATTTAAGAGATTTGTAACTTTTGCATTTAACTAGGTACAGATTTCTATCAAATTGAGTACACCAAAAGGATGACATTTTGCTTATAAAACAAGAACCCAAAATTATAATTTTGATTTTTATTTAGAATATACAATTATCAGAGTTATACATTAATACAGGAATCGTTTAATATATTCTACTATATACATAGCTTGTATAGGTTTTTAACGAAGAAAAATTGACATTTTACAACAACAGAGTAAACTAGAATTCCGATGGTGTTAGAATTCGAAGAAGGATATTGGATTCCTTTATGCCATAGAATTCCATTCAGCTCCTATGATGCGGCAATGCAGCGACCAGGTTCTTCTAATTGCCAATTTTTTCCACAGTCTTGATCCTAAATTAAAATAAACAAGATCTTAAACCTATAAAGGAATATTTTTCCTAGACCACTCTGTCTGCCGCGCAAGAGCCCGCACGTATTTCTAAGAGCTCATTAATTGATACTTGGAGCATAATTTCAATAAATATTTGACATACATTAACATGATGCCAAACCTTTGAATTTCCTAATTAGGCTTGTAAAATTAAGATGTCTTCAGTACATTTTACAATTATTTTAAATTGAATTCCGAGAATTTTAAAGCTTCTTCCTGGTATCTTAAATAACGTTTCATGAAGCATATTTCATTCAAGTTTGATTTCAAAAGTATGCATAAAACTGCATGTGCTGCTCATTCTTAAATATCTGACGATGTGGAGATGAATAGCAGCAAGTTAAGGACCTCGCCGTTAATGGGGGCAAATAAAGAACCATATGTCATTTTTTAAGGTGAATCTTCTCATCTCTCAAAGTGGTCCTTGCGCCCAGGGCCTCTGATTGCTAAAATTCGCCCCTGGACGTATGCCATCGTTCAGACTACAAGACGGAGTCCAGAAGTGAAGACCAGATGATTCACCTAGAAAGAAAAAATTATTGTCTATTAGTACCGAGGACTAAATAACATTGTAACGTTAGTAATAATCTGTAATGTATCATCTAAGTGAAAGGAAGAGACAATATCAACTGGCTAAAAATATTTCGCGGGATTTATAAATGAATTTGTATAGAACAATGAATACGAAGAGGAGGAAACTAGAATATACCAATGTAATGACCCGATTGACATGGGAGATGAGCTGGCTACCGAGAGCCGATGAGTTTTCGTTTGCATTACGTCTAATTGACAAGTTCATCCGCTTCAGTGTGAACGCTCCAATTAGGCACGATAATCACCTGTGCTCTTGGTAGCAGGCTTATAATATCGTGTGAATCTGGCCTAATACAGTCAGTACTATGATCATATGCAACAAACAGGGCCAGACAACAAAAATGAACACCAAAAGAAACTATACACCACTGGCGGCTTGCAGGGTAAAAATCTAAATATGTATGAAGAATAATACGAAGAACGAAAATGGATACATCACCGAACAATTGTATGAGAAACATGCAAGATAACAGATTTCGCATCTCACGTTACTTTCATATCACCCGAAGAAAAGATGGAAAGATAACGACCTTGTTGTAACAGGAGGAAAACAAGGTAAGAACTATTTAATTTGGCTGTACTGCAAACATATTTGGTCTGCGGGTTTTTTGTATAAGTTGTCCAGAAAATGAATTTTATTCTATAATCTTAACAATTTAAATCAGCGATCCACTAACTACCGCATACTCTCATTTGGCCTACGAAAATATTGGTAGCATAAATTATAATCGTTAGATGATTAGGACTCTATGTATACTGTTGGCAATGATACTTTCTAGCCTTCACTTAATAAAATACCTAAGTGATGAATATCAAAAACATAATCAAATCGAGAATGAAAGAATTTTCGAAAACAGTATCTCGTTCTTGAAATACCCATACGTATGCCTTACCGACCATTTGAAAAATATACCATCTGTCCCGTCGAGTAAAAATTTTGAGCACCACTGATTTAGTCATTTAGGAATCAAATGTAAACAGATTTTAGAATCAAACTTCAACGCTTTCTCATAATGTCACTTTCACGTTTCAAAATTCAAGTTTTAAGGAAAAGTCTTAAAAATGCTAGATTAAATACTTTAAAGAAAGAAATATATTGCGAAAAGTTTCACTCTCACAAACTCACAGCTTATAACTGTATAATTATTAATAAAATCATTTTTAGATACAGACTGTCGAGATTCCTAAACCTAACTTAAATGTCAGCCAACAAATGAAAAGTAACTAAGGATTAGCAGTAAGTGAAGTTTCAGAGAGACCTTAAAAGAGGTCAGATATAGATGAAACACAAAACGTAGACTGCTCATAAATGAACGAGAGATTCAGTCTATCTGCCATCGTCTTGATGTAATAACAGAAGACTACAAATCTTATAGCTGCTCGCAAAATTGAAGTGAAGATTAAAACTAAGTCATGATCAAGACCGACCAAAAGCAAGAGTTGCAATAGTAATCTCTTGTAGGACGTAAGATCTACGAAAGCATGAGATAAAACAAATCACAAACACTATGACAGCAGTCTATGGACAAATAATAGGGTGTGTCTGCAAGCTCAACCTAATAAACCTGCTGCTATTAAGCATCGTGCGAGGAAAAATTGAACTTTAAACTAACTTGAAATCCCAGGGCATCTCATTCCGTATGATTTTCCATTAGTTCCCTATAAATTACATAACTCTCCTTATTATAGGCCTTCCTCTCCTTTGAGTACCAACCACTTATTGCTATTTTTATTTAAAACCAATACCTGATAGTTACCGAATGAATAATAAAATATCCAACTCCACATCTTTCATTAAAGATGTTATATTAAAAGCTCTCTTCATTTCAGATGTAACTCACCCTCATGTCGAATACCTCTTTCAACGTAAGACAACTGGAGTTCCTTCCTTTAGATGTTATCACTTTCGTTTATTTTCGTGGCTCCCAACAAACCTTTGTTGGGTTTGTTATATCTGAATGAACAGGTCTCATCCATACATTAGGATGGCTGGTTGCCAATTTTGCCCTTAAAAACCAAATGAATGAATATTCCAGTATTTCATCCTAAAGAAATAAGAATTTCCAAACGATAACACTAAGAAATACCATGAAAAACAAACCTTAGTCAAATGGCACCAACCTCACAGGTACTGCCTGGAAAAATGTAACCATGTGTGTAACACTAATAAAGTTATGCACAAAGTAAACAAAATGCTTTAAGTTAGGAAAAATTAATTTTATAGGCTTAAAGGTTTTAAATTTCAACAAGATTTCTCATCCCAAACCTTCAGTCCTTCATGAATCCATCAAATCGCGTTATTTCCTCCTCCGCTTGTCCTTTTTTTGCGGTTCACTCAAGTTAAACCATTTTTCGGTCTCAGCCGCGCACTGGCCACATGGGATCCTTTCTGTTCGACTAGATGAAAAAGTTTAAGAACGTTGCATCAGCTTTGTCGACGATATGTATTAGATTGGAACACTCACAATATATGTTAGACGATATTACATTGGAACACTCGTCAATTTCCTTTAATTAAAAACAGGCAGTAATTTCACGATGTAGTTACTTACATGCATCGATCATGTCAATCTTCGTCATCTATTGCTTACGTTTTCCGTGATTTCTCTGCTGTGAATCCTTTACCTGGCTCAACTCGTGCAAACCTCTTCCCACAATGCAATGGCCTAAAACAGCCCTCGACCTCTAAATGTGAAGAACGATGAAAAGATTTGCACATCGTCCCGCGTCGAAGTTTTCGAAGATGCATTATCAATTTGTCCATTTAATCACGAATATTGGAGCTACCTTTAACGCCCAATGCTAACGTTAAAATTACACATAAAAATTTATCACATAATAATAACTGTATCGTTCAATTTCATCTCACAATAATATAATACCTCTCCCAGCTATGTTCCAGAGGTGACAGTGTTGGCGATCGCACGACCTCTCCATTTTAAGACATTGCTAACTAAGCAGTTGGGGTAGGGTCTGAAGAATAACTAAAATAAAAAAACGTAAAAACGAGCTTTTTATTTAATATTTCTCTGTATCTTTTGGATTTACGGCGACACGATCTGGTGAAGTATTATTCAACGCTAAGATGACCATATCTTCTAAACCGGGGTAATGTGTTTCTCCTGAAGCATAGGCAAGTATCCATACATTTCTCTGATCAAGATGCCGGGCAAAAGCGGGTCGTGCGCGACGAATTTACCAAGGATACATACGGGGAGTGTCCGTATATCCCTTTGTACCCCATCCAGGGACAATGTTATCAAAACTTACGAAGCAGAAATCAGAACGGCCTAGCTCCCCGATAGCCAAGTGGGCAACGCGTTCGACTTCAACGAAAGCGGTCCCGGGTTAGATTTCCGCTCGGGGCCTACGTGCAAAATTACCTTAGCTATTGAAGCACTTTTCAAAATACTACTAGTAATCAGAACAGTCATAAATTAGTAACTTCCAGGACAAAGTCTCCCAAACCGGTACTATCCTCAATAAACCAGTTGGTACGTATGTTCACGTTAGTTTTAGTAGAAGGCAAAGGAAGTAATTGAAACTGGCGAAACAGCTATGCTCTTTAATGTCATTCTCAACAGAGCTTTGGAAGGTAATGCCAAGATCTTAAGATTGAATTTTCTTCTTTCTTCCTCACCACTTTCTCTATATGATTTATTTTATGGGATATCATCTTTCTGAAAGTACCTACTTCTTATTTCAGTCTTTTCTCCCTGAAGGATATTAGAAAGGGAATAACAGCACCGAAAAGCCATGTGGCTGAATCCCAAGGATAAACCGGTGTGAAATATAACAAAATGTCTGGGACTCAAACCCATAACCTGCCCAGGAAGTGGAAACTTGGGTTCAAGTCCCTGTCATGTTGCTATTTTCCACACCTGTTTATCCTCGAGATTCAGCTGCATGGATTTTCTATGCTATAAAATTTCCTTTCCAACATCCTTTTAGTTTTCTTTAGGGGATTTCCTGATAACATCACTTTGTGATCCAATTGCCTCAGTGAGGCATCCCTGGTGGTAGTTCGTGCCATTTTGTGGAGCTTGCTTACAAAAAGCATTCCTCTAATAGTGTGGAAGAGACGGGGCATGGTAGTTCAATGGTTAGAATACTTGCCTGGAAAGTGGGAGACCTAGTGGGAGGTTCAAGTCACAGTTATGTAACTATTTGTTACATGTGTTTATCCTCAATTCTTCTCACCCTGATAAAGAAGGATTTTATATTATGATTCCTTGTGTTTGTATACCTTTTAATATCTGAAGAAAATCAAACTGATCCAATCCATCTGAATAAATATACAAGGAGGAAATAAAGAATGTTTTTAAATAAAAAACAAAAGATAAAAAATGAGTTTATTGTACTGTTGCAGCATATGTTTACAGCGAATAAAGCTGTTCATATAGAAAAAAATGAACAGGTATTTATGCGAATTGGTAATTGTAACCAAAATAAACAAAGAAATATGATGGGAATATTGGATGATAATACTTTTCCTGAGTTGGTGGAGTTGCTTGTTTGCCCTTTGGATACATTCCTATGTATTCTTCCAAAATGAAGTCCATCTGATAAATGAATATGTACTGGATTTTTCAAGTCTATGGAAGGATGAACTTCTGGAAGAACAGATGGACTGCCACTATTACTCCCACCTATAAAGAAATTGTGTAGTGACAAGGAAAATAAGTTTTAATAAATATATTTTTATATGAGAGAGATCTTAGAATCATTTAAGAGACATTTGGTACTTTATGAATTGATACAAAGTTGGCATTTGTTCAGAGCAATTGGCCTCTAGAGGTTGCATGTATGTACCCATTCTTGTACACCATTAAAATTCTTTAATTATGATCAGAAATTATTTTTCCATTCATGTCACTATCTTTGCCATTGCTTATCAGCTTACCTCTGTATTACTTTGTGCAAAGGACATAGTAAATGCTCCAATTCATACAAATATCTCACAATTATTATTATTTCCATGATCAAAATGTGGTAAGCAAAATTTCAGCATTTTTTCCTCTTGATAAATCAATTACAGAAACTATATTAGTTAGTGCAAACTGTAAATGCAGACTGTAGATGCAAATAAAATAGGCTTTATAGTATTTTTTAAAGAGAGAATTGAATTTGGCCATACGTCATACATCCCTATATAGTCATACATTTTTTTGAAAATATTAGAAAGATTTGGTTACACATTAGTAAGAGACCTCTTGATTATAAAATATTCTATTTTGTTTATCAGGATGGGTGAAGAAGAGAGAGTAATCATATGATGTTTAAAGTGCATCAGTACCCTAAGCTGAGATTGTTTATAATTTTGCATCTCAGAAAAAAATATTAAGTAATTCAAGTAGTCAAGAGAGTAAGTCAAGATTTTATATCAAATTGATAAATAAATAATTCAGAATACAGAGTATGAAGAATAGATAGAGCAGAAAATTCTTACATAAATAATGGAATAAAAATTTTGAAGAATGAGATCTTGTTATTTACCTTGAAAATCCAGTCTTTCAATTAAAGCTGAAAGGGAATCTCTGTCTAAACTAGCATTCACTTGAACTGTACTTGGTAACAAGCTCCTTTCTGCCCTTCTGTGCAGGAATCCACGGAACGTAGTTTGCCATTCAGAATGTTCGAGGAGGACACCATCTTCACCAAAATCCTAGCATCAAGCAAGTTTTATTGATACATTTATGAGATTATCTTGATCATTCAATGTGAGATGTCATATATATTCAGTTATATAGTTCTGAAATACATGTAATGGTAAGTGGGTAGGTACTTGTTAAGCTCTCATTGTTCCCTTTTTTATTACTTATTCATATTCGTTTTTGTATATTTGTTTGCATAAGGGGGAACTCCCTTGGACACCCTTATCACTTATCACTCTACACTACAACTCTTTTTCTCCCAGTTATACTGCTTAATATGTACTCTGAATCATTTTGTTATATATTATCTCGCTTAGTTTCCAATTTTGTTTTTTCTTAATTATATACAATTACATTATCATGTTCTATATAAATAATAATAATTTGACTATATTCAGATGAGATTGAGACTATCAAGTCTCTTCTTACATCAAACCCTTCATCATAGGAAGTTTAAGAGAGATAGCTTGAAAAAAGGCAAAGAAAACTACTTTGTGGGTTTAAAACTTAACTTAAAACTAGTTAGAACTAAGGAAAAATACACTACAGTAGGAAAACACCAGCAAGAAGGGTACTGTGAAAAACCTGCAAAAAATACTGATAGTTAACTAAGTTTTAAGGAAAAGGCAGGTTAAATCACAACTAAAACTCAAGCAAAATGGTACATTTATATTATTTCATAACAAGACATAATAGCTAGAATTAAATTGCCATAAAAATCAGAAAATATTATGACATACAAATACAATGGTTCCAAAACTCATTAGTGTCAAGATACTAGCAATACAAATTCTAAATGCAAAGATAAGTAACATTAAATGTATATTATAAGAAAATTATGTGATGAAAAGAAAGGGATGCTTAGTTCTTAGGCATACTTTTCCACATTAGGAGTGGTAAAATTTACATCTGAGTGATAATAATTCATCGATCTTCATCAGAAATAAACTTTTATTATTTAATGTAGGCTTGAATGTTTTTACTTCACATTCATCTTAATCTTGAATTTCTTTTAAAACGTAATATGTGGCCCATGAAAACAGTACAGTGAGATGAAATCTTAGACATCACACTCATATACAGACTGCAAGGCATCCTACAGATTTCTGCACTTACAAATTATGATGATCATTATATTCTGATATGTTAGCAACGGCCTGAGACTTTATGACATTGCAGCACCAAGATATGATGCATTTTATGTTGTAATAGATCATACTCTCCAATGATAAATGATTATCTGCAGTTATGGCTGCCTTTTAAAGCTGAATAAACTAATTTGTTGGGCTGATATACACTAATTAAAGGCTATTATCAACAATTAAATTTATACCAAAAATTAATATAATTTTCAGGCATTTTACTTGCTTTACTATGTTGGAAAACATTTATGAATTTATAAAAATAGAGAACTCATGAATATATACCAACCAAACACTTCCCAGCAACACAGAAAGCTTTTTTTCCTGGAACACCTCTTCCACATTCAGTGCCAAATGGAAACCATCCATCAGGGCCATTGACAAGGTAAAATCTGTGCCTAACACTCTCATCTTGGCAAGCCACTTTGCAAGGGCGATCGGGGTCAACTGTAACCAGAAGAATAGAATACTTTATTGATAATAACGAATTATTTAATTTCACTTCTTTCATTCCAGTTTTTGAATCTCCCAAACAAGGATACACCAGAAAATGGTCTCCTTTTGTAAATATATACTTTATTCTAATTGAATCAAAAATGCAAATATAGCTGTACAAGCTGTTAGTATTTCACTTTTTGGGTTATTTATATGCTGTATTGGAGGGAGTCACAAAATAAGCATACATTAGATGAAGAAGTATTGCAGGTGGTGCTATTGACCACATTTGGCAGTATTATTATTCAGCAGTACTATAATAAAATAGATTATAGCATCATAGAAAGAGGTTGTTTAAAAAAAAACTTCTCTAAAAGGACGGGAGTTTCACTCTACCTAGAAGGACGGAAAGGGATCATTTCAACCCATAAATAAACTCGACTGAATGACGATTCACTTTGTAGTATTCCATGACAAATTGGTCAATGAAATATAACCACTTTTCAAAAAGAAACTGGTATTATTTTACTGTATGTACTGTAAATACATACTACTGTAGTATTTTGCAAAGTCATTTTGAATAAAATAATACCAGTTTCTTTTTTAAAAGTGGTTATATTTCATTCACCAATTCGACCCATAAATTTTTCTCAGCATCTAAGAGTCACTTTTTCTGATGTATTGTAATTAATCTAAACGAGAATCAGGGGCTTACAGGAGAAGAAAAAGGCGAGAAAACTCTCCAATACAGACAGAGGTTTTAGGTCAAAATGAGCCATAGCAGTCTTTTTAGGTGTAGCATCGATTAAAAAAATTGTGCAACAAATATTACAGAATTATCTTTCCATTTAAATAAGAAATAGGTAAAAATGTGCAGTCACAAAATTTCAAAAGAATCAAATCATAAATAATGAGTTAAATTTTATGTTGAACTCAAAGAATGGGTCAAAATGAACACTCCCATCCTTCTACTAGTGTAAAGAGACTGTGTGAGAAGGATTTTTTTAACTGAGACCTAAAGTTTGTCTGAGACCTTAAGTTTGTCTTATCTAAACATAAAAGCATGTACATGGGTTGTGGGTTTTAGGTTATATTGTGGGTTTTAGGTTCTCAAGTTTCTTTGCATCATTCTTCTTTACTATAAAACTTTTTTGTTCTTTCTCATCTTCTTTTAACAAACGAATGAATTATGAAAACTTCTTGATCTCCTTTTAATGTACATACAATGGGATATTATTTTATATGCAAATGATACTTTCATAAAAGAAAAAAATCTTGGTAATCTTGGTCACAACCAAACACAAACAATCAATCAACTAAAATAATAGTTTACAGCTAATGATATGAAGATAAATATGGAAAAATAACCATTACTTAACTTCAAATCATCTGAAAACAAAAGAAATGGGTTAGGTTTATTACCAAGAAGTACAAAAAAAAGATTAGAAGAATATGCCAGAATATTAGCGGTAATACTTGATGAAAATTTAACTTGAAAAGAACAATTAAGTAGTGTGTTGTTAAAACTAAACAAGGCACACTTTAGTATATCATATCTCCAGTCACCAGTATGTCAACAAGGTTAATTGTACATTATGCTTATTTATATTCTGTCTTAAAGTATGGAATCATCCTATGGGGAAATACCCCAGGTCGGATACAAGATTCAAAACTCAAAAGTAGCAAGAATTATGAATAATCTGGGGTATAGAGATATTGCAATGATCATAATCTGGAAAGGACATAGATAAGATGTCTCTCCAAACCTTAGAAGGTTTTAAATTAAATATTTACAAAAATAAAACCAAAACAATGGTAATATGAAAGAGAGAAGAAAATGCTATAACTGACATAAAATAGATAATACTACCTTGAAACAGGTTGAAAATTTTTGCTATCTGGGGAGTATTACTAAGAACAATAATTCATGTTAGACCAAGAGAGGAAGAGCCTTGGCAAAACAAGCATTCTAAAACAAGAAGAGCTTATTAGTCAATAACAATAAAAGCCTAGAGACTAGAAAAAAGTTCATCAAAAATTTTATTTGGAGCGTATTAGTATATGGATGCAAGACATGGACAATCAGGAAAGTGGAAAGAATCAAGCTTGAGGTGATGGAAATGTGGACTTGGAGGAAAATGACAAACTAGGAAGTAAGAAAAAGTAATGAAAAAGTGTTAGATAAAGCGAAAGAAAATAATTCTCTTTTAAAAACAGGAAGGTGAAGAAGAGTAAATTAGATTAAAAAATAATAAGGCATAATCAGTTCTTGAATAACATATTTTAAGGCAACACAGGGAAAGAAACCAAGAGGAAGACCCAGAGCGGCTTATATCTTCATCATACTTCAAGAACATGGAGGAGGAGATAGGTCTGACATCATATACTAACTTGAAAGAAGCAGTGATAAACAGAGACATGTGGATATGCAACAAGGCACTGCCTTTAGAACCTCATGATGATTTACAAAAATGTTTAATCAATATTCTGTTTTGACCCTTGCATGATATAAAATTTAAAGTAGTTCATCTAAAACTTAATTTAAATTAAATATGATTATGTAATATAACAAATGGGTTTCCCTTTATTTGCACTTTTCATATTAAAATATTTAAAATGAGATATCAAACCAATAACTCACTCAAGTTAGTCAATATCCTGGTAGCCTTTCAGGCAACAACATTTAAAAGTAAACCCATCAGGAATGCTCATTCTTTATGGAGATTAAAAACATTATGATTCAATATGGGAGATAAATGGAAAGCCATTTAAAATGGTGAACTATGAGAATGTTTCCTTCAAGACTTTTTAAGCAAAATATCATTCAAATTTTTTAAAACTGAAGTTATTTAAAGGTGGCAATGTCATAACCAAAGGCATCAATGAACAGAAATAATTGGAGATGAAGTATGATTAGTCTCTTCTAAAGTTAGAGAATTAAATTATAATTAGAGTATATCATATAAAGTGATTTCATTGGCAAGCTTTTTTAATCGAAAACTAAGATCTTACCAGCAGATGGAGAAATCTGCATGCCAAGTCCTGACAGCCTTCTCACCTTCTCCCTGTATCCAGAGCATACTTGTGATGCATGTTCAAAAGGTGTTTTCAGTCTTGTACACTCCTATGAAAACAGGAAATGGAAGATAACAGTTTAAACATCCAAAAAAATTATTTATGTGCTGGTATTCAAGGGGTAAAACTACTGCTGCACAAAACAATGCATTCTCTCCAAGTTGATTGTTAAAAATGTTTCCCTTATGTGAAAAAATGCAGAATTACCAACACTTTGATATATGGTGACACATACATAGCATTGTGCCAGACTGTATGTAAAATTTTAGAGGACAGAAAATGTTACCATTAATATTATTCAAGATGAATCTGAAATAATCCATCCCTTTTACCACTGTTCATATGATTTCCTACCTACTTGATGAGGGAATTCTTCTTTGGTTTTCAATCCTTAAGGATTGGTTGGCGACAGTCTTCCACCTTTCTCTGTCCTCCGCCATCCTCTTCAATTCCCAATAGTTTTTACATTTCATGTCCTCCATTATCTGTTTCATGTACTCTAATCTTGGCCTTCCTCTATAATTCTTGCCTTCCACCATTTCTTCAATTATGGTTTTCACCAATCCCTCATGCCGCAGTAGATGTCCAATCCACTTATCCCTCCTTCTTTTCAAGGTGTTCCATAGAGACCACACTTCATCTACTTTTCTCAGAATCTCCTGATTTGTTATTCGTCCTGTCCAACTGATCTTTAACATTCTTCTGTAACACCACATCTCGAAAGCCTCCAACCGTTTCTTTTCTAGTATTCCTATAGTCCATGTTTCACTACCATACAACAGTACACTCCAAACATAGGTCTTAACTAACTTTTTTCTCAATGCTAAATTAATGGATTTAGAAGTGAATAGGCCTTTTTTGTTGTTAAAATCAATCTTTGCTTTTTGAATCCTACTCAATATATCTCTTCTGCTTTTTCCATCATGAGATGAGGGAATAAAGGAGGTTAAATGAATGCTCTTTGGCCTTAACAACAGTTATCAGAGGTGAATACTATATTTCATATATTATATTTTTTGAGACAATTTGAATTGATATTTTTCTATCTTCAAATGAATTAGAGCTTTTTAATTCTGCTGGATAACACTTTTGAATATTTTACATATTGTTAGAAGAGAGTTAATTATTTTAATGAATAGCTTTCTTTGCTAGATTTTAATATTCTTACAAGTTGGTTATTTGTGGATGCTAGATTATTTTGAAAAATATAAATAATACATCTTACTTTATTTATATGTAGCTAACTTCAACACTTACAGCAGTCTCTGGAATACAAAGCTGAATGCTGGCATGGGGACCCTCACAGCAATACCTCGACACTCTCTTTCCACAAGACGTAAACCACTTCCAGGTGCCATACATGCAAAACGACATGAACTGCCGCATGTAGTGGACAGGGAAGATCCAGATGGCTGAGGAGATGGTAACAAGGGAGATCCAGTGCAAGTGAGAGAAGTGGCAGCCCTCCATGGCCCCCAAGATCTTGATGCCTCTTGGATTATAGCTTGTGGCTGTGGTAATGTATTTGCTTGTTGAAGCATGTCATCGTTATTGTCAAATATAGAGTCTCCTCCTTCACTCCTGATGAACTCCTGCAGAATGTAAAGTATTAGCAATTAATTCTTTGCTTTCTAAAGATAATTTTCTGGCCTAAAATTACAGACAACATAAAAGACCTTCGAATCAAAGCATTATTTGAAATTTCAGAGTTCTTTCAATCTTTTTCAAGGTCACTAAGAAAAAATCAATGAAGGATTTTCAAAGTTTTTGAAGATTCTGGCAAATTCAAGATTTTTCTAACATCTACATCTCAAAGTCAGTTTCAATGGAAATTGCTAATCTTCAATATATCGTATCATTCAATTCACAAAATAAGTTATAATAAATATGGCAGTAACCAAATGTAAACTTTCTTGAAACCAAGGGAGTCAGCAAAAGAGTTTCCTATTTTTAATAAGCACTGACTCAAGTAATCATACTTGCAAACACATTAAAATTCAAGAGGTAGATAGTACTTACTTATTAAATGTATCATAATGATTTTATTTAATGATAAATTTAATAAGTAATTAGCATTAGATAGAGCAATAACAGTACATGCTAAGATACAAAACATAAATATTTACCTGACAAGCTCCATCAATGCAGTAAGATGGCCTACTTCGATTGAATGATTTAGTTAAACATGCAGTGCCATCTGGAAATTTCCACCCACGACTTTTGTAACCACCAGTTTTCTGGAAACACCATACTGTGCAAGCTTCAACAGCTGCAAGTTTAAAGGTCAAAATTACTTCCAAGTCATATTGTGCACCATTTTAGAATTACTTTCTAATTAATGAATGAAAGATTGAATTTTGGTGTTGAATATAATAAAGCACATAAACCAGATGCACACCATATTAATATGGTTATAATTGGTAATAATTATTACATTAAAATCAATACTTAAAATATCAGGTGTTAAAAGTGCTAAAAATATTTTAAAATCTGATCTTTATTACACTATATCAAGGTTATGAATAAGTTTGACCATTAATACAAGTAGCTTATAATTCTGATCTACATTTTAGGTTTGTTTGAATACACCCAAGAGAGAAAGATGTAATTCTAATTAAATAAGTAGTAGTGAATTTAAATAAAAAATTGGGTACCAAGAGGAAGGGAATAACACTGACCATGAATCCTGCAGTAGCTTTTAATGCAAGAAGTTCCTTAGAGTTACATAGCTCTGCATTAGATTTTCTAATATAAAATTAACAATCAGTTAAATATTTATATGTAAAGCATATTAGAGGCAGAAGCTTAATCATTTAAAATTAAGCAACATAGTCATAAAGTACTTCGAGAATTTTTGATTGTATTAAATTTTACAGGTTATGAAAGCATTGAGAATATAAGCAAAATACAAGAAAGGATCAAGTGTAAACAATGTATGGATGATAATTATTTCCTGAGGATATTAATTATTATAAACTAATGTAAAAAGTTAATTAAAAGAATACCAAGTGATGGAATTAAAAATAACATTCTTTGATACCAAGGAAGAATGGACTTGAAAAAAGTCTGACGGGAATGGGAAAGACTTTTTCAAGACTTTTTTTAAGTCCATTCTTTCTTGGGATTTTTCCTGGGTGCACACCATCTTGTGCAAAAATCACCCTTACCCGTTTTCCTCTGAACATTCTTTGAATATATTTTAGTCATATGACAAAAATTGTACTTTATATTAGTATAAAACCTTCTCATTTGTTGCAGTCACAAATTTTCACAGTTTGTTAAACTGTAGCTAGCAAGATTAATGTTCTAAAAAAACAATCATTTACATGAAAGAATTGAAATGTTCCACAAAGTCTCTCAAAAAGAATTAAGCTTGTAGCAACAAGAGGAAGTGCACTCATTGGGGAATTATAGACTATAAAAAATTAATTGAATACTCACGGTCACTGCTTAAACGCTGAGACCCAACACCCGTCATTGTTTCATCCACTTCTTGAGCACGAGAGCAAACATCAACAGCATAATCCAGGACATTCATAACTGGCACATTGGCACACTGCAGAAATTATATCATCAGTTTAACAAAAGATAAAAATCTTCACAAGTTAAATACATAAGCTCAAAGATATAACTGAAATATTGAAAAGGAACAAGAGTAGAAGGTTGTACACCTATATCTGGATAAAGTAGATCTGGATAATTTGAATGACTGAATATTATGAATGTGAAAAAATCTTACTTGATTAGCATGACAAGTTCTGTACCTCCTTCTGCTTCCTTGGCAAAGTTGAGAGCCCCTCTTCCCTCTACATAACAAAAAAGCATATGATCATTATATTACACATTACAATCATTTTCTTTCATTAATTGGATAATATTCATGGATTTCTGATAAAAATGTTGTAATATATGTAACTTAAAATGCAAAATCAGAAATTTTTAGGCAAATAATTTTCAAAAGAATGCCTCCATAAAATAGCTATTTTCTAAGATTTTAAATTGATGAAAGGAGAAGAATGAGTTATATTATCTGTTCATATACATAACTTAGTGTCCTGCTTTTAAGAATCTTCAGCTTCTCTATTTTCTTTTTGCAATGGTTAATGAATATTAAGAGTTTTCAGTTATGAAATATAACCCTTTCCACCATATAATAACCAGTTAATTACTTGCTCATTCGTATTCTAATTCAGCACAGCTGCTAGTAATGCATATGAAGCACGAACTTCAAGAAAACTAACCGTTGTCCATTACATTTCTGAGTAGAGTATGATATTCCAACGCTTCCAGAATGTTGACGTCCAGGGGCAGGGCGTAAACATGCAGAAGCACATTCTGTCCATGAAGACCATCCTTCATCTATGGTAATATCATTGACTTCTCCTTTGAAAATTATGGAATTTTTTTCGACACACTGGCCACTCCTGCACCACTAAATCAAAAGAGGAAGAATTTCATATGAAAATGGAGAACTTTTTACAGAACAATGTGGTAATTAACAGAAACAAGTTGGATTTTCAGAGAAGAATGGAGAAAACTACTCTCTTACACATTCCAGAAATGTGAACACAAATGTTTCATTTATATGAATTTTTTCCCAAGTTTTAAGGGAATCAGAAGCTTTTTATGTCATTGGAAAGAGAGTTTAAACATTTTATGGCATTTATTAAAATTCATGACATAAGTGGTAAAAAAAATAATCGAGATGAACCAAGTGCTTTTAACCCTGGTAAGTTTGCATGTCAACAGGATATAACAAATGTGGAAAGTAACTTGAAGCAAGAGTTTGGGAAGTCTGATACAGAGGAAAAATTGAAGGTTCTTACTTATGGCAAAAATTACATTAATTTGAGGCATTGAATATTTTCCTTTAATATGACAACACATCCCTTCAAAGGCATTATCTGTGGCTGATTAATGATGAAATAACACAACAAACGACTTTTTAACACATTGTAATGCTTAGTATTTTTTGAGAAAAGATTAAGCTAGTTTTAATTAAAGATTAAGCTAGTTGATTAATTCAAAAACAATACGAAAAAGACTAAACAGAATTGAAGATTGAAACAATTGTACATAGCATTGCTAAAGAAGTGGGGATGCAGCATATACATATAATTTACTACAATATGCCCTTTGCCTACTGACTTGCAGGACCTATCCCTTGGAAATGAAGACTAATGCTCGTAGTGGTGCAGGCTACAGTGGACAAGGATATAAACCTTGCTTTTTCCATAAATTTAAAACATTCATTATTAGCAACAGAAAGGAGTAACAGCAAAGAGTGGGCCAAAACATATGTGGATCAAAAGAAAATTTGAGAAGCCAATATAAAATAGGCAAGTTAAGTTTGTTTTAATTGTGGAGTCTACATTAGAAGTACATAGAGAGAGAAGTTATCCAATGAGGACGTGAAAGGTCCTAACAGGAAAGGAAGTCCAAAAAAAAGCTGGTTAAATGCAGTGGTTTGGCTTAGATAAGTCTAAATTATGAGGTTTTTAATTATCAAGGTATTTGAGCAATCATTTTTTAAACATCAAGGTATGTACTCTGGTACTCAAAGTTTCCAAGAAATTCTTCTCAAAATTCAACCACTTTTTTATTTTAATAATTTTACACACCATAAAATTGATGATATAAAATATCTATGTTTGAACAACATTTAATTTTCTTTATGAAATGATATTTTTAATATACTTGAATATAATAAAGCACATAAACCAGATGCACACCATATTAATATGGTTATAATTGGTAATAATTATTACATTAAAATCAATACTTAAAATATCAGGTGTTAAAAGTGCTAAAAATATTTTAAAATCTGATCTTTATTACACTATATCAAGGTTATGAATAAGTTTGACCATTAATACAAGTAGCTTATAATTCTGATCTACATTTTAGGTTTGTTTGAATACACCCAAGAGAGAAAGATGTAATTCTAATTAAATAAGTAGTAGTGAATTTAAATAAAAAATTGGGTACCAAGAGGAAGGGAATAACACTGACCATGAATCCTGCAGTAGCTTTTAATGCAAGAAGTTCCTTAGAGTTACATAGCTCTGCATTAGATTTTCTAATATAAAATTAACAATCAGTTAAATATTTATATGTAAAGCATATTAGAGGCAGAAGCTTAATCATTTAAAATTAAGCAACATAGTCATAAAGTACTTCGAGAATTTTTGATTGTATTAAATTTTACAGGTTATGAAAGCATTGAGAATATAAGCAAAATACAAGAAAGGATCAAGTGTAAACAATGTATGGATGATAATTATTTCCTGAGGATATTAATTATTATAAACTAATGTAAAAAGTTAATTAAAAGAATACCAAGTGATGGAATTAAAAATAACATTCTTTGATACCAAGGAAGAATGGACTTGAAAAAAGTCTGACGGGAATGGGAAAGACTTTTTCAAGACTTTTTTTAAGTCCATTCTTTCTTGGGATTTTTCCTGGGTGCACACCATCTTGTGCAAAAATCACCCTTACCCGTTTTCCTCTGAACATTCTTTGAATATATTTTAGTCATATGACAAAAATTGTACTTTATATTAGTATAAAACCTTCTCATTTGTTGCAGTCACAAATTTTCACAGTTTGTTAAACTGTAGCTAGCAAGATTAATGTTCTAAAAAAACAATCATTTACATGAAAGAATTGAAATGTTCCACAAAGTCTCTCAAAAAGAATTAAGCTTGTAGCAACAAGAGGAAGTGCACTCATTGGGGAATTATAGACTATAAAAAATTAATTGAATACTCACGGTCACTGCTTAAACGCTGAGACCCAACACCCGTCATTGTTTCATCCACTTCTTGAGCACGAGAGCAAACATCAACAGCATAATCCAGGACATTCATAACTGGCACATTGGCACACTGCAGAAATTATATCATCAGTTTAACAAAAGATAAAAATCTTCACAAGTTAAATACATAAGCTCAAAGATATAACTGAAATATTGAAAAGGAACAAGAGTAGAAGGTTGTACACCTATATCTGGATAAAGTAGATCTGGATAATTTGAATGACTGAATATTATGAATGTGAAAAAATCTTACTTGATTAGCATGACAAGTTCTGTACCTCCTTCTGCTTCCTTGGCAAAGTTGAGAGCCCCTCTTCCCTCTACATAACAAAAAAGCATATGATCATTATATTACACATTACAATCATTTTCTTTCATTAATTGGATAATATTCATGGATTTCTGATAAAAATGTTGTAATATATGTAACTTAAAATGCAAAATCAGAAATTTTTAGGCAAATAATTTTCAAAAGAATGCCTCCATAAAATAGCTATTTTCTAAGATTTTAAATTGATGAAAGGAGAAGAATGAGTTATATTATCTGTTCATATACATAACTTAGTGTCCTGCTTTTAAGAATCTTCAGCTTCTCTATTTTCTTTTTGCAATGGTTAATGAATATTAAGAGTTTTCAGTTATGAAATATAACCCTTTCCACCATATAATAACCAGTTAATTACTTGCTCATTCGTATTCTAATTCAGCACAGCTGCTAGTAATGCATATGAAGCACGAACTTCAAGAAAACTAACCGTTGTCCATTACATTTCTGAGTAGAGTATGATATTCCAACGCTTCCAGAATGTTGACGTCCAGGGGCAGGGCGTAAACATGCAGAAGCACATTCTGTCCATGAAGACCATCCTTCATCTATGGTAATATCATTGACTTCTCCTTTGAAAATTATGGAATTTTTTTCGACACACTGGCCACTCCTGCACCACTAAATCAAAAGAGGAAGAATTTCATATGAAAATGGAGAACTTTTTACAGAACAATGTGGTAATTAACAGAAACAAGTTGGATTTTCAGAGAAGAATGGAGAAAACTACTCTCTTACACATTCCAGAAATGTGAACACAAATGTTTCATTTATATGAATTTTTTCCCAAGTTTTAAGGGAATCAGAAGCTTTTTATGTCATTGGAAAGAGAGTTTAAACATTTTATGGCATTTATTAAAATTCATGACATAAGTGGTAAAAAAAATAATCGAGATGAACCAAGTGCTTTTAACCCTGGTAAGTTTGCATGTCAACAGGATATAACAAATGTGGAAAGTAACTTGAAGCAAGAGTTTGGGAAGTCTGATACAGAGGAAAAATTGAAGGTTCTTACTTATGGCAAAAATTACATTAATTTGAGGCATTGAATATTTTCCTTTAATATGACAACACATCCCTTCAAAGGCATTATCTGTGGCTGATTAATGATGAAATAACACAACAAACGACTTTTTAACACATTGTAATGCTTAGTATTTTTTGAGAAAAGATTAAGCTAGTTTTAATTAAAGATTAAGCTAGTTGATTAATTCAAAAACAATACGAAAAAGACTAAACAGAATTGAAGATTGAAACAATTGTACATAGCATTGCTAAAGAAGTGGGGATGCAGCATATACATATAATTTACTACAATATGCCCTTTGCCTACTGACTTGCAGGACCTATCCCTTGGAAATGAAGACTAATGCTCGTAGTGGTGCAGGCTACAGTGGACAAGGATATAAACCTTGCTTTTTCCATAAATTTAAAACATTCATTATTAGCAACAGAAAGGAGTAACAGCAAAGAGTGGGCCAAAACATATGTGGATCAAAAGAAAATTTGAGAAGCCAATATAAAATAGGCAAGTTAAGTTTGTTTTAATTGTGGAGTCTACATTAGAAGTACATAGAGAGAGAAGTTATCCAATGAGGACGTGAAAGGTCCTAACAGGAAAGGAAGTCCAAAAAAAAGCTGGTTAAATGCAGTGGTTTGGCTTAGATAAGTCTAAATTATGAGGTTTTTAATTATCAAGGTATTTGAGCAATCATTTTTTAAACATCAAGGTATGTACTCTGGTACTCAAAGTTTCCAAGAAATTCTTCTCAAAATTCAACCACTTTTTTATTTTAATAATTTTACACACCATAAAATTGATGATATAAAATATCTATGTTTGAACAACATTTAATTTTCTTTATGAAATGATATTTTTAATATACCATATATTTTAAGACCATTCAACGTATTTGGGTTTAAGTTACTTACCTTAGTATTCAATTTTGAATAAAATGAAAATGTTTTTGCTACGCATAATGTTAGTACAATAATAAAATATTTTATTTGAATAACTTCCAAAAATATATTATACAATTATATCTATTTATGATATTTCTGGTCAAAGTAGTATTTTTAGATTTTAAGATTACTTTCATCAGTGCACCTCTGATGAAGAAAAGAGTTTCAATCCACTCCGATTGTGCTGAAAAGAATCTGGTTGATTGTTAATAGCCAGCGAATCAAAAGTAAAAAATACTCTCGGAAAGAGAGATAAGAATAAAGGAGGAAGGGAAGAAAGCCTTTTTGAGACTGCCTAATTGCCTAATTGCTGCTCATGCTCATCTTCATCGATCAAAAGTGAATTAATTTTTACAAGAGAATGTGCAACTTATTTTACAATACTTGCTACTTTGTTGAATTTCCAGAGGAGTCAATTATTTGGAAAACAACACAAAACATTGAGTTCCTAAGTACTCAATACTCAAATTCTCCTTCCCAAGTTGAGATCCTGAAGAGATAGTGCAATCATACTTTGAAGAATAGATTGATTTCATTACAAGATGTGTCTAAAGAGGAAAAAGTATGCAAAGAGAGGAAGATGTGAGCTAAATGTACAAACAAAGGAAGCAATTAGGTTGCCTCTCAAAAGAAGATTAGCATGATTTTCATCTATGTGCATGCATATTAGTATGATGCTTAGAATTTGATAATCACACCTTTGCTAAACCACATTCTGTTCCCTCAAGAGCTGGATGAGAGGAAGCCCATGTGAAGCGATCTCTTCTACATTGTAAATCCCTGCATATACCCTCTTGAAGGGGAACTGCACGACCGCTCCCTCTTCCATACTTAAGCATACCTGTGGAAAGGTAATTGATATTAAACATTAACATCTCAAAAAGAATATACTGACTCAACATTTTCTGAAACTTTGTGAATGGTTTTTAAACCAAAAATGACATCAAAGATTAGTCAACATACTGAGAATATTTTTTTGGTGATTTGTATTACTATATATATATATTACTATATACTATGTATAATAGAACTCAGGAGTAATTCATACAGACTGGGATTTAGGCCATTTCAAAAATTGCATTAAAAACTAATGAGAAAATAATTAAACATTTTGATGGCTAGCAGACAAATGGAGCAAAAGTGAATATTGAAGACTCAAACATGATTTATCTGTATAGCTAATTGCAGCTCCATTAAGATGAAATTTCACATAAAGAATGAAAGAAGAAAAGAACCATAAAGTTTGCAATAATACAATATCATCATTGGTGCTATTGATTTAATAATTTTAAGGCCACAATAACACTTGTATCTACTAATTGCTTTCATACCCTCTATCTTCTCCTTAATCATCTATTTGGTCACGCACTCTCTCCCAGATGGCTTTGTTCCTTTGTTTAAATCCTTCAGTTTCTAACTCACTTCATTTATTTGTAGTTTTTTGAATCTGGTACATATATCCAATCAGCTTTTTATTGTTCTCCATGTAGAAAAGTTTTAGGTATTAAATAAACTTTTCTATAGTGTCCTAATACAGTAAAACCTGCTTAAGATGCTTTTCAGAGAAGAAAACTGAAAACTTCATGAGTGGAATAGTGTTTTAATTGGGGCATGATAACTTTTTATTTTTTGTGCATCGGAAAACAACAGGGTAGATCATTTTGAGTCTCTAATATTTAAATACTAGCTTTAAACCTTAAAATAAAATGAGATCTTCTTTAGTTAGCTTCATTTGTCATAGCTGAAGATGGGATATCTAGAGAATTTGTGAACTATAGCTATTTAACATTGGGTGCCTTCTTGTCATATTTTTGAAGAATGGTCTGCTTTTCAGACAAAAAAATCTTTTTCCTTTCTCACTTCATTAAGTTATTTTCACTCTAGGATGAAGTGATTTTAACCAGATAGATAATAGTAGTGATAGAGAGTCACAGTCTATCGCAGTCTCTCCAAGACTACCCTCAGTAGCTGACCAGCATTGCTCTGCCTCTATGATATTTGATACATTTATAACTTGAGTATACAATGAAAGAAAACACTGAACTAGGCTAAAGCAATAAAAACAATAAATGATTGTTAATAAATCAAAGTATGAATTACATATTTATCAAAACTTTGATAATTATAGTCATTTATTGGATAATTATAGTTATT